>JAPKLW010000001.1:1246706-1295166 GCA_026898455.1 Plectranthus barbatus
CGATTTCAGGCGAGATCTCGATTTCGGCCAATGTTTGTCTTCTTCGCAAATTTAATCATAAAATCGACAATGAACGCATGAAATCGACCGAATTAAAACATGTAATCAACTAAAAAATATATTTCAACACATATAATCAACTAAAATCACACTACAATGGAAGTTTAAAACTAAAAAAACAGGGAAAAAATCGTTCAAATGGGGAAATTCAATTGAAGAAATCGGGAGAAATCGAGATATCGCCAGAAATCGAGATCTCGATTTGTACATATCGAGATCTCGATATGTGCAAATCGAGATCTCGATTTCAGGCGAGATCTCGATTTCTGCAACTGTTCGTCTTCTTCGACCCACACGCCCAGTTTCAAAAATTTTATCATAAAATCGACAATGTATGCATGAAATTGACCGAATTAAAGCATGTAATCAAATAAAATCAACTAAAAAATATATTCCAACACATATAATCAACTAAAATCACACTACAATGGAAGTTTAAAATTCAAAAAAACAGGAAATAAATCGTTCGAATGGGGGAGAATGATACCTGGTTTTGTTCGCCAGACATCGTGTAGACGATATGTAGCTTTTTTTGGGGTTGGGCGTGCAAAATCCGGTGGTTTGGAGCTTCAAATCGGAAACAATGGAGGAAGAATGGGGCGGTGCTTGTTCGCCGTTTTCGTTCGAAAGAGAGAGAGAGAGAAAGTGGGGTAGGTGGTGGGGTTGGTGGTGGGGTAAATGCATAATAAAGCCAAAAAAAAATTAATGTTTATCAATTTCAAAGTTTAAATTCTCTCTCCAATCATTAGAAAGTGGCTAAAAAACATACATTTTTATCCTTGTGGCTATATAACATATTGACTTATCAAAAGTGGCTATATAAATTTTGCGCTCAAAAAATAATTAGTAAATTTATTAGTCTGATGAGCTAGCCCAAAAATCGAAGAGTTTGAGTTAAGATTTTTTAGCCCGAAAAAATTTCAACGCAATTTGATCCAAATTAATTAACTTACAGTCAGATAGGGCTAGCTTATTTATGGCAATCGATGAAAATTATTTCAAAATTAATAATTACATCGAAATTGACTCAATAAATATATAGATGATGAGACACGTTACTAAAGCTTACGTGGCGCTGAACTCAATCAAATTACACATGACTGATTCCATTAATTATCTAAAATACTCCCTCCGTCCCATGTAATTAGTCCCATTTGGTTTTGGCACGATAACCAATGTTAGTGAGTGTAGTGGAATTAATATTTTATTGATGAGTGTAAAAAAGTTTGTCATTTTAGGAAATGGGACAATTAGATGGGACGGACAAAAAAGGCAAATGGGACTAATTTCGTGGGACGGAGGGAGTAACTTTCTATTATTGGACGAAATCAGCTCTAAAAAATCATGTTTTTGACTATACTATATTTTAAACGACTGCGATTAATTTAATATTTTATATTTTATCAGAGTCAAATCGGCTAATAATTATAAATTAGAAATTATATATTTGTAATCTGCAAGTTACCATGTATTTCATTAATAGCGATATATTTACTTAATTCAAATTAAATATTACATCTTCACAATCTTATGACATAATTTGTTATTTTCATTAATGATTTTAAGATTTAATTTAAATAAAGAGTGAAAACACAAAATACCCATTTATACTATACACATCACAAAAATACAAAAAAGTACATTTTTTGCCAAAATCAGACATTCAGTTGTTCTTTTTTTTAAACAAAAATGAATTTTAAATATAAATATGTTCCAGGTCTGAATCGGGTCGATCTGTTCCAAGTCCGAATCGGGTCGGTTCCGGACCCAATTCAGACCTGGAACAGACCCCATTAAATTTTTATTTTTTTTAATGCGGTCTGTTCCAGGTCTGAATCGGGTCGGTTCCGGACCCGACTCGAAACATGGAACATACCCCATTAAAAAAGATACATGAATATCTGATTTTGACAGAAAATTATACTTTTGATTATTTTTGTGATGTGGTATAAGAAGTGGGTATTTCTATCATGTGTTCTATAAAAATGGATATTTAAAAATATTTCCACTTAAATACATACATTTTTATCTATTTAAAAAATAAAATAAAATTGTGCGCTGCCTTCTCTGTTAGATATAGATTTGTGTCGAACTGCAAACGGATAGTGAGAGCGCTCGCAGCTAAATTTGACTCCAAACCAATCGCATGGAGATCTGATCTCTGCATTAATTGCTTCCCATTTCGGAGTTTATCCGTTTCCGAATCCACGCATACGTGCATGCTTGTTTCACATCCCGTGTTCTTGATTTCCTTTGTCGATATATATATATCTACGTGTAATTATCGGTTTTGAGCGGTTGCGGGAATATGAGCGGGAGCAAATGGTCGAAAGCGAAGATGGCGCTAGGGCTGAAGTTGAATTCATGCCTCTACGTGCCGAGGACGGGTGAGGACACTCCGGCGGCCGCGCCGGCCTCCGCGAGGTCTTCTGGAGCCGACTCATTCTTCCAGAAGCCGCCCGGGGACCCGGATCACACGGTGCAAATGCCTACAGCGTCGACGCCGTCTTCTTCCGGCCTCTGTTTGTCGAAACAATCCTCCAGATCTTCAGAGGTCGAAAACGGAATTTTATGTTTTCTTGATGAAATTGGACTTCTTTATTGTTTCTAATGCATGGGGATCCGTGGCTGATATATGTTCCTTTGAATTATGAATATCTCTTTCTTTATTTTATCTTTGAATCTTGCTAGGTTTTCAAGTGAAGAAGAGATTATGATTTTGTTGGTACTAAATGTTTAGCGATTATGATCTCTCATATGTTTCTTTTTTCTTGAAAAAAGTTATTTGATTTCACATTGTAGGACTAATTTTATTGGGATCACCTTTAATTACATTGATTGTAATACTCGTTTCATTTTCCAACAATCCTTTTCCTTATCTCAAGAATCTTTCTTCAAAAACACAAAACAAGATTTAGTGGCTGTATTGTGATGGGGTCATTGGGTGAATTCGTTTAAAGGGTGTTCCTATCACGTGAATAGAGGAATAGGGCTTGTTGATTGATGATAATGGAGCCGGTAAGTGAATACAAATTTATATATATGAATTGTTACAAAATTGGACCTCTGTTGTTGTGTAGTTTCAGTTTTTAATTTTATATACAGTGAGGTATGAATAAAGTGGGTGGAGGTCCCTCCCTGATGCTGAGAGTTTCCTCTATCGCAATGATAATTTTATCATATAGTAATACATTTCCGTGAATATGCAAGTGATTTTATATCTTTTAGTATCATTTTCGTACATGTTTCATGCATATATTATGGCGATTTGTTGTGCTACTAGATAGAATAAAAGGTAAAATACTATATAGTGCAAACTATCTCGTACGCTTTTGAGGGCCATAACAAGATGATTCTGGCCTTGTCTTTAAAAGCCTAAAGGTTACCAACAGTGAAATCTTTCCTTTCATTCTACCCTTCTCAGTTCTCTCAGTAGGGGGAGAAGAAAGTGCTTTTCTTGGTCAGCAACATCACTGTTACACGCACATGACGAATTCATATTTGCCCATAACTCACCCCTTTTCATAATATACAAACTCCTACTTGACCATTGATTGTGATCTTTCATGCAACAAAATGTCATCAAAGTAGGGTCATAGAGTTGTAAAGTGAATGGCAATCTTATTGTGACTAATGATTTCTGCTTCTTTTGATACGTTTCTTACAATTCTTAATGCCTCAAAAGCATCATTAGTATTTCCAAGAGCTTGTATATTGCCCCTTGTTATAATACAAAATTTGGTGACTTGGGATTTATCAAGTCTGACTGTTCTTTGCTTCATTGCTCGATTTTGGATATCCATGGTTGACTTTATTGATTGGCTGAACATCTCTTTCTACATTTCCTTGTCCATTACTATATTTCTTCGATATGGAAGAATCTCAAGCATTCTGAAACTCTTCTTTAGCATGACATGCATACTAATTCACATACATTATGCTTTTACTTGATTGAATTCTTTGTGTTTTGATAGATTCTTTATTCATGATTAATTTGTGATATACTCGAATTATGTGATGTCAAATTGCTAATTGTCTTAAATTTTCTTTAATTGCGAAAGACAGCAACTTCAAAATCAACCTCTTTGGTGTGAATACTGCGTTTGAAGAAGCTTCCCATACATATATCTGCCTGTATAATTGATCAGCAAGTTTCATGTCCAGCATTTATATTCTGAGTTTCTGCTTCTATCATTTGATTTTAGTCCCTTTTCCTTCTCATTTTTTTTTTTTTTGCAGAGTGTTTGCGCAATATGTTTGGGAACCATGAAGCCTGGCCTCGGCCATGCGATTTTCACTGCAGAATGCACGCACTCGTTTCATTTTCATTGTATTGCATCTAATGTGAAGCATGGAAGACAAAGCTGCCCGATGTGCCGTGCAAATTGGAAGGAGGTCCCCTTCCCGAATCCTTCTGCTGATAAATCTCATGGGATAAACAATGCACCATGGCCTCTGGATGATTCCTTGATGCAGTTTATGAGGCGGACCCTTCATCCACGAGTGGACGCTAACCGGAATGTTTCTTCTCTGTTTCATGCAGCAGAACCTGCTGTCTTCGATGATGATGATGAGATATCTAGCGACTTACTCAGTTCCACCACCAATAGACCATCCGCTGAGCACGTTGGCAATGACCATTTTACTAAAGCAGTTGAAGTTAAAATGTATCCTGAGGTTTCTGCTGTCCCGAAAGGAAAATCACATGATGATTTCTCTATTCTTATTCATCTGAAAGCTCCTGCAGCATCGGCACTTCAACATTCTGCGACTGATGGAGCATGTAATTCAATGATATATTCTCGAGCTCCCGTCGATCTTGTCACTGTGCTTGATGTCAGTGGCAGCATGGCTGGAACCAAGCTCGCTCTGCTTAAGCGAGCAATGGGGTTTGTGATTCAAAACTTAGGCCCTTCTGACAGGCTCTCTGTGATTGCCTTCTCCTCTACAGCACGCCGTCTCTTTCCCCTCCGTAGGCTGACTCACACAGGAAAGCATGCAGCATTGCAGGCTGTAAATTCTCTGGCCTCAAATGGAGGAACAAACATTGCTGATGGCCTCAGGAAGGGTGCCAAGGTGATGATGGATCGCAAGTGTAGAAATCCTGTCAGCAGCATCATACTGTTATCTGATGGACAAGACACATACACCAGCAATCCTGGTGGCAATGATCATCAGTCATTAGTCCCGACATCCATGCACCGAAACAACGCCTCTGGTCTCCATATTCCTGTGCATGCATTTGGATTCGGTGCAGATCATGATGCAGTCGCAATGCATTCCATCTCCGAAACTTCTGGAGGTACATTTTCGTTTATAGAGGCGGAGAATGTGATTCAGGACGCCTTTGCACAGTGCATTGGTGGGCTTCTCAGCGTTGTTGTGCAAGAACTGAGAGTAGAAGTTTCCTGCATTGATCCTGCTCTGCAACTCACCTCGATCAAATCAGGAAGCTACAAGACTGTCTCGGCTTCTGATAAAAGAAAAGGCAGAATAGAGGTTGGAGATCTCTACGCTGATGAGGAAAGGGACTTCCTAGTAACGACTGACATCCCCATGAATCATCCCGGCAATACAATGCAACTCATAAAAGTGAAATGCGTGTACAAGCATCCCGTTTCCAAGAATAAAGTCAGTCTAGATTCTGCAAATGTTGTCAATATCCAACGCCCCGTGGCGGCCGGACGAGTGGAGGTGTCGATGGAAGTGGACAAGCAGCGCAACAGGCTCCGATGTGCAGAAGCCATGGCAGAGGCTAGAGCTGCTGCAGAGCATGGTGATCTAGCATCTGCCGTCTCCATCCTTGAAAACTGCCGCCGACAGCTATCGGAAAGCGCGTCAGCTCGAGCAGGAGACAGATTATGCATTGCACTGGATGCTGAGTTAAAGGAAGTGCAAGAGAGAATGGCCAGCAGACCAACCTATGAAACATCAGGAAGAGCCTACGTGCTGTCTGGACTGAGCTCACATTCTTGGCAGAGGGCAACTGCAAGAGGCGACTCTACAGAGATCACGAGCGTGGTGCAGGCGTACCAGACGCCGTCTATGGCAGACATGGTGAACTTATCGCAGAGCATGATGTTAGGCACTCCGACGACTAGGTCCTACCCTGCAAGGCCGCCGGGTCAGAGGTGATGCCTAGCTCTGTGTCAAGATTCTATCTCAATGACTCTTTGAAATATGTTTTTCATTATTACATTTTGAAGAAATTCTTGGTGGTGTGGTGGTGGTGGGGGTGGGGGGCTTGAATAAAACTATAAAAGGGTCATGTCGAAAGACCCTATTGTACGTGATTGCACTCTTCCAATCGCTTTCTTGATGAAGGCAGGCGTTTTGGTTGATGATTTCGGCCTTGACCTCGAAGAGGTCTTTGGCTGTCATCTTTGCCATATGGATGAGTGGTTTGAATTTCGAAGGGGTATTATGGTATATTCTCGCATTAAATATTGCAATTCCAGCCTTTTAAGAAAAAAAAAATTGTTTTTAGTTGTAAAATGTAAGCACGCTCAAAATGTTACTCCTATATTTCATGTATTCGAAATGGGGTTGTGTAATGTTATCAATTCTAAAATTTCAATCAATGTCAATTAAGATATTGGAGAATTGTCGATTAAGGACCTAAAATATAATTTAATTATAGATTCAGATCCAAAAGATGATTTGTTAATTCAAGACTTGAAAGATTAAATAATTCTCAATTCAGGAACTGATATTAAGGTCCTGGATTGAGAATTAATCTTTCGGGTCTTAAATCGATAATCAAACTATCTTTCGGGTCATGAATTGATAAAACTCCTAAGATATTCTATATGTGAATATACTTATGGTACAAAATAAATTTATTATAAAACAGGACTAACACATTCCACTTTATTGTAATTTGTAAATGAAGTCGTTGATTGGATTTAAATTGATAATTGCATCATCGAGTTATCTACAAATCTTTACTATAACTAACTAAATCTTGCACTTCATTAAAAAATAATAAAAGAAAATCGAAATACTTAAAATTGGGTTGATTATTAATTGACAGTTAGAATGTGAATGATGAATTAAGCAATAACTTAGGGCAAATCTTACTTTGGTTTTCACTATATCATGATTATTAAATATTAAAGAAAACTTACTGTAATTGCAATAATTAGAAAAATATACTATAATTGCAAAATTTGATTAATAAAATATATAAGTAAATACAATTTAAGTAATTAACCCTATATTTTAAAAACAAAAAAAGCAGCTTGCTTATAAAGTACAAAACCGATGAAAATCCCAAAAAGGGATGGGGACCACTGTCCCACGACAGATCACTTTTCTAAATCTTGTCAAATGGGATTACGACACGTGTTATGGGCCCGGCCCCCACAAGAAAACACAAAATAGCAGCCGTTGGATCGGGTTTCGTCACCCGCTCCTTGAATTCAAATTCCAAAATCGACGAGTGGTGTATTGCGCTTCGAGCATTTGAAACTTTCCCCGATATCTGAAAGTCCACGTGGCAGGAATGAACTTCTTTACCCTGCGATGGCCTTTCTGCATACACATCTGCGCTCACTCAAGCTATAAGCCTATAACTCCTTCAGCGTTACACCTCTCTCCCTCCTTCTCTCTCTCTCTACTGCTAGAGATTATGATATACTCCATATTAAACGCGTAGACGCAGGCCTGTAATGTAAGTATAGGTGAGTGGATTGATTATAGTGATTCTTAACCTCGAGAAGCTGTGTTTTGTCTGCTTCCAATTCTATGCAGCTTTTTTTACTGTTGAAGTAAGATCAGATTCTATCGCGGAGTTGCTTCTTCTTGAGTAGCTTCCTGAGCCTGCTGGTGCGGAGAGAGGAGAGAGAGGGGGGAGTTCTACTGGAGTGTGCAGCACAAATTCCTCGGACAAATTTCCGTTGCACGGGTAAGTTTACCTCCTAAATTGTTTCTGTTGGAGTTAGTATTCGCTCAAAACTTAATGTTGAGGTGGTTCTCGAATATTCGTCGATTATACACTACTCTTTGAAATCAAAACCGAAAGTCGCACCTCTTTGTGGTGTAATGTGCGTGATGCAGACTGGTCACCGAGTATTATTTGATGTGGATTGTTAGAGCGATGAAAACCATATTTCTTTTCCTGCATTTTACTGAATGTATAAGCACTATGCGTTTGCCTTCAAATTTGATAAAGCAGTAACGTAACAGGAAGACAAGGTGCACGCGCGCGCGCGTGAAGTATAAGAAGATTGAATTTCTGTAGAGCGCCTTTGGAATTTAGGCTGCTCTTCTGGAAATTCTAGAAATCATGATTTTCTTGAATATAAGAGAAAAAGGCACAGCGTCAACTCACCTATTAAGAGCGAGGTTATGATTTGGATAAGATTAATTCCTCTGTCTTTTACATTGTTAAAGAAAATTAGGATATTTAATTCTACCGACGAGTGAGGTCAAGGTGGTGGGACTAATTCAATAAACAAAAATACATGTCTTATTCCAGCACATTACCGTTTAAAGAAAATGAATTTTGTACTGTAGCTAGTAAGCTCTCAACCTTTCTGAATATGTCTTGGATGGAAGCTAAGTCTTCCTACCCGTTGGCATATATCTACGTACGTTGGACCATTCATAAAATTTCAAATTGATGAGTACAATATTATTTCTGTTTACAGAATCCATCATAGACCATTCATAAAGTTTGGCTGCTCCTGTTAATACACCGTAATTGTTTCTGTTATCATCATGTATTGATTGCTGAGGGGTCTCTGTCAGTTTGAGAAGGGGTAGGTTTCACCGAGTTTGGTTAATGGGCCACGATCTACTCTTCTATTATATCTTGATTTATTTATGGTCAAATCCATGTCGTTTTCTTGCACATTTTCCTTTCATCAAATCGTTTGTTGAGATGTCTTTATGTATAATATAAACAATCATGAGTATAATGTTTTGCAGCTCTGCCATTCATTTTCACCTCCTCTAACCACATGTAAAGCCCGAAACATCAAGTGGTAAGAATCTCTCTTCTTTTGCTTCAAATACCGTTTAAGCATTCTTCCCAGATTAAGACATTGATCATTTGAATAATATAATGTATTAGGAAATGTGACTGTAATGTGCCAATTGACTTCCTGCTATTGCTTTCTTTTAATTATGAGTCGATCAGTTTCGATCCTTCTCACAATTTAAATTTTGGATCACCCGTTTCTCCAAGAATTCAACACTTCCATAAATTGAGTCGGTGATTCATAAATTTCAGTCATATAGCATATTTACTTTTTAGTTGGTTTTGTTAAGAAACTGCATAAATATTCAAAGTAGTTCTCAACCAAGCATGTACGTATATAATTAATAAGCTGATGGATCTCTGTTGACAATATAGCATATTTTTTTATCAATTATCGTAGGATGGTTTCTATTACTTGGTACTTCCCCTATGTTAGATTTTTTTTTCCCCCCTTTTTTCTGTTGAACACAATTGCATAGAGGAGACTATCACTCTATTTGGTTAAATTGTAGATAGACCATATAGTCGTTTTAGCATTGTGGGTAAAAAAAGTAAAAAATTTGTTGGCCAACCGGGTGTCAGAAAAAAAAAATAAAAGTCATATCCATTTTCTATGCAAACTTAGTTGTTCCTTGTGATTTGGTTGTTCAATTTTCCCTTTTCTTTAGAGGGCATTACATCATATGTGATTAATCATCCTAAAGTGTCATACCTGCCTGAGATATTTGCCAATCAGGCTTGTTGCCCAAAATAGTCAAGAGTTCTTAACTCTTCATATTTCAGCAGATGATGTTAATTCGAAGAGTTACTTTTGTATAGAATATTGAGAATTTAATTACAATTGGTACACATCTTTTCCATGAAAGCTCTTCTCTTTGTGTACGTGTCGGACTTCTTTCATCTCCTATTTGTGTTCTTCTGTTTGTGGCTGGATATCTATGTTGGTGATTGTAATTTGAAAGTGAATATGGTGTTAAACTGTTTTCATATTCCTCAATGAATCTGCAAATATATCTTGTTGTGATTACTGTTTCCTCACGTATTCTTAGAGAACAAGTTCATGTCTTGAGTCTTAGAGTGATCAGCAAAATGGACATACATCTAACACTCTGTTTGAGAGTGTACTGAATACAAGTCTTGTTTCTAGTTTCAGATTATGAACTTTATTAGGAATATTATTTAGACTGATTTTGTACTAGCATGTTCTCAAGGTTTTTTATTCATTTCTACAAAGATGTCAGTCCTCCATGGTAACTTGTATAATCTTCCTCACCATTAATTGCTCCACAGTATTCGCTCATTTTCTTTGACATTTATGTTATTGATACAAATCTTTTATTTTACCTGCTTCAGTTAATTGGGACTCTTTATTCTGAATTTGGTACATTTTTTGTTGGTTTTTATTATTTAAGCTTCAAATTTCAGTTTTGTTGTTGGTTCTGAACACATGGGGCGTCAGGTGGAAATCAAACTTTTTTGTTTCATTGCCACGGTTTGGATTCAGCTCTCTCTATCTGGTGAGAACGCCCTTTTCCTAGAACCTATATCTTCATTGCATTTATCTGCATGCAAGCAATCAGGATGTAGAGGCGGGCTCTTCCAATTTAATATTAGTTATATTTTTGCGGCAACATTATATGGAAGCAATAACACATCTTCTACATTTTCTCGATCTTTTCTAGCAATGAGTCGATATTAAAGTGCCTTACTAACTATATATGGCGTCAAACTAATTCTCTTTGACATTCTCCAGATGGACTTGGAACAAATTCTGACATGAACAAATGGACATGCACATGTTCTATTTCGCATCAACAAACCTTCAACTTTGTCCAAGCAAACTGCTCCTCTCCCTGTGACTGTAGGCCTGGTAGCTCAGCTTCTCTTAATAGTTATCTCCTTTCATTATCCACTAGCTTGTACTTAGTTCTTCTGATTGTAGTTCCTTGAGTAGGATAAAGCGAGTAACGCATTACTTTGATGGAGTATATTATTCAGAGAATTAACTGTCTTCGATGACTGAAATAATCCATTCCTGAATTGTTATTTTCAAGTAGATATCCTGAAAATTGAATAAACGAATTGAAATACGTGTCATGCATTTTTCATGGTCACATGTCCGAGCTTTATAGGAGAATGTATTTGTATAACCCAGAAACGAAGGACCAAAATTATTAGTGTATAAAGAAAAATATGCATAATTTAAGACACATCTATGTTCTCTCTGGATAGTTGCTGCTGTGCTGCCTATCAATCTATTCCACTGTTCGGTTTAAAGAGCACCATCTTTTGTGAGGGTTCCTTTGACTGCTATTTTCTTTACATGCAGCTAAAGGAGGATCCGGTGAGAATAGATGGACATGCATTTGCAATACTGGTGGGTTGCCTAGGCTAGTAGGTGAAGGAAATGACAGCAGCTGTTTTACAGCATGCAGTTGTAATGCTGGTAAATCTTCGAAGCACAATGATATGAGTAGTAGCAACTTGCTTTTGCAGTCTTTCACTCTTAAATATTGAGCATGAACCATCTTCTTAACGAACTGGCATCTTCTTAACAAACTGGAAATAATTTTTACTTCTGAGAAGCCTTCTTTAATATGAATTTTGCGAGTGTATAAAACATTATGTGCGGTCAATTACACTAATATTAGGCTGCTGGATGCCTAGGCAATTAATTGATATACGATGGTTTTGAGTGCTCACTTGCATCATTGTTTTGAAAAGGTGATCCTTTCATATGCTTACATATTTCAGTGTATTATCTTTACAGGGTCTTTATCCGAGTTGGAGCCTTCAAAGAAGAAGTTTCCAGTAAAAGCTGTCTTCATTGTTCTCTTGCTGTGTCTCATCCTCGCTGCTATTGCATTGGCTGCTATAATGTTGTGGCATGCCTATTGGAAGGATAAGCATTCAGTTCAATGGCCTTCATCTTCATCAGATAGACTAACAAGTTGTAGTAGTGCTGTAAACTTGATGAGTCATGGCTCTTCTCCTATGCCAGTATACAAAGGATATTTAGATTCCTCTGTCGACCCTTGTATGGGTAAATATCAATTTCGACAACTTCTGGACTATGTTTTCTTCCTTTCATTGTTTCTTTTCTAGAACTAAGTTGTTCAACCGAAGCAGGTATTGTGATGATATTTAACATTTGTAAATCTTGCCTTTTTTTTTGTCTTCTCTTGGTTGAAGGATGCATTCCCCAAAATTTATTTCTTCTCAGAAGGAGAACAAAGGCACTACACGGAACAATTATACAGTTTTCATATTCCGAGCTGGAATATGCGACGAACAGGTTTTCTGATACTAATTTGGTTGGAGTTGGAGGTAGCAGCCATGTATACTGTGGCAATCTTAGAGATGGTAGGACTGTTGCAGTTAAGAGAATGAAAACTGAAGAAGGTGGTCCAGATGCAGAACATGTTTTCCTGTCTGAGGTACTAAACTAATTAATTGTTTGGCAGTCATAACATTTTATGTCAGAAATGACACTGACACTCCTCTGTTCTTTCAGATAAAACTGATTGCGAGACTTCACCATTGTCATCTGGTTCCTTTGCTTGGATACTGCTTGGAACGCCAATGGAGGAATGCTGAGAGGCTACTGGTGTTCGAGTATATTCCTAATGGTAATCTCAGGGAATGTCTGGATGGGGATCTCGGCCAATGTTTGGATTGGAATACTCGAGTCTCAATAGCTCTTGGAGCTGCTCGCGGTTTGGAGTATCTCCATGATGCTGCTGCACCTAGAATACTACACAGGGATGTCAAATCCACTAATATTCTTTTAGACGAAAAGTGGAGAGCCAAGGTAGGCAATATTCTTCAGCAGTAACAAAACTATATTCAAAGTCATGGATTAGAACTTTGTGTGCATCCTTTCTGCAGATAACAGATCTTGGCATGGCCAGACACATTCGCAATGATGGTAATGCCAGCTGCTCCAGTTCTCCAGATAGAATGCAAGGGACCTTCGGTTACTTTGCACCAGAGTACGCCATTGTTGGAAAAGCTTCTTTAAAGTCCGACGTTTTCAGTTTTGGTGTAGTTCTTCTTGAACTGATCACTGGTCGGAAGCCCATCCACAAGCCTTCTAGTAAAGGACCAGAAAGTCTAGTAATATGGGTATGGAAAGTTTCTGCATTCTATATATCGGCAAGGATTAAGGAAACTAACTTGAATTCGGTGACAGGCTACGCCTCGTCTGCATGACAGTAAGAGAGTGATTCAGGAGTTGCCTGACCCGCGCCTTGAAGGTAAATTTGAAGAAGAAGAGATGCAGGTAATGGCCTACTTAGCAAAGGAGTGCCTGCTTTTGGATCCTGATTCTCGACCAACCATGAGTGAAGTAGTTCAAGTTCTTTCCACTATTGCTCCAGACAGATCTAAGAGGAGCAATTTGCCAATGCGTGCATTTCAGGTATCTATCCAACAAATTCACTATATAGATATTTTTCTTCAACTTACCATCTTGTTTAAAATTTATCAGTTTGGAATGAGGAGTGAAGATCCAGAGATGGGTGGGGGGGAGCGTTACGGAACCTCATCTTCTTCCACAGAAGAAATCAAGCAGATCACATCCGAAATGCCTGCTCGTTGCTTGTCACCACCATCACATTCAGGCATCGACTTCTGCATCATGAAGAATGACAATGAAGCAGAGGAGGAGGTTCCATCATCCGACGTCGTGGAGAAGCTGATGCTCCTGGCATCAATAAAACGAAGCCGGCGCTTACGAGACGACGAGGTGGTGGATTTAACTGAACCACGGTTGGAGTCGTTCTGCCTGCCAAACGTTGATTCCCATGAAGTCAAGATTACATAAACAGGTAAATTATAAACTGCATGAAATGAGCAAAATATTTTGTATGATGGCTCTCATTTGCATATTTGATTTCATTTAATCTTATTTGAGTTGTAAATATGTCAGAATTGAGTTAGCTCTGTTATTTGGTAGATTCAAAGAAAAAAAGAATGGAAGTGGAAGGCTCTTTTACTTTCCCTTACTCATATAAATATTCATATATGGGGTAGAAGAAGTGAATGGAACAACCTGAGTCTAATTTCCAATTTATTTTTCTCTTGTAATTTTCGTAAATTATTAAAATATTTTTAATTTTATAGATTGATTGTATTCATAGCCTCTGATTATTTTTTTGGGCTCCAAATGAATAAAAGAGAAAATATGAGTTTTTACATTATTTTATGTATCCTCTTCAATTTCAACTATTTCAAGATTTTGGAAAGGGTAATTCTAAATTCAGCCACAGTTTTATTCAATGCAGTCCCATTCATATTTTAAAATATTTATATTACTATTTTACCCTTTTAAAATATAATTATATTTTCTAAACATAGCTATAAATTGAGTAATTCTAAATACAATCATAATTTCTCAATATAGCCTATTAATTATTTTTATAAAAAACAAAATTATTAATAAAAATTATTATTTTAACCTCAATTTTTAAAATCTACCAAAAAAATAAAAATAAAAATGAATTGCATTGATTAGCATAGCTCCACTAATTAACAGCCACAATTTAAAAGAAAAGGAATAAAATAATTCTCTCATCATTCGACAAATAATTTACAAATTAATATTCATAACCTCCATCAATTTAAGATTCACTATATTCATAACCTCCATCAATTCATTTTTTTTATTTTGGTAGATTTTAAAAATTGAATAATTTTCATTAATATTTTTATTTTTATAAAAATAATTAAAAAATAGTAAATTTTAAAAATTGAGGTTAAAATAATAATTTTCATTGATATTTTTATTTTATAATAATTAATAGGCTATATTGAGAAATTATGGTTGTATTTAGAATTATTCAATTTGTGGCTATGTTCAGAAAATATAATTATATTTTAAAAAGGGTAAAATAGTAATATATATTTTTTAAAATGTGAATGAGGTTGTGTTGAGTAAAATTGTGGTTGTGTTTAGAATTACCTTTTTGGAAATTAAAATACTAATATCATGCTCACAATTAGTTCATGATATTATCATAACCAAACATACCTTCCATATAATAATATTGTAGCATAAGTGATATATTTAAATGTGTAATAATTATTCAATAGGTCATAAGAAGGAGTATCAACGAAAACATCTTAATAGATTGGATATTTAAATTATTGCATTTTAATTCAAGAAGAAATTCTATTATTTGCCAATTTTATAATAAATTAACTATTAATCTGCAAAATTACTTTATAAATAGTAGGTTATTTTCAATTAAATAACAAAATCGATAAGCGTTAGACCTTAGTAATTAAACTGTAATTTTGTAAATGCTTGGAATTAAATGCAGCAAGCAGCTTTGTATATATTGGAAGTTAAATTGCAAAAAAGGAATAAACATGTGTATACATGGATTACATAGATACGCTCAAATGCCCTTCGTCGGCACGCATTAATGTCTTCACAACTCATGTGACAATGAATTAATATAGTTGATGATAATAATTCATCTCATTTGATGGTTAGTTTTAGCATCTGATTCGGTGCGAATTTAACCCCAATATTAACAAAAAATATTTACACAACATAAACCTACTTTCTTTATAAAAAGAAAAAAAAAAAGGGACAAAATTGTATGCTTCAAAATGTACTAAAGGGTTTTTTCCATAACTTATATATACTCCAACTTTGTCCATAATTCTCAATTCATTTATTTATGCATAATATATAAAATTCAAAATGAAAAGAAAGTATGCTATTTCTTATAAGAGTGGAATTTATTAATACCCATTTTTCACTATATGCATTATGAAAATACCCAAAACTAGTGGTGGCCAAACAGGCCCGGAACCGGCCCGGCGGTTCCACGGTTCGGAACCGGAACCGTAACCGTATGTAGACGGGCCGGTTCAGGTTCAAGGAACCGGAACCGGCGGTTCCGAACCGTCGAACCGGCCCCAAAATTAAAAATATATATATATATTTTAGACGGTCCGAACCGCCGGTTCCGGTTCGGAACCGTTGAACCGGCGGTTCCAAATTTAAAAAAAATTGCCCATTGGGAACCGGCGGTTCCGGTTCCGAACCAGAATTGTAACGGCTAATTAACGGCTATTTTTAAAAAAAATAATTAAAAAATATTTATCGACGAATGATATCGCGACACGTGGCACCGAACCGGCGGTTCGGCCAATTTCAAAAATTCTCAAAATTTTCCGGTTCCGAACCGGAACCGGCGGTTCGGCCGATTTCAAAAATTCTCAAAATTTTTCCTATAAATTCCCCCCTTCCTTCAACATTTTTCACACCTCAATCTCAATTCTCTCATTCTATTATCTCAATTACTCTCTTTTTCAATTAATTCTTGCAATTTCTCTTTCAAATTTTCATTCCAAATCCATTCTCTCAAATTTCAATTATGTCTTCAAGTCGTGGTCGTGGTGTTGGTGGTGCCGACAATAGGGGCAAGTCCATAGCTAGAGATGATACTACTAGAGGTCCACCTCGTCAACGTCGCCGTGGTGTTCATATTGAAAGCTCTCCTCAATCTCAATACGATGATAACATCACTTTGTCATTGAGTGATGATGAAGATCTTCGTGAAACTCAAGTACGAGCCGATGAGGAGTATGCCCGACAATTGCAACAACATGAAATGCGATTTCGTGAGGCATTGGAAAATGAAGCCAACGAAGGTGTCCCCCCCCCCCCCCCGAGGCCGAGGTAAATGAAGAAGATGATGATTTCGATACAAATTTAAGTCCAAAAGCTTTGAAATCCGATCTTTTCATACCGAAAATTTGATGATCCTCATACGACATCAAATATAGCACGTTTATTAATAAAAATAGCTCACCAATATAAAATAAACGACAAAATATTTTCTATTGGTTTTGATAATGCAAGCAACAACACCGCATCAATAAGGGAGCTTATTTTGGAGTGCAATCCGGTCCTCGGAGGTAAGTTTTTCCATTGTCGTTGTATTACTCATATTCTTAATTTAGTCGTTCAAGATGGAATGAAACTTTATACTCATTCAATCCAACCTATTAGGGTTGCAATTTTATGCATACATAGTCATAAAAAAATTGCAAAAAATGGGCTTCCTTTTGTGCTACTCATGGAGTCCGAGCAAAACGTTTTCCAACCGACATTTGTCATAGGTGGAATGCCACCTATGAAATGCTTAATGCTACTTTTAAATATAAAGAATTATTAGTACAATTTTTTAGAAGTGATGATTATGGTATTAGTTTGCATTTATCTCATTGGGATGCATGTACTAGTTTGCATGAATTGTTAAAATCTTTTTCTAACGCAACTAAAGTTTTATCCGGTGTTTATTATCCCACTAGTTCTAAAGTTTTATATCATTGTTGTTATATTGCTTGTCAATTTAATCAATGTAGTTTCATACCCAAATTAAGCCATATAATATTTGATATGGTTGTTAAATGGTTAAAATATTTTAGGGAGATTCCCTCTGTATTTTTAATTGCTAAAGTTTTTGATCCTAGTATTAAATTAGAAGGTGTTTATTCTTTTATTGATACATATTATACCGATTTATCAACCTTAGCATTTATAGGGCCCGACGAAATTATTCTTTTAGAACAATTGAACCTCCCCTCCGTCGATGTAGTTAAAACCCAACTTAGTACAACATTACGTGAAGCTTTCGATTCATTTTGTATCACATATAGCCACTTAGTTCAAATTAGACCTTCCTCTAGGACAACTAGTTCCGGCCAAACTAGTGCTAACCCCTTGTTAGCTAGAATTCATAATATTATGTCTCAAAACCGTCCGTCTAGTTTGCAACAAAGCGAACTAGATGTTTATTTGGCGGAAATGTATGTTGGTGGTGATTGTTTGCAGCCTCAAGATGAAGAAGATGAGAACGCTCCACAAGAGGTTGATATTCTATTATGGTGGTCAAGGCGACAACAACAATACCTAATCCTAAGTACGATGGTGAAGGAGTTCTTAGTCGTCCCCGCATCAACGGTTGCCGTGGAACAAGCATTTAGCTCGGGAGGCTATATGTTGGATGAAAGAAGGTCCAACTTGTCACCGACCAATTTGGAAGCACAAGTTATACTTAAAGATTGGAAATATGCCGAAGATCGAGAACAACAACCGGATTGGAGGCACGTCTTCGACGACGAGGATGCTTACAACTCCGAAGCAAGCGCGGCAAGTACTAATGCTTCCGATGGCCTAGGTGATGCGGATTTCGACTCCGATTAAAGGTAAGTAAGGTAAGAGAACTACGTGGGCTTTGATTCCCTTAATGAAAATTAAGGGATACGTAGGCAACTTAATTTTAAGGTAAAAAATTAAGTGCAAGCCCTTTTCAATTAACCCCTCCCCTCCCCCCTAATTATTAAAGTTTCTTTTTTAATTTTTTGGAATTTATTTGTTTATAGTTTTAATTTTCAATTATTGTAATAATATTAATTCTTCAATTTTGTAATTTGTATAACTTGTGTAGTTAAAAAATAATATACAATTTTGTAATTTGTATAACTTGTGTAGTTGCAAAAAAATTGTAAATATACATTCATCATTGTAACTTGTAAGTTTAAATTTGTAATCTTAATTTATAATATTCCTCATATATTTTTGTGTTTATTTAATTTGTGTACAAAGTAAAAAATAATATACAATTTTTGTGTACAAACCAAATATTACTCAAAGGAACAAAATACTTATAATTACAATTTTTTTTGTACAAACCAAATATTATATTTCAAATAAAATAAATAATTAAAATTAAAAAAAAGGGGGAGGCGAATCGCCGGTTCGGAACCGGAACCGGCTGGAACCGTCTGGAACCGGAACCGCCGGTTCCGGTTCCGAACCGGAACCTGAACCTTCTACAGACAGGCCGGTTCCGGTTCCATTTTTCCGGAACCGTGGAACCGGCGGTTCCGAACCGGAACCGGCCCGTGGCCATCACTTCCCAAAACATTATATTCATTCACAAAATACCCACGGCACATTCTAACATTTTTTAGAATTCTATTTTTAGGAGAGAGAAGGTCGGTGTCGAGTCTGTTTCCGGCTACTGACACTGACCCTGGCACCGACCCACAAAAAAAAAATTCATGAGAGGTGGTCTGTGGTCGGTGCCTTCCGACACCGGCACCGACCCCGGAACCGACCAAGAATTAAAATAAAAAAATAAAATTTGAAAGTGGGTCGGTGGCTGCCTTCCGCCACCGACCCCACCGCCGACTCCCCCACCGACCCATGCACACGCGCGCGCGCGCGCACACACACACACATATATATATATATATATATATATATAATATCATTATTATATATATATTAATATATAGGAATATATTTTTATATTAACACTTAAAAATTATTAAAAAAATTTGGTAATGTGATTGTTGGTGTCAAAAAAATAAAAAATGAGTATATCTTGAATGTGTTTAATGTTTTGGATATTTTCATTATGTGTTTAGTAGTTTTAGGTATTTAAAATATTTTTCACTTATAAAGTAAAAAGAATGGTCGATTTTAAAATATTGAATTGTTTAAAAAGAGTGAAAGCATGGTATTTATTTAATGTGGACAAAAGCTGATTTGATCAAACTCTAGAAAAGTTTGCACATTATGGAAGGGTATGACTATGTTTGGTTATGGAGTCGAGTCAAATATGTTGATAGTTAATTTAATATTATTAATTAATTGAGTTAGGCTTGACCGACATGAAATCCATATTCACCAATCACCATAACGCGTTCAAATTAAATTACGAAATCACCCCATTAAAAAGTTTTACAATACCAATATTTATGGATGTAATTTAGTTCCAAGCTTGCGGTGGCTTGATTAAATTGATTCAAAATATAACTTAAAATTAAAACATTATGATTTAATATAAATTTAGTCTAAATAGCTCGGGACTGAATTAAGTGAGGCTCAACAAAGTTAAACTCAAAAACTGGTGAGTTGACTCGATTGTTTTTTATTAATATTATTAGTTAATTAAATTCTTAAGAATTACTCCCTCCGTCCCAAAACAATTGTCTTGTTTTTCTTTTTCGTCTGTCCCAAACAATTGTCTTCTTTCCTAAAATGGAAAGTTTATACACACTCACTAATAAAATACTAATTTCCTCTATCTCTACTCGCATTGGTATCTGTGTCATTTCCAAACAAGACAATTGTTATGGGACGGAGGTAGTATTAAATTGTGAAGTCAAAATATAAAAATAATGTATTTTCAACATTTAAATTGATTAATATATGAAATTTGATATATCAATTCTTACACTAATGCATGTGATTATCATCATACCAATTATGTAATAAATTATCACTCTTACTTGACATAATGTTATATATATATATATATAGAGAGAGAGAGAGGGGGGAGTGGATTAAATATAATATTAAATTAGAATAAATTTTCATCATTAATCTACATTCAACCAATGATTTAAATTAAAATTTATTCACAATCTCTTTATTATATGTTTATTAATAAAATATTTTTGACGATTATATATTTCTTAATACATGTTTTATCTTAACTATTAATGTGATCAATCTAAGAATTTACATTTCGATCTTATTGAATTTAAACTTCATTTTTAATATTACATTTTAGTATTATATGTATGCATAGATAGTTCAAATTTTATGCAGCCATGTGATAAATATAAAATTATATTAAGAAGGTCTTCCACGAGACCATCTTATTTTGTAAAAGAGTGAAATACATCATTTAATTAATTGATTAAATAATAAATCCTAATATTTGAAACACACCATTTAAATTAAATAAACATATTATTACTAATAATTACTTATATATTATTTCATAATAACATTATGCCCAACAGTGAAAAACATTATTTATAATAACTGCATTTCAAATTAAGGGCCATGGTTTTATAGGAGTTTTTGCCCAATATGCTATTATTATGCACGATCATTATTTTTTTTTTCCAAAATATGAAAAGAATGATAAAAAAAATGATTTCAAACATCTCGTTGAACTACAAATTATTGATCATCTCTAATTATTACAACCTTCACAAGCCTATGTTTGTAGTTGGTCCAAAACGTAAATGCAAACCGAGAATTTTCGAGATGATTTGATTGAAGTGGAATAGGAAATATTTTTTTACACGAGGGTAGAAATGTAAATTCAGAAAACGTGTAAGAATAAAAACTTATTTTCAGTTATTTGGTGTCGCCCACAATAATAAGTAATAACATCACACCCCCTGAGTCATCCCACAACTGACAACACCACGGTTTCCTTTTCTCTTTCTCCTCTCTCCCGTTTCTCTCTCTCTCTCTCTCTCTCTCACACACACGCATTCGTGGTCGAAGAGGCTCGTTCGTGAGTCTCTGAATCTCAAACCCTGGATTGAACTCTTATACTCTGTTTTTGGATTCAAGCATTTGATTTATCTGTTGCTATTTGTTTCTTCAACTTTGCGTTTTAACTGTTTACTGCTCGGTTTTTCTTCTGGAGCTTGAGAATGGAACGATCGATCTTGTAGAGGGAAGATGATTTGGATTTTTTGTGGTTTTTTGGTTTGGATTAGAGATTGGCATTCGATTTTGCTAACTCCGGATGCTTAGTTGTTGCTTTTGAAATTTGGCGGGGTTTAGGACTTGGATATAGCTCGAGTTGCTAGTTCTGAGTCAAAAAGTTGTATGGTTTGATTAGTTTTGAGTCGTAGATCATTGTATTTTCTAATTGCTGTTGGTTGCATTTGCATGTGCTTCAGGAGTTGTACTCATCCTCGCAGTTGCGCAGATCAAAGTTTAAAGTAAGTTTGTTATTTTCTTCTTCTTTTATTTTTTTCCTAAGATTTTTTTTTCCTAGTATTTTCTAGATGGCGGAACCCTAGATTGGCTCAGTGTTATGTTGATTTTGTTGATGCCATCAATAGGCTATTTTGGAATCGCTAGCTATTGACTATTGGCCTTAGAATGCTGCAATTACTGTTTTGATAATTTGAAGACTTTTTTTGGAAATATAATTGATTGAGTGATGGGAAACCAGTTTAACACTAGTAACTTGACTGGTATATGAAACTATGCACAGGGTTGTCAATTTGTGGAGCAGGGACTTTGATCTCTGACAGTGTCATATACGGATTTATTTTGGCAGTTGCTCACGAGATTGGTTTCTGCCTAGTGCGTAACCTTTGAGTTGAGCAAATTTATTTATTTATAATCATAATGGGGACTTCACTTCGCGGTGGACCTTTGAGGAAGCCACATGATAAAATGCGGTTCATTGTAACAACCATCATGGGGATGGTGTTTGGATATTTTGTAGGTGTTTCGTTCCCTTCTGTTTCTTTCAGCAAGGTACATCCAGATCACCACATGCTTTATGAGGATGTTTATCTGCCATTTGGATAATAGTACTGCTGTTATTAACTCTTTGAAATATTTTTCAGATCTCTCTACCTTCGAGTCTAATATCATCTTTTGATTTGGCCTTTAATGATGATCATCATGCTTCTTCTACTCGTAGCTTTCCTGAAAACCTTGGGTCGGGCAGTACACCTGTTACACCAAAGGTAGTTCTTTTACATGTTGATTGAGTACTTCATGCTGCTCTTGTTTAAATTTGGAGTTTTATAATCATTTATTTGATAATTAATTACAGTTGAATCATTTTGAATGGGAGAGAATGTGGAATATGATCCATCTAAGTCCAGTCAAATGAGGAAGCACCTTAGCTATACTCACTCGTCGCTGTTCATGTCAAAATCAATGTGGAGATATTTGCACCTAGATTTAGTAACTTCGTTATTGTTCTGTAGTTATGGACCTTCATTTCCATTTTGTTTTTGTTTCTCACCCTCCAGTTGGTTTTATCTGATTTTGACATTCCTTGAGAATTTGAAGCACAAAAGGACAGTAATTCCTTAGTGAAATCATCAGCTAGGTTTCTACAACATTTAATCTAGCCAACACTGCATTAATCTTCTTTCAGTTCCAAAAGATATTTGTTTAACAATATATTCATAGGTAATTTTCCTAAAGTTTTTCCTGTCATTCTTGACCGAAATCTTCTCCTTGCTTGTCTTTTCTTCTCAAGCAGTTACCAGAGTAATTTGGTAAACATATGTTTTTGCGGTCTGTAGTTTCTTCCATTCTATTCTCTTTGGTTCTTATCTCAGCTAACAATTATATCTTCAACAGATATATGTTCCGACAAATCCTCGTGGTGCTGAATCCTTGCCACCAGGCATTGTTGTCCCAAAAACAGATTTATACCTTAGAAGATTATGGGGTGAACCTAGTGAGGTAAGGTTGGCAGATGTAAATCTTAGCATGAAAGAAGACAGTAGTATTATTAGCATATATATTCTATAACCTCATTTCATGGAATTGGTGTGTGCTTAATGCTATAATCTTGAATTTCAGGATCTGAAAAAGAAGCCTAAGTACCTGGTTACATTTACTGTTGGTTTGAATCAAAAGGACAATATTAATAATGCTGTGAAGAAGGTAAGCCATTTGAGAAATTTGTTACTTCCTATCTATATTTCTCTCTTTTTTTTTTCAAATGTACTAATACTTTTTTCAATATTCTTGTAGTTTTCTGATGATTTTCAAATATTACTTTTCCATTATGATGGCCTAACGAGTGAATGGGATCAATTTGAGTGGTCACAGCAGGCCATTCATGTCAGTGCTAGAAAACAAACAAAATGGTAATAGCCTAGAGGTCTTTGGTAGCTCTTTGTGATAATATATTAGTTAATACATTTTCTGGTTGAGTGGCGCCTATGAGGTGTTTTTGGCAGCATATATATGAATTAGAAGCTTTTACATGATTTGTAGTCTATGAAATATTATGTAATAGGTATGATATCCTGCTAATAGAAATTGAAAAAACTTTGCTAAAATTGTTGTTATCAGTTTCGATTTATACAAATCTATAAAATATTAATTTTAAGTGCAGCAATCTACTTGTCATGACTTCTGCTGGTCATTTGTTTTCTCAGGTGGTATGCCAAGAGATTTCTGCATCCAGATGTTGTAGCTGCTTATGATTACATTTTCATTTGGGATGAAGATCTTGGGGTTGAACACTTTAATGCCGACAAGTAATCTGATGCTGTAGTCCCTAATGCTTTGCACTATTAATTACATTTAGCTTCTCAACTGATGTCAGCTGCCTTTTACATGCTAGGTATATTGCTTTGGTAAAGAAACATGGTTTGGAGATTTCCCAGCCTGGTCTTGAACCTAACAACGGACTGACATGGCAAATGACTAAAAGGCTAGGTGACAAAGAAGTCCACAAGTAAGTGATTTTATTCAGAACCTTGTTCAGGCTCCCCTCATTATGTCTACAGGTGTAATCCAGATATGAATGAATAACAGGGATACACAAGAGAAACCTGGCTGGTGCAGCGATCCACATTTACCTCCATGCGCAGCGTATGTGCTATCTCTCATTTTAAAAGCATTTTTGTGTGTGAATCTGGCTATAAATGCATGTTTGTCATTACTAGTACATTATAAGCTCAATAATCCATACAGTCCAACTACTTACTACTGAAATATGATCCACCATTTTATAAACTCTAAAAGCATATTATAAGATGTAGGAATTTATAAGTTTAGCTAAAACCCTCTAAGAGTAGGCTCATAAAGACGTTTGACTGAGTATTCTATTGCATTGATGATCATAGCTGTATGTTGGGGGTCGTAGTATTATTTTCCCTAAGATGTGCAACGTCATTGATGTTGGTTAAAGGAGTTTGTTGAATGGCTATGAGAATCATTGTTTCTATACAGATTTGTGGAAATTATGGCTCCTGTGTTTTCTCGTGAAGCTTGGAGATGTGTTTGGCATATGATTCAGGTAGCTGAGACGTTTTGGGTGCATGCAAACTGCTTCACCCTGCTTTTGGTCCTCTGGATTAATTACTATTTTGTTCAATGCACATTTCAGCAGCAGCCATGTTGTAATTGTCTTATATGTTTTCGCAGAATGACCTGGTTCACGGATGGGGCCTGGATTTTGCGTTGAGAAGATGTGTGGATGTAAGTGACTCATTCCTGCAAGCCTCCCCCTCCCCCAAGCTTGAAAAGAAGACCCTGTCCGCCCAAAACCAAGGAGAGAAACATTAAAAACTACTCCCTCCGTCCCACCTCAATTGTCCCACTTTCTTTTTTCGTCCGTCCCACCTCAATTGTCCCATTACTTAAAAAGGCAACTTTTTTACACTCAACAATAAAATATTAATTCCACTCAACTTACTTTACACTCACACTCCTTGGTTATTGTGCCCGGTCAACCCGGGACAATTCAGCCGGGACGGAGGGAGTATATAACAAGCTAAATGAAATTAACCAAGTTTATAGGAGATGGTCAATGAAAGGTTATAGGTTAGGGCGTAGGAAAGGGGATGTCTCTTCCCAGATTTTAATATACATTTCACTGGCTTCTTGGAGGATCTGGCTTCTTTGTTGAAATTTCTAATTTCTTGCCTTGCCCTTGTGCAGCCTGCTCATGAAAAAATTGGAGTTGTTGATTCCCAATGGATTGTGCATCAAGTGATTCCGTCACTTGGAAGTCAGGTTAGACAGCAGTAATTAGCTGACTTTCGGCATAATCTATATCTTAATTTTCTGAGTTCCTTGCATGTTTTAAATGCACCTCTGTGTGTACATGTATGAACCGGATTTTCTCCATGAAGGTGTCGTATGCTTTATCTTTTGGTTTTCACTGGATGAAGACAATTTTATCAATTGCAGTTCTTGAGTGTAAAAATCATGTTGGTATCTCTCAACTGAAATAACAACAAAATTATATTACTTATCGCTCTTTCGAATTTTAGTTAACAAACACTCTAGCTAATGGCCTCACTTCTTGTGGGGTGAGATTTCTGCTTGTTCTCTAAATTCAATATTTACTATGAATGTGCAGGGCGAGTCTGAGAATGGAAAAGCTCCATGGCAGGGGGTATGTTTAACATATATAGTTGTTAATCCTATCCATAGCAGACTCAAACCTGGGAGTATTGATCTAGTTTGGCTTTATTGATATCGTTGCAGGTACGAGATAGATGCAAAAACGAGTGGGCGCTTTTTCAGGATCGCCTTGCAAGTGCTGACAAGTCATATTTTGCACAACTCCAGCACACTTAAACTACAACCTGATATCTTGTACATTTAAATTACTTTGTTCTTTCCTTCATTCCCACCGAGTGGTTAGGTACGTGGCGTGATTCTTTCGTGTTCGTTGCATCGTTCTACGCTGTAGGATATATACTGTATAATGAGTAGCGTTAAGACAAGTTTAGAGATACCTAGAAAGAGAACTTGAGATCTTCTGTGCAGGAGTAGAAGTAGGTTTGATCAGTTTTTGTGTACATCTATTCATTTCTTTGTACTTGAGTAAATACTTAGTTCTACACCCCCATTGATAACTTTTCATTTTTTGTTTCTATACATTTTTATTGTATTCTGCAGCTCGGAAATATTTGATTTCTCTTGCATCATCACTATATTGTAGCCATTGGATATCTTTGATTAGAACCTCATGCGTCCCGGTTGCCTGTTGCGGACAGAAGACTGTGAGTTTCGTGGGGGGTTCAATCAGAATTTATAGAGTTAGCACCTTATAATTTATTTATTTAAAATTACTAGGGATGGTAATTCCCGAGTGTTGGGTTGTTATCGTGTCAATTTATCGTGTTCATGTTTGAGCTTAAAGGGTTCGTGTTGTATTCATGCTCATTATTATAGTGTGAGTTGTGTGGTGTTATTGTGTCGCGTACGTAAATAATTTTTAGCCTTAAGTGTAATTTTGTGTGTTGTGTCGTTATCCTGTTCATGTTTAGAGCTTAACGGATTGTGTCGTGTTTGTGTTTTTTTTTTTTTTTGAAGGAAGCCTAATTTTATAAATTAAGCATAATCAAGACTAGTTACATGAATCAACCAGTCTGGGAAGTTCGATCTCCAACTAATCGGTTGGGAGATCTGCACAGTAAATTGTGCTACATGGTGGGCTGTCTTAGTGGCACTCCGATAAGCATGAGAAATACCCAAAATACAACCATTTTGTGCTGTTTGAGCAACGTTGAAAAGGTCAGCTTTCATCCTCTTCAAGACCTGCCATTGCTCTCACTGCGATAATAGAGTCAGAGTAGACTGTGACGGGATAAATCTTCTGCTCTGGTTGTGTTCATTATTGTCGTACGTGTTTGTGTGGTATTATCGTGTCGTATCAGAAATTACAAGCCCTAAAAATTATCGTTTCGATCAATATATGCATTTTATTTGGAATGTAATTCGTTTATTATGAAACTGATTTATTCCAAGCACATTTCAATCAAAATTAATTTTCTATTGAGCGTAGTTCGACAACTTTTACCTTAATTGTGGGTATAGCTTGGCTGTCATCATTAATTTGTACATGAATAAGCTGAAATGAATTTTGCATTTGAGATCAATTAATTAAATGTAATTAGCCATAATTAAAGTGGATTAAAATCTCCCCTACCAAACAGTCGAATTTATGGACTGTGAAGTGCCCATCCCACCTTCCATCCTTGCTGTCTAAGTCAACAAATATATAAAATAAATTCCACATTTGTAATGTTATTACCAAACCTTTTTTTTTCTAGCAAGTATGTAAACAAATACTTATTGCACAATGCATAATCATATTTTTTCCTTGTAAGAAAGAAAGGGCGCGCGTGTAATAATTAATAAAATACACTTCTACTAGAGTATACTAATTAATACAAATATTAGGCATTTAAGATGAATTCAAAAGTTCACAAATTAGAACGAGATAGATTAGTCATATAATCAGGGGGAAATATTGAGAAACATCATGTGCTTAAATATCACAACAATATGTGAAAATACATTTATGACCTTACAACTGTTGTCTAAAAACGTTTCAAGTTTACCAAAATAGCCCCGCCCTTGCTTATAATTCCCGTCAGCAACTTTCTGGAAGGGCAACCAACAACAAAAACTTACACAAGGCAGCACCAAAACGACTCCATTTTTTTGGCTTTCTATACAGTCCATATACCAACCACATCCCTCCACCACCACCTCCGCCTCGTCCCGGCTGTCCTTGGCACTGGAAGTGAGAAGGGCTTCAGTTTTTTTTTTTTTTAAGATTTGACTCCTTTTATGGTTTGCATATGCTTGTACATGGTTGATAATAGAGGATCTTGTATGTTTTTCTTGATTTGTGGGGCTCCATGTTTCTAAGTTGAATACAAACAAGTGAGGGAATATGGTCACATTATGATATTTTGTTATATTACTCAATCCATGTGATCATTTTCTAAAAAAGATTTGAGCTTTCTTTTTTTGGCTTCAAATATTGCTATGAATAAAGATTCTTGTATCATGTGATCATTTTCTAAAAAAAGATTGATTTTTTATTTTGCTTCAAATATTGCTGTGAATAAAGGCTTTTTGTATTTTTGCAGAAGATGGGAGAGATGTCTAGATTCCAGCTGGGAGTGATGGGTGCATTGTTTCTGTCTGTTGCATCATCTGTTTCCATAGTCATCTGCAACAAAGCCTTGATGAGCAATCTTGGTTTCCAGTTTGGTTAGAAGTCTTAATCTATCCTTGCTCTTTTTTTTTTTTTCTTTTTCTTACAGCATTAATCTTGTTGTATGTATATCTTGTTCAATCTTCACCAACAAGGTTTGATCCCCATATAATAATTTAAAATTTATTGAAAATTTGAAACACATAAAAAATGATCAGAAGAAAAAAAGTCTGGTTTGGCCTAAAAAAAAACAGTTAATTATGACTTTTTCTTGTGTTAGTAACTAACACAATGTGTTGCAGCAACAACTCTGACTAGTTGGCACCTAATGGTGACCTACTGCACCCTCCACGCGGCGCTGCGCCTGAATTTCTTCGAAAACAAGCCCATCGACACCAAGACGGTCATCATGTTTGGCATGTTGAATGGAGTCTCCATTGGCCTTCTCAACCTCAGCTTGGGATTCAACTCCATTGGTTTCTATCAGGTGCACTCTGCATATTCAAGCTTAAACGAACTTTCTAAACTATTTCTCCTCGATTAACTCATTGACCTAATCCAATTCCCACTTCCTCTCAGATGACAAAGCTTGCAATCATACCTTTCACTGTCCTGTTGGAAACCATTTTCTTGAAGAAGCAATTCAGGTCTCTAAAAAACAAAAGAATTCCTTGAAAATATATATAAAAAAAGAATCTTGGCTTCTGAAAATGTGCGTGCTTTGCAGCAAGAACATAAAGCTGTCTCTTTCAATCCTACTGCTTGGAGTTGGCATTGCATCAGTCACTGATCTCCAGCTCAACCTCGTCGGATCCATCCTCTCCCTCCTCGCCATCATCACAACTTGCATCGGCCAAATCGTATCCATTATCCAACTCACTTCATCAAAATCATCATTTTAATTTAATTTTCATAATAACACACATGCATGCACCGATCCATTTTCAGCTGACAAACACAATCCAGAAAAGGCTGAACGTCTCTTCAACTCAGCTGCTCTACCAATCTGCCCCATTCCAATCAGCCATTCTCTTCCTGACCGGCCCTTTTGTCGACCAGCTCCTCACCAATCAGAACGTCTACGCCTACGACTACTCCGCCACCGTCTTCGTAAGCCGCCCGCCGCACGTCAACCACTCCATTCCTACATTTCATGCATTCACATTCAAATTTTTTTTTTTAATTTTTCTGATGCAGGGATTCATAGTGCTGTCATGCTTGATAGCAGTGTTTGTCAACTTCAGCACGTTCTTGGTCATCGGCAAGACTTCTCCGGTGACGTATCAGGTCCTCGGCCACCTCAAGACATGCCTGGTTCTTGCCTTCGGCTACACTCTCTTGCACGACCCTTTCACTTCAAGAAACATCGTCGGAATACTCATCGCCGTCGTCGGGATGGGCATGTACTCGTATATCTGCACCAAGGAGACCAAGGGGAAGCCCATCGTCGACGTCTCCTCCTTGTCTCAGGTACCTACCTATTCTGAGGCCGTGCATAGCAATGGTGTTATTAAATTAATTGTTTTGGTTCATGCAAGAGAATAAAAACTGTTGAATATAAATCTTGTTTATTGATGAATCAAGTGAGATGTGTGTTTCTCTGTCATAGATGAAAGAGAAAGATGAAGACAGCTCACTTCTGGGAAGCCATGGGGAGAAAGAAACCAAGGATTCTGCTGTGTGATGCTGCCTGAAGAAGATTAGTGAAGAAATTTTGGTTTATGAATATTGTTATTGCATTGGAACATTGAAGCCCAATCTCTTGTAAGAAGATTTTTTTTTAGTAATTTAGCAGATCATGTTAGAAATTAAACTCTTCTCTATCTATAATTATAACTTGATCTTTATCCTAATGATATGAATTGAAAATTCATATATATAAATAGTATTAATTTGAAGTCATAATCAAAGTCAGTGGTTGAAGTTGATTTTTTTTTTAAAAAAAAAAATCTATTTTCTTCTTTTGTGTTTTCTCATATAAGATTGTAAATTGTGATTTGTAAATGAGTTAATATGCTCGTGAACTACTCATCAAATCTTGATTTAATAAAAGTTTGTTTGAATTCGTTTATTAAACGAACCGTAAAGTTAACAGTATTCAATTCATGAACTTGCGAGCAAATTAATAAGCTTAATTAATATTTATATAATTTAAAAGTAAGAAGTATGATTATTATTTGTAGTTATAATTAAAAAGAAATTGAATTTGAATGTCATTATGATATTATTTTTCAAATAAGAAATTCTCATTCTGAAAATGAATAATTATTTTAATTATAAAATTTGTTTACATTTAATTAAGACTCAATCAAATTCATAAAACAAATTTGAGTAAGTAGTCCCAAACTAAATTAGGTATTGTTCACTTAAATCCAAATTTGAGAGTAAAGATTATAGAATTCATGTGTTATTTTATGTTGGCTTTGACCGTTACTAAAGATATTTTAAATTTTTTTGGACAAATCCATTTGTCGTCATTTTGCTTATTGCTCCAAAAAAAAAAAAAAAATCTTTTGATATTATAAATGAAGTTTTGATGAGAGAGAGAGAGAGAGAGAGAGCATATTGTTTGAGTTTCATTAGCGATGAGCGAGAAAGCTGGAGAAGTGGTGTGTGTAACCGGCGCCAGTGGCTTCATCGGTGCGTGGCTCGTCAAGCTCCTGCTCCTCCGCGGCTACACCGTCCACGCCGCCGTTAAGAATATCCGTAATCTTCTCATCCACTGCTCTCTTTCACTAATAATGTTTTTAAGATTTTGGGATTCTCTTTGATTGTTAGAGGATGAGCGAGAAACAAAGCACTTGCAAGCAATGGAGGGAGCGGAGTCGCGGCTGCGCTTTTTCCAAATAGATTTGCTTGATTACGACTCCATTGTCTCCGCCGTGACCGGCGTTGTTGGGGTTTTCCACTTGGCTTCCCCCTGCATTGTCGATCGAGTTGAAAACCCGGAGGTAAGTTGTCCCTCGGTGAATCTCGTTTTGCTGTTTGTTGTTTCAATTTAGCAAATTTGTTGTTTGCTATCTGTGAATTTAGCGCGACCTGTTGGACCCGGCCGTTAAGGGAACCATCAACGTGCTGACGGCGGCGAAGAAGCTTGGCGTTCGGCGCGTGGTTATCACTTCCTCTGTATCCGCAGTTATTCCCAGCCCTTATTGGCCGGCTGATAAGGTTAAGAATGAAGAATGCTGGACTGATGAGGAATACTGCAAGCAGAACGGGGTATCACATCAGCATTATTGTTTGATTTACACTATTTTTTTTATTTGATTGATCGGTAATGCATTTCACATATTATTATGCAGAATTCGCAATTCAAACATTGATATTCCCGGTATATAAAATTAGAGACATTCTAAGATGCGGAGTTCCCAAAACTTTCTGGCTATAATTGTGAATTTGTTAGTCCCCGTCTGTTAAACTCAATCAAGAAGATAATGATTGTTTGATAGTGTGGGCTAACGAAGCTTTGCAATCTGTTTTTTTTGCATGAGATTAGCTATAGCAACTAAGGCACTCACAGTATTTGTTGACATCCTTCAATCTCATCTGGCAATGAGCACAGAGTTGCACAGATGCTGGTGAAAGTTGCAAGTTCTTAGAGCATTGAGCGATTTTGTGCTCGTAGGGTGATTTACCTCCTTAAATGAAGTGAATTGATATAACACACCATCTAATTAGAAAGAATTTAGAATTTTTCTCCCGATATAGGGAGTTTGAAAGTTGATTGTTATATATCCGATGCTCTTTCCATTTGTAAAAGGGTCCTCCTGATAATCATGCTTTGTCGACTCCAACATTATACCCTCCACAGCTCAATGCTACAGTTTTATGTTATTTGCATTTGCTGTGTCACTTGATTGTTAGATTTGGTATCCACTTTCCAAGACCCTCGCTGAGAAGGCTGCTTGGAAATTTGCCGAGGAAAATGGTCTGGATATTGTTGTAATCAACCCAGGAACGGTGATGGGTCCTATGATTCCTCCTGCATTAAATGCAAGCATGCTGATGCTGCTTCGCCTTCTGCAGGGTAATCCTCTTTGTGACTTCCATTTTATGTAATTATGTGCCTCGTTTAAGCTTGGTATGGCAGCCAAACCCAGCCAGAATCAAAACTATCATCTGACAGGAACAATACTTTGTAGCCAGAATTTCATGCTTCTCCTTGCCTGAACTTATTGGTTACCCTGTTCTTTATAGAGTTTCTCATTGCTCATATAAATCATCCAGCAGCCCAGCAGTGAACTTCTGGCTAGGTTCTTTGAATCAATCAAACTTATGTGCGTATTGGTACAAATAATCAAAGAGTTGAAAAGAAATCAATGCAGGCATGGTGAGAGCCTGTGATGGTCGATGTTCACTGGAGATTTTTAACTTACAATGTGCAAATAACTTTCTTGAGGCTCATGCTGAATCTTGCACTATTTTTTTTTTTTTGCTTTTGGAGTAGGCTGCACAGAACAGTATGAAAATTTCTTCATTGGGTCTGTGCACGTGAAAGATGTGGCTCTTGCACACATACTGGTATACGAAAACACTTCTGCAACTGGAAGGCACATGTGCGTTGAATCTATATCTCATTATGGTGATTTGGCTGCTAAGGTGGCTGAACTCTACCCGGAATACAATATCCCCAAGTAAGATTCTCTCCTATTCATGCTCATAAAATGTGAAACACATTCTTGCCCCATTTGAGTCTTATCTCTGGAGGTATTAGAACTGATTCCAGTAGCATCTGTTATGTAATTAGCAGTTTCTGTAATGTTTTGAAGGTGACCGAATATTGATTCGATGATGAAATGCAGGATCCCCAGGGATACTCAACCTGGGCTACTAAGATCCAAGGATGGATCAAAGAAGCTGATGGAGTTGGGTTTGGAATTCACTTCCTTGGAGCAAATTATCAAGGATGGTGTTGAAAGTTTGAAAAGCACAGGTTTTATTTCTTGAACAATCTTGTCTGGTTTAGAAACTGTGGTGATGCTTTATGGCACTGCTATCTATGACTGTTGTTGTTTGAATAAATGCGTCCTGTTTTATGCAAGAGTAATTTAGTCTATTTGTTGATGAGTCCATTTTAGATCATTCCAAATCCATTGCAATTTTTTTATAATAAAAATGTATTTATTTAAAGTGAAAATATTTTAAAATACCCAAAGTTATAAAACATATTATGAAAATATTCATTTCTTATAACACATCACAAAAATACCCAAAATTACAGTTTTTAGCATTGGGATTTGTTTAAGCTGGAAATCCATGTAATCATTGTTGTAATGATGATGAGATTATTAAAAAAATGTATATTAAATATATTTTACTGCAATAATATAATTTAAATCTTAAAAAATAAAGTAAAAATATCATAAATTATTAAGATAGGAACCGGTTAATAAATATTAAGGTATGAATTAGGTCAAACTCAAACCGAGTCGGAATCGGGTTGGAATCAGGTCAATCTGTAACCAAGTCGGAATCAGGTCGCAATCGGGTCGGAATTAGGTTGGAATCATGTCCACATTTCAAAAATTATTTAAACCATATAAGATCTTAAAAAATAATTTAAAATTTATTTTTTTCGGAAAAAAGGAAATGAAATCTTACATATTTTTATAATTTATAAAATTCATGATTTCATGATGCGGGTACTTTGAAAGATTTTAAATTAAAATTGGTCAAAAATCTACTTAAATAATACTATAAATTTTAAATTTAATTCAAATTTATTTTTTAATGAAAAATGACACATGAAAATTTGATTTTGGCAAACAAATGTACATTTTGGTATTTTTGTAATATGTTATAAGTGAGTATTTTTTTATATTTGTCTAAGGTATAATGAATATTTTATGATTTTCCTCTTATTTAAACTTTAACATTTATATATTCTTGAGAAATTTAAATGTATTGCCTCTTAATCAACATAATCGTGCACCAAACTTAAAAATACAATTAAGTGTGCAACTCATTATGGATTTTCAACAGTTTCATTAATACTTTTGACGGTCGATTTTTATCTTCATGTTTTAAGAATCAATCAATTGTGGTTAATTTGAAACAGAGGTAGTAAAAACAATCAATTGATTTTTTTTTAAAAATATTAATCAACCTATTCTTTTATTTTTAACAATGATAATCGATTGATTTTTAAAATTTCTTATGGCTGAGTTCGGATTTTATTCCTACCTATGAAGTGGAATTGCTGCTGGAACAAAGAGGGATATTTGGTTGAAGTAATATAAATATATAAAGTATTCAAATATTATAAGTTATTATCATTGTTATAACATTTGATCAATCGAAACAATAAAAATCCAAGTATGAATATGATATTAAAAGTCCTATTAAAATAGTTTTCTGTTTTCCTAAATAAGATTTTGAAACAACTTTCCGTATTAATTTTAAAGAATTCTTTATTTAACTATTTGCTTTTGTAATAAGATTTCACATCCAACACATATTCTTCTCTCACCCACTCTTTTTCCAATAATGAAAAAAAAATAAAAATACCATAAACCCAATAAACCAAATTGTTTGAAGCAATACGAATTATTTATTAAATTTCAAGATATCACAATTCTTTTAATATACCACAACCCTTGATTAAACTAATATTATTTAATCTCTTCAAAAATATTTCATCAATAAAAACTCCAAGTATAAAATATTCTATAATTACTTCTGTCTTCTACTAAAAAAAAATACTATTCTATGGTTAAAAGTAATAGGCCTAATGTTACTTTTATCACTAAGAGGATGGAAAATTTAATTAGTACTATTTCGTTATTTTTTTTCTTAATTTTAATTTAATATGTACCTTTTTTTTTTATAAAAAAAAAACTTCAAAGGGAATAAGGGATGGGCAGTATCGTAAATCACTATCCTCAGCCCACATTGACCTCACTCTTGACTTTACGCCCCCCCCCGCCTCTCCGCGTGCTTTCAATTTCCTTTTTTACCCTTAATGCCTCTGCAGTTTCTCTCTCTTCCTGTCGCCGCCGTTACTCCGCTTAAATGGCGTTACCGGAGAGAGAATTCCGAGTTCTTTAAATTTATGATAAATCTTGGCCGATATTAAACTACAGTCTTGAAGGGTTTGCCCCGAACTTCACCGATCGGAGAGGCTGAAACCGCATTAAAATTGGGCGGTGCCGGGGGTTCAGAGTAGTGGGGCACCCTTTTTATCTGATCGTGAAGTTTGTCTGGCGGGGACATTTCGAGGTTTGTGGGTATTTACGAGCACGATGATTCTGTACTCGATATATGTATGGCATATATTTTTATTATATTCGTGGATTTGCGTGCTTATGTTTGAAACTATGTTTTGATGCGCCCAACGTGTTTGCTGTATTGACTGTTGCGGATTTTTAGGAAGGCTTCTGCCTTCTGTTTTTGTGTTTTTTTTTTTCCTTTCTCTATTGCTTGTGATTATGGTTGAGTAATTGTTTGATGGTGAAGTTCTATGGGATTTTAATTGTTTTGCATCTTTACTTTTGAAGCAAGTTTTGTTGTTTGGCGATTTTGTCATTGCAGAGGAGGGGATGAGGTGCAAGATTGTTCATCTATTGTTGGCGTTCTTTCTTGTGCTGCTCCTATCTGGTGAGTTATTCTCCCTCTTGTAAAACTGCCCCTTTTTGCCTTTTTTTTTTTTTTTTTTAATATTTGAATTGCTTGTCTTATGTTTTATAATATTAGTTTTGGTATTTCTTATATTTCTCTGCTTATTTTGCATAGAATCGTTTGAGAAGAGTGTCAAAACAAAGAAGGAACCTTTGGTTTGGATTTAAAGCTGATTCCTCTGACTTTGACTACTTCTGCCTTATGATATTAAAGATGAGTTTATTTGAAAGTCGATGTGACGTGGGAGAAAACAATACCAACTTAGGAACATGATCTTTTCCATCGTCTTTTCTTAACTCATTTCTGTCAAATATCGGATCATGCATGCATAGTTATGTTTGAAGACATGAATGGAGTAGGTGAATTGATCAAATGCACGATTTTCATTCTTTACTTTAAAGAGAATTCTGGGAGAGCATCCTTTTGCATGTAAATTCTCAGCTAAAAAAAAGGTTCCGTCAATAATGTCTCATTTGCTCCTATCGGTTCTTGTAACTTTAGAGGCATCTGTCGGCGATGATGGTTATAAGCAGTGTGAACATACTGTCAAGAACTGGGCATCCTTATCTGCTCATTCTGATGTTAGTGGTGACCAACATGCTTTGCGTGACTTACTACTGTTCCTTCATATACCTCGAACAGGAGGACGGACATACTACCACTGGTAACCGCTTCTGATTTTTCCATTATATTAGTGCCGCAATGCCTCTGTCGAATGGAAGTTTCATCAGTGAAAGCATTCTAATGTTTACTGTTAATTTGCGTTGTTCTTTGTGCTTTTTCTTAAACTTTTATACAGTTTCTTGAAAAAGCTATACCCAAGCTCCCAGGAATGTCCTCGGTCTTATGATAAGCTGAGATATAATCCAAGGTAATGTGCTATTCCTTATAATGTATGTCGACAAAAAGTTATTTATTTTGTCATAGTTCAATTGCAATGTAAACACCCTTGTAACAATCACCTATCAATTTATCATCACATTTCAAACATTGTGCTTCATCAGACTAGGAGCATCCTAGCTGCAGACTCACATTAAAATATATCTAATATATTAGGTTATCAACTTATCATAGCGAGGTATTTAAACAATTACCACTATTATGAAGATTTTCACTACATGTTGAATAATATGATTATTATTATGAGAAAATGGATTGTATTTCATTTAATGGACATGCTTGCTTTTTTCTAGAGAAATGAAACATTTGATGATATTTTTCATCTGCCTGTGTTATGATCGATTGTCAAATTTTGTAGTGAAAGATACTACTCCCTCCGTCCTACTTAAATTATTCACCTTTCCTTTTTCGTCCATCATTCAATTGTCCACTTACCTAAAATGAAAAGTTATTACACACTAATAAAGTACTAATTTCCTCTATCTCTACTCACATTGGTTATTGTGCCCACCCATAGAGGACTATTCTAGTGGGATCTTCAGTAGATCTAAACAGTTGTTCTCAATCTAGAATATGTATTGTTTTTCCTTATATGCTATGGAGATGTGTAAGATGTTAAAATTTGTTTTCTGTCATGCAGAAAATCAGATTGCCGGTTATTAACCACACATGATGACTATAGCGTGATGTCCAAACTTCCTGGGGATAGGACTTCAGTGATGACAATACTTAGAGACCCTGTTCAACGTGTTTTTAGCTCTTATGAATTTTCTGTGGAGGTGGCTGCTAGGTTTTTAATTCATCCTAATTTATCATCTGTTGCAAAAATGTCCCGAGTTGCACGTCGTAAGACATCTGGAGTAAGCACTCTGGATATCTGGCCATGGAAGTATTTGGTTCCTTGGATGAGAGAAGACCTCTTTGCACGAGTACGTTCAGCTACCTGGATTGGATTTGTTGCCTTTTATATAAAGTTGTAGGTTTTGTCCCCACCCTTCCCCCAGGGCATATGGTAAATGAAAGGAATTTACTAACTCACTTAAATATACAAGATTTGTCACTAGATAAATCTTGTTTGACATTTTTGCCTCTACGCTAATAAGTCAGCATCCTAACTTGAGTTCTCAAAAGATTACGATCTTGACTAGTATGATGATTTGGCTTTTTGCCTTCGAATAGGTGACTCAATTGTTAGTATAGTAGTTTCATTTCACTAGGAATCTTAGTCCTTGATCAAACTGTGAATGTTCCTGGAAAAAATGTTTTTGTAAGAATCTTCATTGCATTGTGAAATTAGATACTTCCTGGAAATTGTGCTGTAGTATTTTCAGCCATACTGCTATGTTAGACCTGCCGCTTCTTGAAGTTAGCTGTAGTCAGCTCCAAGTCTCTGACATGAACAAAGACTTTGTAATTTGAATTGTATTTCAGGATAGATGGTAATTATTGTTAGGTTTTCATCTTTAAGAACCGTACTTGGGATTCAATTTTTTTTTGGAATTTGATTAATTCTAGGAATTTTGAAATGTTCTCAGACTGCTCATTCTAGATGAGATATCCATCCCATAATATGTTCTTTATCTGATGGCAGAGGGATGCTAGAAAACTTAGAGGGCAGGTTCATTTAGTGAACAATGACCCTTATGACATGGAAGACATTGTGATGCCTCTGCATGAGTACATTAATGACCCTGTTACTCGAGACATTGTCCACAATGGTGCCACTTTCCAGGTAATGCAGGCGCTATGTACTTTCTAGTCTTATTGGTTTATTTCGTTAATAGGCATGCTGTTCCAAGAAATATGATTTAGAGTTTTTTTTTTTTTTTTTTTTTTTATTGATGCTTTTGAAGAGGTCAGAAGATAAATTATGTTAGAACTGCTTATTTATTCCTCTCTCACCAAGCTCTTTGTAAAGTTCTATACATACTCTTTAAGTTTTTGCCTCATTTGTTGACATATGAACATTCTAATTTCAGTGTGATAGAAGGGTACCATGATTTTTTATGTACTTTCTGTTGTTGTATACTGCAATATAGGTAATAGATATGTGGATCTGCAGTTCTGCTCCTAGATCTATGTTAAAGAGGGATTATTAAGTATTCTATCAACTGGCAATTGAATTTCTTTTTAACAATGGTGTAAATCTTCTATTGCAAATTTATTGGGCCATCTTGGAGAGTCTTTTAGGTATTGCGTTACATCATAAATAAAACATTATGTATTATATCCTCCAAGATCAATGATGGTATAATGATGCTTTATCTTTCTACTTTTCTGACTTTCTATTAAAATTATTTCTTATTTGGACCTCGATTGCAGCATCTTTTGATTTTTTTTGCATCTGAGATTCTCAGATTGTTGGTCTGACAAACAACTCTTATTTTGGTGGAGCTCATGAAGTGCGCCATTGTGTACTCAAGTATCATTCCCTTGGTGAATATGTGCTAGAAGTTGCAAAGGTACTTTAGAAGGATACATTAAGTGTGTTAGATTTGATTGGGATATGTTATTTCATTTTATGGCTCACTCATGGTAGAAAATTGTTAATCGTGCAGAAGAAGTTGAATAATATGCTTTATGTTGGACTGACTGAAAACCATGAAGAATCAGCCAATATGTTTGCGAATGTAGTTGCTGCACAGGTGATATCTAAGCACAAAACTTCAAGCTCCAATTCTGATGGTGCTGCTAACGACAACTCAGGTTAGTAGTCTGAAGTAATTCATTGAACTAAACCCGATTTTTTCTTATGAAAACAGTTTTGGGATAATATATCACTCCAATCTCTGTCACCACTACGTCTTTTTCCATTTTTATTTCCACTTTCTGCAATAATACTGTTTTGTTTCCATGAAGATTGTTTTACCACCTTGGAGGAAAATTATTCTTCATTAACAATTTCTGCTGATCTGCTGCAGAACAGGGCTCCTTGCTTATGATGTCCGATGCTGCTGATAAAGTAAGAAACTGATGTTAGTCTCGAAGTGTTATGACAACCAGATTTTCCTTACAGTCACTTACTTCTTCCCAAGTACAGGACGACACCACTAACCAGAATCTGAAGAATGCATCATCAACTGGAGAGGATAAAGCAGTGCAGGAAAATGTGAGCCTGTGAATATCTGCCATATTGAATATTTGCATCTTTTCCTACATGCTTTGTAAACTCATTAGCTAATGTCTCTGCATCATTTTGGTCAGTGGACTGTGGGGAAACTGATGGAAGCATACAATTCTTGCATTTCAACCTTAAGAAAGTCCCAAACAGTGAGGCGCACGAATTCTCTGAAGCAAATTTCTCCAGTAAACTTCACAAAAGAGGTATAGGCTTCCTCTATGGTTTGTCAGTTTTCATTGCTTCTGCTCAATTGCTTTACCATTTTCAGGCTCGTAGGAAGGTTCCTCAGGCCCTTATTCAGGACATAGCTTTACTCAACAGCCTGGACATTGAGCTCTATAAGTACGGTCACTACATATTTGAACAGCAACAGGCACACATGACAGTCGCACAGAACATGGTTTTTGATGTAAGTAGAAGAAATATGTGGCTTTAATCTAGTGTGTTGTTGCTTGAAACATTATATATGTGCTGACTGCTATGGCTTGGATGCAGGAAAGGATAAGGGGCGGCGGCTTCTACAGTCGGCCGTCTTGGAAATGTCTGTCATTGTTATCTATCACTGCTCTCATACTTCTCATCTTCATTTTTATGTTTGTAATTTCCAGAAGAACAACTTCCAAAGTTAAGCTGTAAATGCATATAATTCAAAATTTTGTTGACATCACAAACATCTGGAAATGGGAAAAGGGAATATAGGAAAAAAAAACTCTGAATTTGTCTTGGTGTTTGTATCAGATGAATTCTTGGCTCACAACTCTATTAAGATTATATTAATTGTTGCTCATATTTTATCCAGTAGTGATTTTCTGCTTTGCACATTGTATTGAAGAATATACTTTCAAATGCTGAAAGACATCATTTTTTATGATAACAAGCATTTTGTATTTTTCTTTTTCTATTCGAGGGCAAGCCTTATTTCATGATGGGCTCTGACTTGTATTGGCCCAGTATAGTTTAATTCGTAATAGTAATTATATTGGAAACCATAATTTCAAATTTGGAAAAGTAATTAAATTGAGTAGGAGAATTTGTTTATAATGAAATAAGATTGTATTGGATTGGATTGGATTGGGGGAGATGGATGTGGATGTGTGTATATGTAATTAAATTTATAAATTGAAAGTGAGCAGCAGCAAGCGATTAATCTGGTTGAAGAAAATATCCCCAAATTCCAACACTAGTAGTCTATAATAAAGACAAAGCCACAGAAGAATAAGTTCCATCACTAAAAGGAAAACTCCAAATTCTGCTCCTGCTTACCCTATCTACTTTTTCTTGTATTTTTTATTTTTTATTTTTAAATTTCTTCCTCCATAGACGAATGGCGTGAAAAAGAGTTTGATAAGGGTTTGTCTGTGGTACGTACTGAAATTATCTCTAATTCCTTCCTGCAATCTTTCTCCTTTCTCTGTACATTTCCCTGTTTTTTATTTCTTCTTCTTTTGCTGCATTCATCTGCTTCATATCTGCGCCTTTTTTCTCGGATTATGGAGTTTAATGGTTTCGTAGCTGCGCCATTAAAAAATAAAAAGAAGGCATTTTTCATTGTTTTCAGCTTTTTTTGAAAATGGGTTAGCGAAAAATCCCAAAAGCTGGTGGCTTTCCTTTTTGTTGTTGTGTACTATATATTCATTTTTCTACCTTGCCATGTAAAGTAAAGGCGAGGCGATTTCGAAACCGCAGCTCTCCTTTAAAAGAAATAAAAGAAAGTAGCTTTCCGTATTATTCTTGTGTTTTTATTCATGTATATTTTTTTTTGGGGGGGGGGGGTGGTGGTTTGTCCTTGCTATTTTTACTGCTGAAATGGAGCCTTGTTTTGATATTATTTATGTCTTGGGGGTGAGAGACGGTAACGTTCTGTTTAGAAAAGTTAGCATAAGCTAATATTGTATGTTGTAACTGATGGGACGGTGATGTTTGATGAAGAAGGAAATATAACCATGTACATTGGGAGTATTTTACCTGAGCTGGATGGAAACAATCATTTTCCTGCTTCTTTCTTCTAATTTGCCCGCTTTTCATTTTCAATTCCTTATTTTGTTATCTAATATGAGGTTTAATAGCTGATGAATCTTTAGGATTGAACATTCTAGGAGAGTCCTATTATGGGATTCTTATGTCCACGGCTGTATTCTTGAAAGCTTATTTGCAACTCTAAATGCTCTCTAAGTAGTGTTCCAAATGCAGAGTCAAGTACTGATTTTTGAGAAAAGATTAAGATGGTGCAGTTATAGTCATGACTCATATACATTATATATTGACACGTATTTTAAAACCTCATCAGCTTACAGATGGAATGCATACAAACTCACTTTTATAGTCAGTTGCCAGGATTATTGTATCAAAACATTTCTCCGTAACACTTGCTGTCTGTGTATCTCAACATTGTTCTGTTGATGTCTCTGGATGGTTTTAATTTTTAAAGGTTCTGTTCGTATATGGAACGGACATTTTTAGTTGGTTCATGTATCACTTGCTCCATATTTACAGTTATCAAGTTCTTGAGAGTTGCCAGGATAATTGTATCAAAATATTTCTCTTTAGCACTTTGTCTGTGAATCTCAGCGTTGTTCTGTTGATGTTGATGGATTAGTTTAATGTTTCTATTAGTTTATACTTTATATTCTACGAGTTTGAGTTGCAAGTGATAATCAACCGCGTACTATTTTCAGAACTACGAGCATGGTTGAGTTTGGCAATAATTTGGATGTGGACGAGGAGTTTGATGTATTGCACAGTATCCTGGACTTTCCGATGGAGTGTTTGGAAGAAGATGAAGATGCAGAGGGTTGGGATATAAGCAACCCGGAATGTCTTGGTCCTATTCCGTCCAATGTGCTAATGGGACCTCCAATGTCAGATGAGAAGTTCAATTTTCGGCATCCTGATGTGTCTCCACAGCCGGTTGCTCCTGTGAGACTCAACTCATGTTTATATCTGCACAAGCTGCCAAGCTTTTAATAGTTACTGTATTTTTAATTTTTTAAAATATAAGAGTGTGTTCCTGTTCATTATTTATGCATACATGGCTTTTACGTATTATCTTAATCTTCTGAATGGAAAGGGTGATGCACAAACTGATGAGTGTGTGTTATATGTTGACATCAGTGGGAAACACCTTTGCTGCTTGGACTGTATTCCGGTGAACTTTCGTGATTTTTATGTTTTCTGACTTCATTACTTTGTATTAAAACTTTATTTTTGTATTATCATTCTGTTCCCTTGATTTATCTGTTTGGTGTTTTGCCTCTAATCTTTTTTATGTTGGTGAATGAACAACCCACAGATTGCTGGAGTTTCTGAGCTGAAGCAGCTGCCCAAGCGTGTTGATGACTCGGACTTGCATATTCTCCCATTGAGGAAAATTTCTGAGGTTCAAGAGTCTCCTTCATTCCGCACACAAAGCCCTGTTTCAGTTCTCGAAAGCAGTGGCTCTGGCTCGAAAGAAAAGAGTTTGTCTATCATATCTGATAACTTTATTCCTGTGCGAAGCAGATCAAAACGAGCCAGATATGCTGGTGTTAATCCATGGCTTTTGGCAGCACATGGTCTTTCCACTTCCAAACCGGCTCCAAATGCCAGGAGAAGTAGAGAGAGCATCGGTTTATTGAAAAGCTCTCACTCGTTCGACGTTGCAGATCCTGCCCATCTGCAAAACACTTCTAAGAAGTGTTCTCATTGTCAATCAACAAAGACACCACAGTGGAGATGGGGACCATTGGGCAAAAACACTCTCTGTAATGCATGTGGAGTTAGATATCGATCTGGACGTCTATTTCCGGAATATCGACCTGCAGCAAGTCCGACTTTTGCCCGATCTCAGCATTCAAACTCCCACAGGAAGGTGATAGCGATGAGAACAGCTAAAACTAAGTTAGCACCTTTATCCCCAAAGACTGAAGCTAAAATTGAGGAACTGCCAATAGCTCTGCAGATGGAAGCTAAATTCTTGGAACCACCTTCTGCACAACTCGAGGTTGTTATCGAGGAGCTATATATTTGATTTAAGTTAAAATATTAAAAAATGGAACTGAGTACAAACTACAGAGCAGGATAGAGTTCCTTATATTGTGCCATTATCAGATATCTTTTCCTTATATTGTGCATCTTCTCTGTTACCATTTAATATTGTTGGGTTGTTAGGCATAGTCTTGTGAAATTTTTATTCCATTTTCTGTTATGCTTTTGTTCTAATCTTTTCTCCCTGTGAATGAAAAACCTACAGGTACAGATTGTTGGGGCTCCGGAGGGAAAGCAGCTAACCGATGCCTCTAGCTCACATGTTCACCTACAGATTACAGGAACTCCCACGCGAAAGCAGCTAGCCAAGCATGTTGACACCTCTGGCTCACTTATTTCCCAACAGATAGCTCCCATGCAAAAGAAACTAGCCGATTATGATGATACTTGCAGCTCACAGAATAAAGATGCCAGTGTCCAAGAATCCGGTGCCTTCAACGCTGAGAACCACGTTTCACTTGTTGAAAGCAGAGGCCCCTGCTTGAGAGAGAGGTGGTTGTCTTTCTTGTCCAGCAGATCAAACCACATTCAACCTGCCGGTGAAAACCTGTCTCTTCTGGCATCGCATCCGCCCTCCACCTGCAGAAAGACTTCATATGCCAGTGAAGGTAAAGAGAGTGGGAGAGAGTCATTCCATCTGCCTGCCCCTAAAAACGCCTCAGTAGGCCCTGCCAGTATTCAAAATGCTTCAAAGCATGAGCATGCACGTATGAAGAAATGCGCTCATTGTCAATCGACAAAGACACCACAGTGGAGACAGGGTCCATTGGGGCCAAGAACGCTGTGCAATGCATGTGGCGTTAGATATAGGTCTGGACGTCTGGTTCCCGAGTATAGACCAGCAGCAAGTCCCACATTCGTGGCATCCAAGCATTCAAACCTCCACAGCGAGATACTGCAGATGATCAAGGCAGAACATGCGATCAAAACCAAGGTAACAACTAACATCCCATCCCCACAGCCAGAGTCTGTTTCGTGAGTAGCAATTTTGCAATGATGTTATGTGCTGAAATAGATTCTGTCAACTGTAAAAACACTTTTAGTCCTACTTTGTTTTGCCCGAAAATCGTTTTTTTCTTCGTAGAAACGGAATGTAGTTCACGAAAATGAAGCTAGGACCATGCTGGAGCTGAGTTTTGAAAGTGTTTCAGCTGAAGTTAGAATATTGACTGAATTTTTAAAATTGAAGCAGTTTTGCTTGTTTCTGTGCATCGATGTATTTATTTATATTTATCTATGACGTGGATCTTGTAGATACTACACGTAATGATATACTCCGTCCCATTTTAATACTCTCGTTTTCCATTTTTGTGCGTCCCACTTTAATAGTCTTGTTTCTAAAAATGGTAACTTTTTCACACTCAACAATAAAATATTAATTCTACTCAACTCATTCTACACTCATATGTCTTGGTTATTGACGTGACAAAAGCAAACGAGATTATTAATCCGGAACTGTGGGAGTATCTATTTTGTCTGTGTTGTGAATGCTGCACACTGGTTGAAGTTGTGATGCAATCTATTTGCATGTAAGTTTGTTGGCACATGGAATTTGGATCAACGTGATTATGAAAATGATTTTTCTTATTTTAGCAAAATAAGATTTTACAAAAATCATTACAACTATCGTATCTTTCTCTTGCACTGAATATTTTTGCAAAATGCAAATCGTAACGGCCCAAAAACAGCACAAAGATGGTCCAAACAAAACCTGCAACGCAGCAGGAAATTATTCCAATTAATGTGTGTTTATTTCAATTGAATAAATTTATCATTACTAAAAATGAAAAATACCATTATTAAATATACGAATTTATTTTATTTATTTTTTTTGGGGTGGATGTGTGTTTAATTGCTTAGGGAGTAGCTGAGAAACGTTGGGTGTCGCATAAATGTTGGGTGGACAGCCCATATTGCCCTTATTAAACCACTTTTTTAAATAGGGGTTGGAATCAAGTTAAATAATTGTTTTAAGTTTTAATTCGTTTACCATTGAATTAAATTTTGACATCCTTGGATATTTGTCTGAGTTCAAATAAAATTTTTAGACTTATACTTATATTCAGAATTTTCATTATTTTTAGAAAAAGAAAAAAAAAGATGGATTATTTTTACTTAGAAATATTATATTTGTCTCAAGTTTAATTTTTCTTAACTAAGTAAATCAAATAATTACCATACTTGTCATTCATAAATCTAAAAAAAATATTAATTTTATAAAATTAATAAATGTTGAGGTTCGATTTCACGAGAAAATGGAGCCCTTAGAACTTTACGAAAACATTGCAAATAATAACAAGAAATAAAGGAAATAAACGAGAATTAGGTATGGAAAATAAATAAACGAAGAACGAAACAAAGTAGATATGCTTGTCGTGAACAAGAGACAGAATCTGTAGAAGATTTGACAGAGTTTCGGCTAGAATTTTCTTAGGGAGAGAACGGCCTCAAAAAATGAGCCTCCTGCCCCTATTTATAGATAGGATAGGGGTAGGTAGGCAGCAGCTAACCCTACGCGTCGAGCTGCAACGGCTCGCCGCGAATATCGGACCGGTCGCGGGTTTTTCGGGGGAGGTTAGGGCTCTAACGATCGGGCGCCGCCAATGAGCTTAGGGTTTCACTTCCTGGACCGTCTCGACATCGATCCGCCCGGATCCTCGGTGGCGAGGCACTTTAGTCCTCGGTGGCGAGGCCTTGACTTAGGCGGCTTCAGCATCTCGTTGGCTTTGGTGAGCCAGTCTTCTGGGCTGGACTTCTTTACTTGGGTTAGCCTGTCAATTGGGCCTGGACCCGTGGGCCTGACCCTAACCATAAACTTATACTTGAAGCTAATTTTGTTAATGAAATTGTTCACTAATTGACTAATCACAGTCAAATACTTAAAAATAATAAATTTTGAATTATCTAATTAATGAGCTCCACTAAATGAAAGTATCATTATCTAAGTAGTTCTAAAACAGTTTAATTTATTTAGGGCCCTACCTCTAATCTTTTCAAAAAAAAAAAAAAGAGTATAATCACAATCTTGGAATTAAATATGCAGTATTGTCACTTTTTTGGACTCGGTTGAAGAATTTTACAAATATTCCCATAACAAAAATGGTGTGACCACTTTTCAGAAAACCAATTCCTTTAAATGCCGTTTTGGGCCCATTCTGCAACGCACCCATATAGTAGTAGTATTAAAAAGTACCTCCTCTTTCGCGTCGCGAGTAAAATGTCCACATTTTATTTTTCGTCTGTCATATAATATTAGTCTACTTTCTTAAAATAGTAAAATTTTAACTCATGTCAATAAAAGATTCATCTCACTATTAATCACATGCATTGATTATTTTACCCATTCAAATGTAGATAATTTTACCGGAACGGAAGAAATATCTCGTAAGAAATGAGAAAGTTATAAAAATAATTAAATATTACGATAAATATAATTAATCAATTTTCTCATTTCTTAGGAAGAATTTTTTTTCATGCATCCTTATCTCTCTCTCATATAGTTTGAACTTAATATTAGAAATAAAATTTTATATTAAATATAAATGAATCTCAGTAAATATATTAATCACATCAACAATTGAATTAATTATTAGAAAAATAAAAATAATTTTCCTATGCATTAGTAAATGCGGCAATTAAATATAATATATTTTTAAGTATATTTTTATAAAGTAATTGAGTGTAAAATTTTGAAAATATTTTAATCTATACCATTTGTAAATAATTCATATTTCTTGATTTTTTTTTTGGTTATCTTTATGCATAGATCTCATCCTCGTGTTGACTCTACACCTTGAAATTTCATTGCATTTTCATGTATTAAAAGGAATTTTACATTTAATAATCATTGCATTAAATGAGGTTTGTTTTAGATTTTGATTATAATGTTTTATAACATTGAATGTGTTTTTTTAATAACAAAAAATATTCATTTAAAATCACACCCAAATATTTTGGAAAAAGCTAATAACTGTAATCTTTTTAAATAAGATGTGTGAGCCATTTCACCATTATACCCCCAACAGTCATAAGACTAACATTGAATGTATTTAGAGTATTACTGCCTCATAGGGGTGTTCATGGTTTGGCCGAAACCGGCCAAACCGTATTAATTTGGCCGGTTTGGCCGGTTTGAAATTTAATTTTTAAACTGGCGGTTTGAAAATTTTAAAACCGGATAAATTTGGTTTGGTTACGGTTTGGAGACTCAAACCGGCCGTTTGGGCCGGACCGGCCGTATAT
>JAPKLW010000001.1:1295566-1359660 GCA_026898455.1 Plectranthus barbatus
TCAAAAAATTATTTGGCCGGTTTGGTTTGAAAATTTTTCAAACCGTACCTATCGGTTTGGCCGAAATTTTCCTTCCAAACCGGCCGAACCGGACCGCGAACACCCCTACTGCCTCATCTTGTTATTGGGCTTTTTAGGTATTTCAATCAGTGATTTGTGTTTTTCAAGTTACAACGACCTCTTTCAATATTTTTGTTTTTTTCTTTGCCTTTAAAACTAATAATTGATAATTTAATACTGGTAAAACAAAATGCCAATAATTGTTTAAACTTTTACTAAACAAAACATTTCAATGAGGGTTTAGGGTTTAGACAAACATTTATCAGCCTCGAAGCTACACAATTTATAGAAATAAATATTGATTAATTCATTTCCAAATTAAATACAAATAATACTAGAATATAAAGATATACACTCTCAAATATAAGATTAAATGTAAATATAGATACTTAGAGTCGGTTCTATGCCGTGCTAGACAAATCAATTTTATTTTTCCTTATAATCGATAAAAAAATCTTTATAGTAAAAGTATTCAAACAGTAGTTTTTATACGAAAATTGTAGTGACAATCTCACCAACTAAGATTTTCATATGATTTTATGAGTCTTGAACATATTATAGGTCTTTTTTAACACATGCATAGAATAAATATAATCAAGAATTGAGGTTTTAGAATGAGTTGGTTTAAAATGATGTTTAGAAAGAGAAATAGAGTGAAAAGTGAGATGATGCCCTAAAAAGTTAAAATGGGAAAATTGATTGAAAAATACTATTATGATTGAGTGCTAGTTAGTTAGGTGGCTATGTTGTTACAATTGTTATCATTTTTTAGCTAAGGAAAAATGATGGCCCAACCAACTCTACCCTATTAATATTCATTTTTTCTTTTTTCTTTTTCTTAAAAAAATTAAAAAGTAAAAAGAATAGCAATAGAGCCACAAGTATTTGGTTAAAAGTTTTATGATGGTATTGACTTTCAAATATAATGCGAATAGAGATTTTAAAAAATCTACTTTTATCATTATTATTATTAGGAGAATTGTCGATCCAGGACCTAAAAGATAATTAAATTGTCAATCCAGGACCCGAAAGATCAAACAATTCTCAATTCAGGACCTGATATTGAGGTCCTGGATTGAGAATTGACAATTAAACTATCTTTCGGGTCCCGAATCGATAAAACTCCTTATTATTATTATTATTGTTGTTATTATTATTATGTGGAAATACATCTAAATAACCAATTTCATTATGTAATAACCTTAAATACCCTATATTATATAAACATTCAAAAAATAGCCAAAACTGTACGAACTTCCCAAAATACCCCTAAAATTAACTTTGTATTTGCAGGATTTAGACAATTTCTAATATTTTTTGCAATTTCATAAGTAATTACGCAATTATCAGTTAAAAATATATTTTCAAAACTACTCTAATATTCATTATTCCTTTTTGTTTTACATTTATAAATTATTAAATGAAATATTAAAAAAATTAATATTTGTAATTTGAAATGACCCTATTCAATATATTTTTATTAATATTTTAGAGTGAGTGCAACTTAATTCTAAATAAATTAATATAACATTTAATTGAATCTACCGAAGTTTAATCAAATAAAATAAATAAATAAACAATTGTGGTATGAGTCTTGCTAACAGTGCATAATGCTTTTTAAATTTTTGTGATTCTAATTTCATTCGCATTATATTTTTTGAGATTCTAATTTCATTCGCAACATATAAAATTAACGAAATTAAAAAAAAATTGAAATTTTTTATAGTTTTTCCGATTTGGTTGATTTAATTTTATTCATTTGCGACTTATAATATTTTAATAAAATAGAGATTTAAATTATTTCATGAATTATAGAATCATGTATTTATTTTTACCAATTTATTAATACATGTATATAAATTTGTGAAAACGTTAGAGTAAATATGGTCATTCTTTGAATACAAATATAAAAGTGATTATTTAAGATTTTGGTATAATAAAATAGATTATTTAAAGTTTTGACTCTATTATTATTATTATTTGGTGAAAGGAAACATGGAATCAAAACTTGGTCTGCATGAAAATTGGTGTTGAAAACTACTCATGACCACCGCATTTTATTATGTTTTATTTAATTTATTGGGATTTCCTATAAGTGCGTGCACGTGTGTTTAATAATAATTAGACTGAAATATATAACAATTATATCTCTTATTAAAACAATAAATTTGACTTGGTAATACTATTCTTAAATTAAATTAAATTTCTTTTAATTTATTTTGATTGAAATGTGATCTTAAATTATTCTCCATTATTTACATGATTTTAATTTTCATATTTATATTCGCATTTAATCCAATGATTGTGAATTTATAATTTTAATATTGTAAAGTTATTATGTTTGAATAAAATTAGTACCAAATCATGCGCCCTGAAGTGAAAGTACGATTATAACCATGGTGAAAAGCAAGAAGGCGCACCAAGACTCAAGAGAATTTTGAACTGTCAGGGTTATATCTGTCAAATCAACTTCAAAATTATCACCGCTCCTATCTGCGTCTTAAAAATCTCACGAAATACCGCGACATTTTGGTGGTTACACTTATTTTCTCTTCTTGTTTCACTTCAATATTTTATTATATTATATTATTTTTGTAGTTTTAGTAACGTAGCTAATTAATAACCTTTTATATTAGATGAATGTAATCGATAATAATCTGTTAAATGTGTCGTATTAAATGAGTGTGAGTGTTTTTTTAATTTTCGAATTCATGATCAATTAAATATATTTGTTATTAGAATATAGTTTGTTTTGAAGGTGAGAGAAAACATAATCTTAGAAAGAAATTGTAAAAGAGACCAAATAAAGTTGCAAGATAATAGGGTGGGTGGACTGTTTGAATGTGAGAGGTAGTGATTATCTAATAAAACAAGTATGCTTGACAAAATGTTTGCTTTAATCATCGAAAAATCGAATAATAATAATAATAATAATAATAATAGAGTAATAATAATTAAATAAAAGTGAAATTAATGTAACTGTGAGTGTTGAATGGTGCATGAGAAAAAAACCAAGCATAAATCCATGTCATCCCTCTCCGTCTAACTTTACCCTTTTCAGACGCCGTCGTTTTGTCTCTCCAAAACACATGGCATCATAGACACACAGACAGAGAGAGAGAGAGACGTTTTCCGCCGACGATTTTTGGGCCTAACTTTTGGTTTGATTCTGTCGTCACCACGTAGAATCGGAGATTCTTGTTTCTTTCTTCTTTTTCGGAACCCAGATTCGCAATTCACTCGCATTTGCATTTGGATCGTGCCTTCCTCAACCAACTCTCTCGGGATTTGTTTTTTCTTCCCCATTTTTCTCTCCCTCTCACTCACAAACACACAATCCATAAACAAGACTAGATACATACGTATCAACTGTATATATATATATATGCACACACATCCACTGTATGCGTTTATACATCGAGTGTGTGCGTTTTACGCGCGGTCGGGGAGATAAGTCTTTGCAGTTTGTTGTACTAATTTGGCCTGCATCAAAACACTGTTGGTTGCTACGATGTTCTGTTGAAAGAGGTACGTAATTGCTTCAGATCTTGTCGTGGATAGGTTTATAATGATTCGGGTAATTGATTTGTTGGGCTGTGTGGTTCCTGAATTATTACCCTCTCTGAATTATACTTGCAGCATTTATTGAACAGGAGTGCGGAAGAAATCTTATTCCAGAGAGAGATAGAGGAGTGAGATTATGAAGGAGGTGGGAGAGAGGAGTTTGGACTCCGAGTTGTGGCACGCGTGTGCCGGCGGCATGGTCCGAATGCCGCCGGTGAACTCGACAGTGTTCTATTTCCCGCAGGGCCACGCTGAGCACACGCTCACTACAGTTGATTTTGGGGCTTTGCCGAGATTCCCGCCAATGATTCTCTGTCGTGTGGTCGCCATGAAATATATGGCCGACCCTGAGACCGATGAGGTTTATGCCAAGATTGGGCTGATTCCGGTTGGGAAGAACGAACTCGGTTTCGATGACAATGGAGCTTCTTCGGGCAAAAGTGGATCTGCATCTAATGATAAACCTTCTTACTTTGCGAAGACGCTGACCCAATCCGATGCCAACAATGGCGGCGGGTTCTCCGTCCCTAGGTACTGCGCCGAGACGATTTTCCCTCGGTTGGATTTCTCCGCTGATCCCCCTGTGCAGAATGTGACAGCTAGGGATGTTAATGGGGAGACGTGGAAGTTCAGGCATATCTTTAGGGGGACGCCGAGGCGGCACTTGTTGACTACTGGGTGGAGCACTTTCGTGAATCAGAAGAAGCTGGTGGCCGGAGACTCGATCGTTTTCTTGAGGGCCGAGAACGGAGATCTTTGTGTGGGGATCCGTAGGGCCAAGAAGAGTTGCGGTGGGAATGAGGACGAGAACAGGCTGATGCATAGAGTCGGTAATAGGAATCTGAGGGAGAAGGGGAAAGTGAAGCCTGAATCAGTCGTTGAGGCCACTTTCTTGGCGGCCAACGGCCAGCCTTTTGAGGTGGTTTATTATCCGCGTGCGAGCACACCGGAGTTCTGCGTGAGAGCATCATCTGTGAGTGATGCCATGAAGTTCGAGTGGTGCTCTGGAGTGAGGTTCAAGATGCCATTTGAAACTGAGGACGCCCGGATTAGCTGGTTCATGGGAACAATATCTTCTGTTCAAGTTGTTGACCCCTTTCGTTGGCCTCATTCACTATGGAGACTGCTTCAGGTAAATAAATTCTCTACTTCTTTTTAAGAATATTTGGTTTGAACTTGATCAGTTCTCCAACATTACTTCTTGCAGGTCACATGGGATGAACCAGATCTTATGCAAAATGTGAAGTGTGTAAACCCATGGCTTGTCGAAATGGTCTCAAATATGCCACCGAACCTCCATCTCTCACCCTTCTCACCTCCAAGAAAGAAGTCGCGGTTGCTGCAACACCCGGACTTCTCAATTGACGGCCAATTTCCAATACCGTCATTTTCAGGCACCCCCCTGGGTCCAAGCAGTCCTTTGTGTCTCTCTGACGACATTGCTGCAGGCATACAGGGAGCCAGGCATGCTCAAATTGGGGTCCCATTTTTGGATCTCCAGTTTAGCAATAAACTGCAGATGGGACTGTTTCCACCCAGTTTCCTGCGGCTTGATCCGAATAGGATGGCTAGAAGCAATGTGGATTGTAATGAAAACATATCTTGCCGGTTAAGCATGGGAAATGCAGAGAAAACTGATGCAAAGACACCTCGGTTTGTACTCTTTGGTCAGCCAATACTCACTGAACAGCAGATGTCTAGTGATTGCTCCAGTGATGTAGTTCCTACAGTGACAGAGGGAAAGATCTCCTCACCACGGAAGATTGGAGGAATTTCTGTTGACATCCCTAAGAACAATTCTGGTAGCCAGCCCTTGTGGAAACCAAGACCTCATGTTGCTGATCTCAGCTTGGATACTGGTCACTGCAAGGTGTTCTTGGAATCGGATGATGTAGGCCGAACTCTTGATCTATCGGTTCTTGGATCGTATGAGGAGCTGTACGAAAGGCTAGAAGACATGTTTGGAATTGAAAGATCAGAAATAGCAAGCCACGCCTACTACCATGACTCGACCGGTGCATTCAAACAAGCTGGAGATGAACCATTCGGGTAAATAACCATACCATTTTGTAATTGCCTTGATGTCATTTGTTGCAAATTCATTAACATGTTTGGGAAATTCTGTAATGCAGTGAGTTCATTAAGACCGCAAAGAGATTGTATATCCTTATGAAACAGAGTAATAACAGCGGTGAGAGGTAATTTCTTTGCAAACCATTGATGCTGTACACAACTAGTATAGATCATATATGTTCCATTATAGCTAAAAGATGTGTTGGTATGTATTTCAGGAAACTTATCACTGGATTGCCAAGTGCAGAGCGTGGACTAGACTCCTCAAAACAAGCAGGGCCCTTGAGCATATTTGCATAGCTGAAGTTAGTCAGGTTATTCATCAATAAATCTTTAGTTGTGGGTTGTAGCTACAAACAATTCTACCATGTTACTTTTATGTTCCTGCGTTGTCATTGTTGTTTCTTCTTCCTCATATTGGGAATAATGTAGGCTTTGATTCTTGATCTTGGTTATGAATTATGAATTTTAGTTTTTACTTTGTTTGGGAGCCCACAAATCTAGAGAGAGCAAATAAAAGTGGTTGGTAAATGAGTATGATTATGATTATGATTATGAATGATAATGATGTGTGTTTTCCACTCCTCCCGCCGTCTTAATGGTCGAGTCATAACTCGTAAGTGTGTGCTTAATTAGTGCCCTCTTTGACTAACTTTTTTTCGCATTAATTAATGCGCCCTTTGATTTTTATCACACTCACCCACTCCCAACTTGCTAATTGGCTTCTAATCAATATATTATTATGTGGTGGTTATTATTTATGTCTGATGTGTTTTTGTTAATTCAGACATTACAAGGAATAGTAATCAAGAAAAGTTACATCAATATTTATCCAAAAATAATACTATCACAATCTAATAATTTATTTATTTTTCGGAAATTATTCAATGGACGTGTCAATTAATATACCGTTTTTACCAAGTAAAATTATTCACCTTAGAATCCAACAATCAAAACGGTATGTATTGAAAATTGAAGCATGATTTGAGAGAAAAAAAAATGTTAAAGAATCGGTTTCTCCAATGTTTTCACTAATTGAAAAGGCAATGGAGCAGGCTGTAGATAATGGAGCAGGCTGTAGATAGATATGAAGGCATAGACAACGTTCCCGAAATTCAAGAATCTTTGAATAAATGGAACACATGCATGGCAAAAAAAGATAAAGAAAATGAGAAATAACAAAAGTAGAAGCTCTGAAATTAATGAAAGTGTTTTTCAAGATTGTCATCTTTGACTAAGAAAGTTAGGGCTTAGTTTTGTGCCCGACATCCCCAAAATCAGGCAATTTTGAATTTAATTGCCAAGTAGGTTGAGTTGTAAATGAAGTAAAGATGTAAAAACATACTCCTTCAGTCCGGTTAAATTGTTCATATTTGACCGGACATAATAACTAATGTATGTAAGTAATATTGAGTGATTGTGATATGAATATTTTATTGATAAATATAAAAAAAATTATTATTTTAAGAAAATATATTATTATTGTGGAACAGAATAAAAAGAAAATATAGACAACTTAGGGAATAAAAGGAAATAAGGGATGAAGGAGTGGGGCCAATTAAGATTAAACAAAGCAATAGCGACAGGCAGAGATGTGGTGGGTGGCGTCCATCGTCCGTGCGGGTGGGTCTAACTCTACCCTACCCCACCACCTTTCTTCCCCTTTTCTTTTTTTTTTTCCAAAATAACCTGACTCGTCTCTTCTGTCGCAGACTCGCAGTCACTCAGACTACAAGCATTGGTGACCTTCTCACCAAGTCAATCACAAAACAAAAATATTAAAATAATCAAAAAACATTATTTTATTGTGAAAAGACTCAACCTATCTCAACTTAAATTGGTCTGACGATCTCCTCCAACCCAATACTTTCTACAATTGAAAATTATTATTATATTTTTAATATATTTTAGTTCTACAATTGAAAATTTTTAATAAAAAAATTTAGAATAAATTTATTTTTCTTGTTTCTGATGGGTTTGTATTTATAATTTAAAATTTTTAAGTGTCGTATTTAATTTTAGATTTTTTTAAATCATTAAAAAATATATTCAAATTCATATTTAAAAGTAAGTTATTATTCATTCACTTCTAGTTTAGTTTATTTGCTGTTTGGATTTTTTTCAATTTATGTTTCATTTTGTATTAATAATAATAATATTTATTTGTCAAATTTTAGTCTATAATAATTTATAATTATAAATATAAATATGTTTTAATGTTTTACTTTTTATTGGAAGATATAAAATGTAATATTTTAATTATAAGATTAAGTTGGGTTGGGTTGGGTCACTAATGGGATAATAAATAATATAAGATTGTAGATTGTGTATTGGATGAAAGAGAAATGAATATTTTAATAAATAATTAGGTCACTCTGGGTCACTGATGAGGATAGTCTCAAAATAGCGATAGGGGTCATTTAGACTCTTGGACTATTGTGAGAGGAATATATTAGTTCATTTTTTATTATTTGGTTCAATTTAATCTTTAGATTTTTAAAATGAGCTCAATACAATGGGTAATTCTATTCATAGCCTCCATTTTTCTCATTGTAGAGCCCCTAAAATATTGAAAATTCAAATAATTTCTTAAATGGACATATTTACCCCTGTAGCCCCAAATACAAAACCTAATACTATGCCAAAAAAAAATTTGAAGCCCCAAATATCAAATTCCCTCCTTGACCTTATTTACAAATAATTAAAAATAATAAATTAACTTCAAACTTTCTTTTTTTTTTTTTACGTAGTTTTCTTTTATTTTCTAGTTGTTCATTCACTTCTATTTATATTTTGAATAAAATAATTAGATTGAATTTTAAAATTGTTTTCTTCAAATTTACTATACACCTTTTATAATAAATTTCAGTAACACGATGCAATTAAATCATCTTCTATATACAATGGTGAAGAATCAATAAAAATGAAAAACTATTTAAAACTATTCTAAAATTAATTAACTTATCTAGAATTTAGCAGTTATTTGAATTGAAAGAGGATAAAGGCACCGCACAAGCTAAGGAAGAAATAAAACAAATAGAATCATGTGTTATATAGTCTATATATGAATGCATAATATTTGTAAATAGCATAATTTATTTAACAAAATATATTATGAATTTACAATTTTTTTAATTAACTCAACCCCTCAATAATGGAAAATACAAAATTTTATTCTAAAAAAAAAAATAAAAGTAAACAGCGTGGCTACAAAAATTGTAAGAGTCTTCAATTTTTTGTTTATTTTTTCCGGTATTAAATTTGGTATTTGAACTACAAGGATAAATATGTCCATTTAAACAATTATTTGAATTTTAATTATTTATGAGACTATAATGAGAAAATTGGGGGCTATGAATAGAATCACCCCAATTTAATTTGTAATACCCCGTACCTAAATTGTAATCTTGTTTAAATAAGTTCGGATGTAACAGTGGAGTTATCTCAATTGAGAAATAATTGAGAATGGTTTATTTTGGATTTGAGGAATTTAATTGAGATTTGTACTCATATATTGAGGTTTATCAAGATAATTATGCAAATATTATGTGTTGGAGACTTGAAATTGAGATTATGTGTGTGGAAGAATTGATTATGGAGGTTATTACATGTGTTGATATGGAATTACAATTATATACACAAGTATGTGTATAATGAGATTAATCAAGGAATCATGTTATATGAGTAATCATATTATGCTATATTCAATCATATACTATGAAGGAGTATAAATAGAAGAAATTTCATGAGATCAAACTTTTCAACCTTATACTATAATTTAGAGAGAGAGAGTGCAAGCAGGGAGATTTTCAGAGAGAAAACCCAAACCCCGTCGCCCTCTCTGTCCGGCCAAATTCCGGCAACCTCCGGCAACTTCGCGGCAAACCACCACCACCATTCGATAGCTCTCGCTCTGAGCTTCGATTTGGTTACTCGTGGGTCTCGAGAGGACAAATATCGAGGGAGTTATCGCCGGTTGAAGTGAGGTGAGTTTTAGTGCAATTTTCCAAATTTCAATTCCTAATAACTCGCTCTTCCGGTCGTTAATCGATATTTGGTTGATGGATTCGTGCTCCTGGGAGTGTAGGGAGTATTTGGACGTCGAGTTTGAAGGGATTCATTGCCGGAAATCACCTTACGCCGCCGCCGTCGACGATTTCCGGTGAGCTTACTTCAACCCTCTTTTTCTTGCGTTTATTTGGCGATTTGAGGGTAGATTCGGGTTCCTTACGGTCTTAGGACTTCGATTTGTTGATTGCATGTGTAATCGGGTGTTTGGGGTGGAAGAAAATGCGAGTTTCAGGGCCGGGAACGGCGAACTCGCCGGAGAAGACGACCCGTCCCGTTCGGGACGGATCGCGATCAGGAGGAAGGTTCGGAACCCATCCCGCTCGGGATGAGGAGATTCCGAACGGAATCAGGCACGGCCTTAGGGCCAATTTTTGCATTTTGTTCGTTCCGTTCGGAATGGACTTCGACCCTAAGTACAAAACATGGTTTTTAAGCTATTTCCAACCAAAATCAAGTATGTTTGATCCCATTATTTATATATTGAATCAAAATACATCTTATGCAAAGAAAATGAGGTTGGTATAGTTAATGGTCGAGAATGCAAGTCCGAGTTGAAAAATTTGCATAAATGGGAGTTGAGAGTGATGGAATAACAAAGGGATTGATAGGGAGGTTAAAGATAATGATTGAGTTGGTTAAGATTATGAATGTTGGTCCTAGAATTATTATTCTAAAATGGAGGACCTTGATTGATTGTTTGTAGGAAACTGAAAGCAGAGGACCGATAAGCTCAAGCATCTAAATAAAGCCAAGAGAACGAGGTGGGAAACTATTTCAGTAAAAACTCAAAGTGCGCGTTACTTTTCCAAAATGGGTGAAAATTGTTTGGTGTTAAGATGGAGACTGCTATGCTTGTTTTATGAACTATATGTGTACCTTGGATAGAATAAGAATTTTAGAGCATATGCCTGATTCGTGCTTACGTTAATATGGTGAAATCATAAAGGAAAAGGGTGAGAGAGCCCAGAGGTGTTGTGTGTCTAAAGTGAAACTGCTATGCTTATTTGTGAACCATACGTGTACTGTGATTAATTCCATCAACGGAAGGGCTTGATTGTGAAATAAGAATAAGTACCTATCACGAACTCTTGTCAATCTTATGAATCCATAAATAAAAGGGTGAGAGAGCTCGAACATCTAAGGCGAGCGAACCTTAGAATGGAATATATGCGAAATCGACGGGTGAGCGAGCCCAGAATATCTAAGGCGAGCGAACCTTAGAAAGAAATATATATGAGATAAAAGGGTGAGCGAGCCCAAGAATATCAAAGGCGAGCGAACCTTAAAAATAAACTGCACGATAAAATAAAAGGGTGAGCGAGCCTTACAATGAATCATAAATAAGATTGACTGAGTGTGAAGGTACATAATACTGAGCAAGAAATGACATCATTGGGAATAAGATGTGTGTGTGTAAAATGATTTGGCTAACACGGTTCCTTTCAATAAAACCCCGTGTTTAGCTGTGTGTGTTGCATAGCATGTTTTTATATAACGTATGTTTTCGGGCACTGTTTCTCACTGGGTACGAAAGTACTCAGCCCCTCGCGATATTTCTAAATCGTGCAGGTTAAACAGCAGAGATGGAGAAGGCGGGTGTAAGCTGATGAAGAAATGAATGGATTTTGGGAAAATGTACAGATCCTGTGACATGTATCTTCACATACATGTCACCATCACGCTGCACACCACTGCACCATGCTCTGAGAATCCTTCCCCTTTAAATGTTTTTTTTCACTAAACTTATGGTTTGTTAACTGACTCGGAGTCTCTGTTGCTACCGTTTAAATTATCTTTTATTCAAGTTAAGTTTTTCTTTTATTTAAATATTTAAATTGTTTCGTCAAAACCTGAAACATCAATGTAACGTGGCCTCATATTGGGAAGGTCAGATGGGGGCGTTACATAATTCTTCAATTTTTAAAATTATTATTTTACCCTAATTAAGAGAAATACTTCAAATATTTTATATGTTTTAGGGTTATTTTATTATTTTTTTGTATTAATTATATTATTCTATTTAGCATCTATATTTAAATTAGGATAAAAAATATTTTATATAACAGATTTATCTAGTAATTAACATCTTTTAATCTATTAAAACACTTATTATCTTATTTATTTGAACTCTTTTATCGTCAATGATAAAAATTAAAATAATTAATAATTATTTTATATCATAATATGTCGTAAACTCAATATTCATATTTTAAACTACTAAACTTTATAGAGGCCAAAATTTATCTAGCCACTTTTGATAACTTGTTAAGTTATCTAGCCACATGTATAAAAATACATGTTTTTTAGCCACTTTGCCAATGATTGGAGAGAGAAATTGAATTTTAAAATATTGTTACATTAATTATTTTTGGATTTATTATCCATTACCCCACCACCTACCCCACTCCTCCACTTTCTCTCTCATCGGCGACTCTCTCTCCACCGTGCGCCACCACCAACCCGCCATTGTTGCCGATTTCAAGCTTCAAACACCCAGATTTCGGACGCCCCAGGCGGAAAAAAAACCACATTACGTCTACACGATGTCTGGAGAAGAAGAAAACCCGAACCAAGTAAGTTAAACAACATTTTTTAGCGATTTTGGAGCTTCATTTTTCGCATTTTTTCTCTGAAAATTCATTTGATTTTTCGCAATTTTTCGTCTAATACATGTTTTATTATGTGTATAGAGTTGATTAAATTCATATTTCGTCGATTTATATGCTTAAACATGACTAGAAACAATTTAGGAATTAATTTTTGCTGCTAGAACTGTAGAAAATTGAACAGTCGCGCGCCTTAAGAGACAGATGTTGAGATCTAGACCTGGGATGTCGAGATCTCGACATGGGATATCGAGATCTCGATATCGATATCGAGATCTCGACATGGGATATCGAGATCTCGACATCAGTAGCGCGCCTTAAGAGACAGATGTTGAGATCTCGACCTGGGATGTCGAGATCTCGACATGGGATATCGAGATCTCGATATCGATATCGAGATCTCGACATGGGATATCGAGATCTCGATATCCCATGTCGAGATCTCGACATCCCAGGTCGAGATCTCGACATCAATTTTTATAAATTCGGGGCTTAATGAAGACGAGATCTCGTTATTAATCTCGATTTTGATATTGAGATCTCGATCAAAATCGAGATTAATAACGAGATATCGATTTTTTAAAAAAAATTCTGATTTTAATCTTCAAATAGAAAATATTTGTTTGTAAAAGATTGTAATAAATTTACTAAAACCTTGGTTGTTCAAATTAATTGCTCAAATTAATTAAATGAATAAATAAATGAAATAATGAATATTTCCGAAAATGGAAACAACTTTAATAAAGTTGATTTTGTCTTGTAGCCGAAAATAGAAGAGAGAAAAAGAGAAAAGTACAAAGTGGCTAGAAAACTTATATTTTTATCCTTGTGGCTATATAACACACCCATTTATTCAAAGTGGCTAGTTATATGTATTCCCACAACTTTATATTGTAACTATATTATATGGTAAACTTAGTATCTTATATTTATTAACCTTTTATTTTATAGTAATATTTTTATTTTTCCAACAACTTTTTTATTTTTATTTTTATCGTATAATAATATTTTATAATACATCATTTTATTTTTTAAATATTCATTTCTGTGTAATATATTGTGGTAATTAATATCATAATATATTATTTTAATTTATTATTGCAATATTAACACCGAAGTAATACTCGGAAATTCTTATTTTATTTATCTTTATGACTTTCAATATTATTTTAAAATAATATATTATTTTAATTTATTATTGCAATATTAACACCGAAGTAATACTCGGAAATTCTTATTTTATTTATCTTTATGACTTTCAATAAAAATTTTAAGATATCCAGCTTTTCTTATGAATTAAAAGGAGAAAGAAAATTTTATTAGAAGATTTTATTATGTTGGATTAAATTTCTATTTTTTTATTATATTAAATATTTTATGTATATATTAAAAATATCAAGATAAAATAATTAAATTAATACACAAAATAATAAAAATAACCCTTCAATCATAAAGCATTTGTAGTATCCTTTTAATTAGGGTATAATAATTTTAAAAATTGAGGGGCTAAATTGAGCTAATTTTAATAAATAAAAAATAAAATTAAATTGAATAGTCGGGAGGGTTAAAATGACCCTTATCCCTCAAAATATAAACCATGCCCACTCTACATGACGTGTACGGCCACGATTCGTTTGGGTCCTCCACTATGATTTCAATGGTACTAGTACCACCAAGTACCAAACACAAACATAATGAGATGGCCAATATATCTACTCGCCATAAATTAATACTCCTATATCATTATATACATATATCTCTTTCCCCTTATTCAACTGCTTCTTTATTTGCTGCAGTCTCAGTCGGCTGCCTTGGCTTGCATGAATAATTGATATTCTAGTATTTTATTGGACAAATGTGACGCTGCTATCCATTTCCAATTACTATTTTGATTAGCGGTTGCATCCATTTATGCACTATAGCTTTGTAGATATTAAAAAAACGGGATTATCTTTATACAGAAACAACGTTGAACACGCCACGCCATGTTATGCATAATTTGGTCATGAATTACTGAATCACTACATTTTTATAGGGTCACGAATCCCTCAAAAACTCACCAGCAGAAACACACATGATTATCACCATCACCATTCATTCTTCAAGTCGGCAGCTACAGATATATTCGTATGCCCTGCCCAAACAGAATCAGCACAGCACCCGTTAGTTCTGCACTGCACGAAAATTAAAATTAAGCACCACCTAATAATCTAACAACTTAATCAGCACTCAGCATACAACTATTTTACTTTACATTAACTGTTCATCTACTCCATATCCATAGAATGTCCAGCATTCAGCAACTTCTTGCTTTGAAGTTGATAGCTTTCCTAACTGTGTTTTTGTTATAAGAGTTTACACTTTCATTACAAGAATGCTAAAAGGATATCTACTAAAGAATCATGCCACATAAAGAGAGTATTCTTCCTATGGTTGCTCAACATCAAGCGACTTGATATCAATGTGAAAAAAACTAACACTCAAAAGTTTTCTAAGACAGTCGAGATCAAACTCCTTTCGTCTAGTCACTGACATCATTGCCAGGTCCAGATATAAGTGAATCATTTCAACGAAAATAGAATTGGTGGAGGACACAGGAGACATTTAAACGGGGCCAAAACAAAACTACTTGACTGCATGCATTTCAGCCTCATTGTTTACCCATGAAAAGAAAAGGGCAAAGATTTCACCATTTAGCAGAAGTGAGAAAGTACAGGAAGCTGATTAAAACAAAGTCCTGGGCTATCATTTTCTTATGGACCTTTCAAACATCAAGATTGTCCACCCCAGGAAACAAGTAAAAGCATGCAATGCAACACTTCAATGATTATCTTTCATTTTCACAGTGAAATTGAAGGTTGGTGAGGTCTGCATGAACCAATTTACATAATGAACCATAAAAGGAGTGCTACTCTTTCCGCAAACTCAGGCAAGGTACATGTGAAACTCTTAAGACCGGAGAACTTAATGGACTCTCTTGGAATCATTCTTCTAATCAATTGGAGTGAACATGGATATACAAGTAGGAAGTTCTAGAAAATAGACGAGAAGAGAATTTGAATTACACAAATTGCATGCATCAGTAAAACAGTCCAAATCCAATCAAATTCCCATCAGTGCATTCCTATGTATGATGACATAATTCCATAGATAGATCAACATGACAGATGGACAAACAGCTCCACAAAATTTCCACAATTCTTAACTTCATTAGAATCCGTTTTGCACACACGCACACACAATAGATACTAAACCTAATATATTATGCTCGGTAAAGCATCCATAAAACCCAAAAACTAGACAGCAGCAAAACCGAAACAAAAAACAAAACAATCAGCCGATGAAGTAGGACCCAAAATCGTATACACAAAAACGAAGAAAGCAAAAAGCATGGAGAAAGAGAGAGAATAGAAAATACCGGAGGGGAACCAAACTAGTTGTAGTAGAGCTCGAGGCCCATGCCGTCGTGGATCTCGTAGTCCTTGAGGGTGATGTGATCCTTGTAGATGGTGTACCATTTCTGGATTCTGATCTTGTCGGCGCGCGTCCCCGTCTGCGCTGCCACCAGCTTCTTCAGGTCTCCGATCGTGTCGTCGTCGTTGCACTTCACCCGAACCTTCTTCCCCAGACGATCGTTGAGCACCACCTCGATCATCTTTACCGATAGCGATGAAATGCAAACCCTAGAATATCAATTCCGCACCCTATTTATCCAAATTCAATTCTAACGCACCTCCGCTCCGCCGTATACAACAGGAGAACCGACTCTGCCAATTTCTTTTATTCGTTCAAAGGGTAAGTCTGTCTTTTCAGGGGTCAAGGAAGAAACTAATCCATACCTTCAAATTAGAGGTGGTGCCCAAAAACATGGAAACCTTGTCCTTAACCGATAATGATTATGCTGTTGGTTCCCAACTGTAAATCCTCTTCTTATTTTATTTTTGTGGTTCGAAACTGAACAAGTAGCACAATCTCATTCCTACATTCTTTATAAAATTTCAAATTAATTCACTCCTGTTCCAGATCGTAATTTGCAATTTTCTTTTTTTTTTTTTTTCCTGAGCCGGGGCAAAGATTATTAATGTCTTATCCATGTAACTGACATGATCAATAAATCACAAATTTAAATTACATTAAAAAATATCCATAATTTTAAAATACTTACTAATACATACTCCTTTCGTCCCATCATATTAGTCTCATAATTTTTTTAGACCGTCCCATTTATTAATCTCATTTTTTATAAAAATAATTTTTTTTTCCCTCACCAATAAAATATTAATTCGACGGTCGGATGGAGTAGTATTCTATTTTAAAAATAAGAATTGCATCTAAATGTGATACTCGATGATGATAACATGTAAAGTGTAAATAAATGCTTTTCAATGAAGAAACAAAATTATGAGATATAATACGTACACTAGTAGTCTGAGAAAGAACAGTTGATATTTCATTTTACACAACAATTAATGGTTTCTTCTGAGCAATGAAAAGAAAAGGGGAAATTCCCCCAAAATCTTTGGAGAGAGAACAAGTAACCAGAAGCAACAAATATGTAGATTAAAGTGATGTGATCCACCCCATTTTAGAGAGAAACATAGTGATGTGATCCACCCCATTTTAGAGAGAAACATACTGTTACTGTACATACCTCAGCTGCATACAACCTTTCACATTTCATATTCAATGGATTGGAGTATTTATTCCAGCACTGTTACTTCCTGATCAACTCTCCAGTAGTTAGCATCATTGAACTCCTTCATACCAGCACCACCATCCTCTGACTCCTCATTCTCTATCTTTTTACCAACCATATTCCTTTTAAGCGCCCCAGCTTCCCCCACAATTCCTTCCTTGAGAGCGTGCTCCATAGCTTTTTCCGTACCCTCCAACTCCACCCCCACAAACTCCACATCCTCCTCAAACAGGTAACCACTTTTACGACAACTACTCGACTTACCTGGGCTGTCCCCAGAATCATCACAACTCGATGTCCCATTTGGCATAGACTCTCCACTCGAAGGGGTACTAATCGAGGCATTATCCATCTCTACGGAATGGACATTGTTCTCGGACATGTTTTCGTCTTCGAATGGGTTTGTGCTGGATCTGCCAACCTGAAAATCTGAAACGTTCCCCCATGCTACCCATTCAGGTATTGGCCTGCCCCCAAATGGATCATCATTCTCCGGGGCTTCAAATTGAAAGAAACCCAGGTCATTAGAGGCGCTAGTTCTCTCATTCAGGGTGGAAACGCTGCCGTTGATGGGGTTGTTTGCGTCGAGTCCAATAAATGGATTTGTGTAACCACTGGATGAGCCGTTGCCAGAAGTTGTACTTACTGATAATTCCTCAATCTCTCCTACCATTACCTCATCATCAATGCTGTCGTCACCACCATTAGATGTTCCGTTCAACCTAAGATCGTTGAGCTCATCACCAGATGAGGGCCCCGTAGATTCATTACCACCAAAGCTGTCATCTTGGAATGCAAACCAGTTGGAATTTGTGAACAAACTGCTGCAAAGATACAATAAGCAGCGTCACACAACAATAAGATATGCCTCGACTCTTGAAGCCATTTTAACAAAGAATTAACTGATAGCCGTGAAATGCTACAATGCCCCTCAATCTTTACAAGAGACCTACAATATTTGATCAGTTGATGTTATTTAGAAAAGTCAGCAACTAGAGCAACTCACCTCCCCTGATCGTCACCCAACCTTAAGGACGATATTACAACTTCAGCATTTTTGTCATCAAAGTACACATCCTAAGAATGAAATCAGTTTCATGGGTTAACATTCACGTAATACATTAAGAAGGATCATATATGCCCAAAAAAAACAATGTGGTTGTTCTTTAGTACTAAGGAATCAGTGAATTTAAAGTTTTACAAATAAAGAACGAGAATATTGGATGCCCACAGAATTACCTCATCATCACGATTGAGAGAGCCATTACCCTGCAACGAGGAAGGCACACCACAATTACTATCTTCATGCTTGGAAAAAGTAATCATACATGCTCTATCTAAATCTTGGTGTATAAATTAACCATCAATATCATGTATGGTTGTTTCATGCTTGAGCCTTGAAGAAAGATTTATTTTGTTCATCCATGAAGAAAGTCAAACACGAGTTTTTCTTGATACAACTTGCTGTGACAGTTACCTCAGCATCATCATTATCATATATGCTGTATCTAAATGCTTGGCTCAAATTATTAGCCAGGGCGGCAACATCATAGTCCCTGTCATGGACATCTTCCTCATCACTATCTCTGGTTCTGTCTTGCATAGCAGTTGGTCGGCTGCAAAGAAGAGAGAATTATCATTCTCAGGACTGTAGTCCAGTGGGGCCGAGACAATTTGGCAATCAGAGAGGAAGAAGAGGGTTTTACAGTGACCCAAAATTCACGTTAACTAAAAAAAGTGATTAAAAGATAAATATGGACACCACCCACACCCTCAACCACACAGCCAATCTGATAAAATAAAAATCAAAGGGCAGTTGCTGATCCAGAAAAAAAATCTTCGGTTGGTGGGGGCTCATTTTTTGGTCCTCAACCTCAATAAACCATTGTTCCTCAAATGTATACGTATAGAAATTTAATACATTAAAAGTGATCTAAAAATGTTTCTGTTGGAGCTTGATCGTTGACACAGAAATATTATATATATATATATATATATATTCTTGAATTGTTGACAAGGGAAGAAAATGAGTTTCAAAGAAAATGATTAAGTAAGATATAGATAGAACTCTTGTACGAGAGAGGGAGTCTTGGAAAGATTTCCTTCAATATTGGGGCCCCACACAGCCCATCTCTAATTCCTTTTAAAAATTAAGATATATACATAAAAATGTTAAGATATGTAAAGCTTCCTCCTTTCAATGAATCATCATCAAGTTAATAAAACAATAAAGTGCACAAATGATTCCCATGTTTCACCACGGACTATAACTATGGCAGGAAAGATAGCAAAAGCTACCATCATAAATTGTTCAAAGCCATTGGGAAAAAAATAGGAAGAAGGCATACCCACAAGCCCACCGGTAAACGTTTTCCACAATGTTACGTTCCTGTAAGGCAGTAGACTGCCACTCACTCCACTCACTATTTTCCTGAAAAGAATAGATAAATATAACTTAAAACAGACATTATCAAAGTGTGAACACAGCAATTTAGATTACATATTTCTTCAGTGACTAAAAATACCCAGATTAAATCAAGGCAACAATAAACTAAAGTGCTATCCTCGTAAAATATAGATCTAAACAGCAACAAGCCATTGGGCAATGATGAAGTTCTGAACTGGCAACCAACCTGGAGATGCTTTTGAATTTCAATGTTTCCCGACTGAATTAATTTATTTGATATACGTGTCAAGTGTCCAAAGTATCCAGCTCGAGGGGCAGTTCTTCCAGACGCGGGCATAGTTGGCTGCATTTGTTTGAGAAGTAACCACAAAAATATGTCAAAACTTGCAGAAAAGCAAAAGAGACAGATATAGGTAAAGAAGAAGAAGCTCCTTTTATGTCATATATATCAATCATATTGAAATGCAAAAAATAGAGAAGACCATAAATTCATATAGGTAATTTGCTTGGATAAATACGATAAACAGATGAGAATTAGTTGGTCTCTCGGACCGCATGTTTCCATTTAAATGCACTTCATATCTCCTCCATATAGGTGGAAATAGACAGAACAATTATTACTAGGTATGCACAACAACCAGAAACAATTAGGTAAGATTTACCTGATTAAGTTCACCAAGAATTGCAGGATTTTTCTCAGCTTGGAGAATCTTCCCAATCAAATTACAGTCCACAAGAAGATGATGACAGATAGCACTATTTCTGCTTTCCAAACAGGAATATAAGATGCTCTCCACATGATGATGCAAAGCATTATTGTAGGGATACCTGCGCCAAAAAAAAAATTGAGGCTTTCTATATAAGGACCCAAGATTTCAAACTAATTAATTGAGGCTTTACTCTGCAGTTTAAAAAACACTATAACTAGAAAGGAATAAGAAAAATAGTGTGAAATAAAGCTCATACTCAAAAAAGAGATCAAGGACTCTGTGAATCGTCCCAGAGCTGACCAATTCTTCCTCTGCCACTTCATTGCCAGTTTTTAGAAGCACAGCGAGGAATTCCACAACCTGAAATCAGGACACTAATGTTCTCATGAGAAGTTGAGAAAAATGGTAGAGTTACACAAACAGCTAAGTTACTAAATCTTCGTCCATTTCCAAAGGGATATGCATGAAATCTTAGGGATTATACCTAAATGCAAGTAAGAATCGAAAACTAGACTCCAAACAGTAAGATAATTGTCATTAAATCACACAATGGAATCATATGAAATCATGGATGGGCATATAAGTGGGTGTTAAGACCTTTGACCACGGTTTTAGCAAAGTTAAGAATCCTACCATTTATGCCTAACAATTTGATCCAATCTGCCACCCAGATCTACATGACAGGGCTACCCAAGCCAATTGTTATGCAAATAAGAGTCCTAATTTATCCCAAAACCGTGGCAAAGGGCCAAGGACTAACACCCACATAAATGCTATACTTTTATATAAATCCAATGTGAGATATCATAAGAACAATACACTTCAGTTTAGTAAATTTGGCAGTAGTATAGGTTTTTACCCCCACAATCATGTGACTTTGCATGGGTTTCAACTAATGCTTGCACTTAACACAAATTAACAGTAGTGACACAACATTACAATCATTTGTTTACAATGTTCAAAATCGGGAGGAGCAAGGTGGGGAAGGGAATGTAAATGCCACAAAAGCATGACAAATAACCTTTAATCGATGCTTTCCAAGAGGAGGCCTCAATTCGCCATATGTTGCCTGTAAGACCTTTTCATCGGATGATATATTCAAAAGCACCAGGAGCTCTCCTGAAGACAAAAGATGTGCAAGCTTATAAAATGCAGTTTTAGGAAATCAGAAATCATGATCATGCATAGAAAGCTCCAAGAGTGCAAAATTCAATTCCAACTGAGCTACATCAAGGTCCTTCAAATTACCTAAAACACAAGATGTAAAGGGCTTTTAATCAACAATCTACAACTTGAAAATACACACCTAGTTTCGGAAGCATGGCACCAATGGTATCTGGATTGACATGCACTGGTGGTTCATACACATGTTGACTTCTAAAAGAATACATTAGTGGCGATGGGATTGATCGTCTTGGATCCAACAGTGAAATACAAACAGACAGAGAGTGGACAAGGGCAGATTTTGAATGGGAGTTCTCAAGAGCATGCCCAAATATTCTCGACACAAAGCTGCACAATGGAAAAGCTAGTGAGAATGTGAAACTAAAAATATTCATACATAATATCCGCAGTACAAAATAAAATAGATGGATTACAAACCCTGGACTGGAAAGTTTAGAGGCTAAAGGCGAAGGCACATTCCTGGTTATAGCACATAATGTTTCTGCTGCATTAGCATGTACTTCAGGGGGATTCTGGAGGACATGGAAAAATTCTTCAGATAGCAGAAACTGTAATAAGTAAATATTTGAAGATGGTTCGAAAAACAATCCTCAAACTTACAAGCCAAAACCAGCCAAATATGATATTAGTAAAGCCTAGTCTTCTTAATTCCATATTTCAAATCTCAGAAAAAGGCGTGTTAAGATCTGGAAGAATAAAAACCCTGAGTGAAATCCAGGCCATAATTTACAAGTTAAAAACGGAAAACCCAGAATAGTTTCACCGTCCCAAGATACATGACAGAAAGGCAATGAACACCTATGAAACTCTTCCCACTCTATTACTTGAACAATCAATCCCAGATAAATAGCAAATAGGCATTAACAATATATAGTAATAATTCCATCAATAAGCACATATAAAGAAGACCACGAAAGGTTAATCAGACACACTCAAATATCAGCGACATATAATACAATGAATTGAAAGCGAGGTCAGGCAAACAGTAAGTAGCATTAGCATGAGGCATGGTACAGCAGCTGAGCAGAGGTAGGGCAATTAAGAACAATGCTGGAACGAGTATCAGTGCATGTCGAGGTTGTAGAACTTGAGTGGCACTAGTAGGACGGACGCCGAAGGCCCACCTAGCCCCTAGGCAGGAGTTTACTCTTCATTCATTTATTTAGTTATCTGTTATTTTATAATGGGCTAAAAACCCTGACATTTAATCTCTCAAAACATGTGGGTCAAAAAAACCCTAAATACACAAGAACCCTAGCATAGTAATCTGCACCACTTTCCATAGCCCCCTCACATTTCCTTTTCTCTCTCTCTCTCTCTCACACACACACACAATGTTGCATCGCAGGATGCAGAGTCACCGCCAGTACATGGAGCATTCAATGTCTACCAAATTGCCTTTCTTTATTTTCAACTTCTAATCTCTACTTTATTTCCTCTCCTTTTTCCAATTTTTTTTAAAAGATGAGGTTGCTTTGACTTTAAAAAATTAAACATGTGGCATAACTACCAATAGACCTATTAATTTATGACTACTTGTCCGATTATTTTTCCAGCCTGATTTAAGGTGTTTCAGATCGCCAACAGATTTCCTAGGTCAGTTTTTATAACAATGATATTTGTACTCACATTAATGACATTCAGATATCAGCATGTAATGCAATCATAACAGAAATGTATAAATACACCAACCATTCACCTAAGCCATTAAATTAGACAAACATAGAAGGCGTGATGATTCTAGACCAACACAAGGTTCCTTGAAAAACCCACTCACCGAGTCATTAAGTTTATCAACAATCATTTCTAACAAATTGCTATCAGCCAACCACTGCATCACATCCAAAGAATTTGGGTAGAGATGGTCATCTCCGCCTACAAGGCGCACCAAGACCTGATTTCAAAAATTAGAGAGAGAGAGAGAGGGGAAATAAGAACAGAGAATCATCCTAAAAAGGGATAATAAGATAATTGAATGGGATGTACATGGATAATAGAAACAAACAGTTCATGACACCAAAACAATACAAATAGTAGGCTCAACCTCCATTATAGATGTGATGCCGATCAAATCAACCAGCTGCTTAAAGACATCTTGATGAGCCTGAAAGTGAACAATATCAGAATAAGGTAGAAAAAGTCACGATAGAAGAAACCTTTTACATCTTGATCAACAAATGAATTTAATATCCCAGCAAAAATTAAAGCAATAAATAAGCCACTTAAATTGTAACCATGTAATATGTAATAGCATTTTCAATCAGCCAATTAAAGACTAAGTCTGTCACAGAGGAATAATTAGCCACAAGTATATTATAAACAATATATAGATCATAAAACCGAGCTTATTCAGATTTTCCTTGTCAAATGATAATAGAAACTAAAGTACCAACCCCATACACCCTTATAAGAGAAGTAAATGAACACAAACAAAGTGAATCCTTGCTCCAACTAAAATACTGCAGATTTATTATAAAGATAATTACAAAGATCACCTTGACATAATTCATAAGAGGAATGGTCTTCCGTAGCATTAAGCATACCACAACCTGCAAGCATCATACAATTTATTAAGTAATGGCCTAGAATCAACAAATTAGAAATAATGAAGAAACATAGTCAAACAAACCTTACTAAAATACCCGGCCAACAATGCACTATGGTTACGATTTGGCTCCAGAAAAGAGAATAGTAAATTCATTAGCTGCAACAAGATAAGAATCCAATTAGGTGAGCTAGACTCAGATTTGACAACAGCATACACTTTCTCACTTGTATAATAGCATGATCTCACCTCTTTCTCATCCACCAAAGTCTTCAAAATGACATCAATTTCACACGTAAAAACTTCACAGGCAATGAAAGGAAACCTGCACAGTTAAAGAGAAGTTTGAAAACAAATAAAACCTTCCAGAAGGACTAGTTTAATTTGCCTTCATATTTTGCTTTATTTGTTCATGGTCATCCCTATGGTGAACTGCTGGAAATAAGGAAATTCTTCAGAAACTGGATCGTAGTAAACCAAACTTATTGAAGTATGAGCACATACCTGAAGGTTCGTTTGCTATCAGCATCTAGAGGAGGTTCGTCGACAATATAGTGCAGCAGCTGCTCCACCTGAACCCTATCCCTCAAACTGCAATCAGTTTTTTAAAAGTATAGCAGAGAATCACAAGTCTACAGTTAACAATTGTTAGAAACAAATAGAAACCTATGAAATGCAGAATGAAACGAAAAACTGATCAATACAAATTAATGAGACGACTATTCAATGCTTTGCATTCTTGGATTATCTCTTCTTCATCCAAAAGCTCCTCCAATGTAAAATTTTCCTTATCCAGCACAGCCTCAACCTGAACCCAAAATGAGCCAACATTTTAGTGCCAACCATGCCAAGAATAACTACAAAATTGCTGCATAGTAATCAGTGACAAAGAGAAGACTGAGACATAAACCAATGTAGGCTAGTCGAATACCAAAGGCCAAAGCTACAGATGACATTCCATTTTTTGAAGACAACAAAAAAAAAAATTATCAAATATACAAGTCAATTCCTCAACTAAAAGTCCAAGGTACAAGCCGCAGGTGTCAAACTTTTGCAAAATCACCAAATTGGCAGATTCATATCGGTAGCAGAATACCTCAAAACAGAAACCGAAAAATCTAGACCTAATGACATAAATTACCAACAACTACTCTCACCGCAAACCGGCAATGTAGAAACAGTTTTTCAGCAAAATAATTTCACTACTACACTAAGTAGAACGTAAGAAACACAAGCATCGCAAACAGGTAATTCGAGCTCAAAACTACTTAAACCACAAAATTTAGCACTTAATTGAATCAACACACAGACAGGAATAAACAACAGCTTTCCCGCTTTACTCACAGGAGAAGAGGCGGACAGGGCTGTGAGCTTCCAGAACATGGTGGCTGTATCGTTTATGTACGAACACAGATGACTGAGCAAACGAGAAAGAAAGAAAGCAAAGTGAACGGATCTGTAAGCTCAAAAATCGAATCAAGGCATGAAAAATGAGGATATGGCAAAAAATTCAAACGGGGATGTCAAAGAAATTGGGACCACAGAGGAGCAGTGGAGATTCAAAAACCCTAACTTTTTAATATTGAAAGAGGAATGCAGAGCCGCAAAGATCGAGAGCTGCTACAAACGGAGTATTTTTATTCCTTCAGTTATTTTCTTTACTTATTAAGTATTAATTGGGGAACTGGAAAATCAAGCGGATTAATAGAACTGTAAATTGAATTAGATATTTGTGAATTACTTGGCTAACTTCATTACTTAAAATTAATATAAAATTATTAATTTTTTATAATAATGATTAACAATTAGGATAAATCTATATTGAGTGTGATCATCGTATTATACAATTATTTTTAAAAAAAATAAGAAAATATAATTATTTTAATATAAATAAAATTTTTGAATGTTTATTTGCTTTGATTAAGTTCGTAAATTTTAAAATATTAAAGAAAATTAAAAATTCAATTTAATAATATACGAAATTGAGCAAGATATTTTTTTTAATTCACTACAGTTACAGCCTATGGCAAAACTGCCACATGAAAAAAAATGAGTGAGAAATAATTATTTGATTTTACAAAGAATTGAAACAAATTTATTATCATTCAATTTAACTAAGATTTGTAGCTAATTTTAAAAGGTTAGTATAGGTGTATCAAAATCTTTAAAATATATATAATTAATAAAAAAAGCGCAGGTCACGTGCGATCCAATCCAATTATTATTATTTCATTTTTCCAGGTTTGTCCTCGTTCGTCCAAGAAAAGGTCGATCTAGTCACGTGCGATGCAGTGATCTTTTGATTTCATTTTTCTTTTTTACCAATTGATTTTAGAAAGGCCGCAGTATATAATGTATGTTTCCACACTGTATTTTGTGATCTACAAAAACTCGAACTAAACCATTTTGCATTCTTTGATGTAATTTCCTTTTATTGCTTTATATACATTTATTCAAACATAATTTAACGAGTAAATAAATAAAATATGGAATCTCTCTATACATAATTACTATTATATATTTATAAATTAAAATTCAGTCATTCTTTGATGAGTGCACAAGTTTTGGTAGTAAAAATTTCCCATAATATGCAACGAATTTGTTCCCTCAAACTCTTTTAGGGCACCCACAGTGGTGGGATTTAAGATCCCGCCATGTGTGCGTCACATCATTAATTATTATCATTTCATATTTTATAAATATACACGTCAACATTTTTTTGTCAACTACTTTTTACTTTATTCAATTCATGGGTCCCACTTATCATAATCATTAATTCATATTATACATATATATATATATATATATATATATATATTGAATATAGAGTAATAATTAATTAATTAAAATATGAATTATTAATTTAAATAATAAATTTTATTTGTTAAAATTAATTAATTCGAATTAATTGAATCATACATTAAATTAAAAAGTTTAATATTACATAATAAAAAAAAGATCACACATTAATAGAGAATACAAAATTACATAATACAACAAAAGATCACACATTAAAAATATAGTCGTTGGAAAAAATATTTAAATTTTTTAAATATAATATATATATATATATATAATAAAATAAAATATTAAAACATTTAATCAATTTAAAATCTAAAATTAAAAAAATTAAACGAATAAGAAAAAAAACTAAAAAAACAATGATATACACAATTAAAAAAATGAAAAACAGGAATATTATTAAATAAAAAAAGGAAAAAAAAAAAAGTGGTGGGGCGGCGCCACACGCGGCCCAGGCGCGTGCGTCAATCAGACGTCGCGTGGCTGCGGTCCCACCTCCCTGCAAGAACCGGATGTTTAAATAAGATTTATCCACCTTAATTGTAGCATTATCTCTCCTCCAGCTGGGATCAGTTTTGCTGAGGTGGGGATCTTATAAAAATAAGATCCCCATTGCTTCTGCTCTTAGAAATAAGGGATAAGGGTCATTTAGACCCTCCGACTATTCTCACAGGAACATATTAGCCCCTCTTGACTATTTAGTTCACTTTAACCCTTCAACTTTTAAAATTGGTTCAATTTAACCCTTTAGTTTTTAAAATTACTATTATACCCTAATTAAGAGAGATAATGCAAATGCGTTTAATAGTTCTTGATTTTTTTTTTGTATTAATTAAATTATCTTGCATTTATATTTTAAACTTGTATAAATAAAATTATTTTATATAATAAAAATCTCTAATAATTTATTTTCCTTTTTTATTAGAAAAACTTTCAGCTTACTTATTTTAATTCTTTTACGTAATATCAACCATTGAAATATAAAGTTAATAATATGCTATTTATCTTATATCATGATATTTATTATTTGTATCTTAACACTTAATATTCACATAGCAATATTTATATGTAAACTTTATATTTTATATTGTAAACTTAATTATGTCATATTTTTTTAATTTCTGGTAATATTTTTTTATTTATGTAGTCTATTTTTTCATAATTATCAAAATTTATATATTCATAATATATTATAATAAAATCTTTTGTAATGTTTGTTTCTTTGTAATATCATATAAAAATGAATATTATAATAACAAAATACAATAATATGGAAAAGTCTCAAATTTTGTATGACTTATCCTACGCACCACAAGCATGTATTTTACAAATTATCACAAAGAAACAAACATTACAAAAGATTTTATTATAATATATTATGAATATATAAATTTTGATAATTATGATCGATAGAGTATATAAATAAAAAAAATATTATTAGAAATTAAAAAATATAACATAATTAAGTTTACATATAAATATTGCTATGTGAATATTAAGTTTTAAGATACAAATATTAAATATCATGATATAAGATAATTAGCATATTATTAACTTTATATTTATATGGTTGATATTACGTAAAAGAATTAAAATAAGTAAGCTGAAAGTTTTTTTAATAAAAAAAAGGAAAAAGAAAATTACTAGAGAATTTTATTATATAAAATAATTTTATTTATACAAATTTAAAATATAAATGCAAGATAATTCAATTATACACAAAATAAAAATAAGTCAATAACTATTAAACATTTGCATTATCTCTCTTAATTAGGGTATAATAGTAATTTAAAAAACTGAAGGGTTAAATTGAGCCAATTTTAAAAGTTGAAGGGTTAAATTAAACCAAATAGTCAAGCAAGGGCTAATAGGTTCCTGTGAGAATAGTCGGAGGGTCTAAGTGACCCTTATCCCTAGAAATAATATGTAATTTACCATTCAAGTGAAAACTTATTTAATTCGATATGAAAATCTATTTTAGAAGTATGAAATTAAGAAATAAAAATTAAATTCCTACGTTGTGATTAAGAACAGTAAAGCAACTTAAATTGCATGAGATTCAGATTTACCACTCATTGTATATTTAATGTTCAACGTAATTTACTTTTATATTTCTACTTAACATTTATTTTAACCATTATATATTGTAAAAATTCATACAATGCGCGCCTAGGTGGCTAATTTATTTTATTTTATAAAAAAAAATTAAAATTAATATAATTTTAATTTTTACTAATTAATAAATATATATTATATCACATAGGCACTAGGTTCTATATGAGATTTTACGACCTTGATTACTATTATTAATATAAATAAATCGAAAAACTATTATTTCTTTAAAAGATGCAAAATTAAAAGCCGTTCATTTTTTTTCAATTTAAAATATGATAATTTCGTATAACGCACTAGTGAAATACTAATTTAAATAAAAACTAACTAACTTATATAATATAATTCAACCAATTTTTGTCCACCAAATTACAAATAAATTCAAGTGAACATGATCATAAAATTAAGTTGGTAACAGATCAAAATCCTTAAAATCAGAACAATTTTCTTAATTTTTTACACAGCTCTTGCAGTAGTTTATACATCCATAAAAAATCTCGAGAGCATTAATAAAATCATGAATAAATAATGAACACAACTTCCCTTGAAAGCTTTCCAATATTCAAACAGGCAGGCTTAGATTTACAGAGAAATCAGTTGAAGAAGAAGAGACACTGTCTGTGTCACACAAAGGTCCAGTTCAGAAAAGAGAAGGCGAGGCAATGCACGGTGTTTCCGTCCGCCGCAAACACCTTCCAGACGACGGCTTGCTCGTACGTAACATGTCGCCCCATCGTCGACCTGCAGACACCTCCCGGCAAGTGCGCGAATCCCTGCAAATGTAAGGATTCAAAACCCCCTCCAACAACAAACAATTCACAAGTAGTAGACTACATTGTGTTGATGAATCAGATAAAATATTTTGGATTGATTATTAAGCAGAGATCATCTCACCTGTTGCATGATCTTGGCGAACTCCGTGAACAGCGCCTTCCGCCCGGAATCATCGAAAACTTTATCCAGAGCGATGTCCTGCAGAGTAACTAGGGTGGTTTCAAGCATATCCAGCCCTGCCTGGTTCGCAAACGTGAAAACCGGCTCCGTCTAGCATGCAGAAAATCAAGAGTGAGAAACACTTCAGACTAGAGGTGTAGATAGCTAACGAGTCAAAATCCGAGTAGCTCACAAATACTTTTAATTCATTTAAAGTCCTAACTTTAACTAAGGCATCTCGTCTCATCAACATTTCAAGATGGCAACAATCAAGTCAAAACTGTCTACGACTAAAATTCATTCGACTGCGCCATATACTAGCGCAGTCGTATGAGACCAAATACGGGTATTCTCCAACAGATGGTCCAGATGGCCCGAGCTCTACACAAGTTCTACGTATCAGTTTTCTCGCACCACTAGCACAGGCATATCAGGCACCAATAAGACAAAGATATCTAAGAGTTAGCATACCTTCAACGAGCAGCATAAAATCGCATCATGATGAAGCCATAGTGATTTTAATAAAGCTTCACCACCACCACTCGATGATGCCTCGGCCCCGATCAACTCCACCCCAGTATGAAGGCTACAATGAAGAAATTAGCTCTTAAGTAATGGTCCCTTTCGCCTTCTTTTGTTGTCGTCACACGAGCATTTTGCAACTAAGAAAATGCAGGATGAGTAGTACCTGTAGCTTTGGCAGATCCAGTTTGTGAGGGTAACTGCTTCCGGCGAGGCAGGAGATAGCTTTGACCCAACTGAAGGACTCATACCTGAAGGAGATATAGCCATAGCAACCCTCTGAACAGAGGAAACCACTCTACGAACATACTGTCGCGCCATCGAAGCAACATTGTCCTGTAAATTGCTCTCAACCGGGAACTGGAAGGCGATAGTCAGTATCGACCGTGCACTGTACGCCCCGCCTGCATTTTTCCCACTGTTGGCTGCAGCAGGGCCAACGTCAAGACTCGATGTCAAATCTAGCGTCTTATGCGAGGTCAGTAAGTCCTGTAACCAGACAAAGAAAATCAGTCTAAAGCTTCTTGCAGATTGGAGCTCTTAATCAACTAAAAGCAAATAGCACTGCAGATAGGAGATGGTTTTGCAACTCAACTGGTTTGGAATCAAGAGGGATTATCCGAAATCCAGAAGGCAGCAATTGCGCGTCGTCAGGAAACATCTCATCAATTGGAGCAAAAACAAGCTCGGAGCAGGCTCCAATGGCATTCTCATCTATCCCGCTACACAACTTTGGATAAGGATCGATTCCAAAACATCAGACACGAACAAACTGAGACACCTTGAGGTGTAAAAATATCACAAACCATCGAGTTGCAGAAAAATGCACCTGTAGAAGATGAACATCCCTGGACATAAAAGCATCTTCATGGGTGAGTGAATGTCCTTCCAACCGAACGACTTCAAGCATCTGCAACACAAATTAGTCAATGACTTCACCGTACATATAAGGCAGTTGCTTTTGCAGGAGTTACCGAACACAATTAATTACCATAGAATAATACAAACCTCTTCATTTTCGATCGTATGACCGAGTGGCATGATAATTTGACTTCCTGTAAATTTAGTGGGCATCATCCCCGGATAAGCATACGTGCTTTTCAGCGAAGCAGCAGCATAGGCATCAATGTTGAAGTCTGCCCACTCTGATCGATGTTCCCTAAGAAAACGAACCAGCACAGCTGGAGAGACATTCTGGCAGGTAAAAAAAACAAACAAACAAACAATAGGCTAGTAAATGAGAAGATATGAGAAGACAAAATAGCCATAATCAAATATATCAAAGAAAATTGTACAGATAATTAGTAGGTTAGAAGCATTCGAATCAGCGTATACAGATAACTCATAATATAATCCATAAATTCCTATTATGCCTCCACATGATTTCCATAGCTAGTCCTAGTGCAACCTGAAGTAGCATGGATGCCTTAGCACAGAGAACGCCCCCGAGCATTACACCAGCATTCAAACCACTGGTTAGGTTTTTAGGAGAATTAATGGCAACTACAACATCTTCAGCACCATCAAAGCTCAGTAGTGACCACCCGTCATCGCTGAACCCATTAACTGCATCATTGAAGCCTCTGCAGGGGATATACACCTTTGAATTATTCCCATTAAGCGCAAAAAAGCTATATCCCCAAGACCAATGCTGATAATTGAAATATATAAGAGATTGAACACCTGCATAACCTCTGGCCGAAAGTACGCAGAACAGCCGGTTGCCTGCCAAGACCATATGCAACCTCACCGCTCACCTCTTGAGCTATCTGGCGTACATAATTCAATGCCTATAGGAAGTAACAGTATTTAATGATAATGGAAGGAACTATTATGCAATGCATGCCATACAAGAATAGTTGAATGAATTCAAATAGTGTATAATTACATGTGAAATGTTTCGATAAAATGAAACAAGTAGAAATTATACTCACAGCAATAGTTGTTCTCTGAGCTAAAACTTTTGAAGATTCATAAAGAGGCCGCAGCACCTCTGGCACACTCCACGCCTGGAGAAGGGGATTAAAATCAGTGAAGAATATGAAAAGTAAAATAAGTATGACTTGCAACAAAAACGATCTATGACCTGCAGATTAAGGTGGTCTACAATGTGAATAATGGATCCTCCACCATCACACGGCCGGATCAGATATCCAGATGGATAAGTTTCAGCTCTCACAAACTGAGAAGCTGCAGCTGCATTTGGGCCAGCCCCAGTACCAGAGAGCGACCTCTCACATACCTTAATCGAAAAAAGGGGGAGGAAAAAAAAAAAAAAAAGGGAGTGGGGTGGGGTGGGGACATCAAAATCTCTTCCAAAAACATCCAACAAAAGCTAGTCCAGAATAGATCATACCACAAGGCTGCCGTTTTCCATGGTGGTTGTGTATCTCATAGTCCAAAAGTCACGCGCAGAAGCAAGAGTAGTTGGAGCATACGTCTGAAAGCAATTAAATCATTCAGATTCAAACAATGCAACAGAAGCAAGAAATGTCATCACATCATTGTTTTCACCAAATTAACCTGTGAGTACAGCAGTTCAATGGTTCCTCCATTTCCTGCAGGAAACATAGTGAAAACTTCAAGGCTCCGGCAATCACGGAACCAAGTAGGACGATCTTTAAGGATCTCTGCAATCTTTAATGGTTGAAAAGACTTCAGATAAAAACCTAACATATTTTATGCCAAGAAAGACTGGAACAGACAACTAGGTACCTTCGTAGGTTCTAAACTCACAAGACCACAGGCTCGAGCTGCCACTCCACTACAACTTTGTGAAATGGCAAAGATCCCAACCGAACCCGGACCAGGCTGTCAACAAAATCAAATATTGCATCAGTTTATGTTGTTCGAATAGGTCCTGAACGAAACTCCAACAAGGAAAACTCTGACCTTCATCCCAGGCATCTGCACCCAATCAACAGCAGTTCCTGTAGCCTTGGAAAGGAACTCTGCCAAGGTCTCCTCTGCAATCGAAAGGAGTCTGTCAAAGGCAATGAAAATAAAACAGAAACATTAGTCTAAACATAGTCCTTTCCACCACTCAATTGCTGCAGGGTATTATGATGTCAAAAAAGAATCGTTTTGATCAAACTACCCAGCAGGGTTATTAGCATCTCTGAGAGTATGCTGAGGGGTAGCAACAGCCGACTCGCAACACGCATCAGTCGCAGGAGCAGGTGCCTGCAATAATGTATCCACTAAGATTTAATACAATACAAAACAAAAACTAAAGCACGAGCAATCATGTTTGAAGATAGAATAACTCGAATCCAGCAACAGAAACAATTCAGAATCTATATAAAATAATATCCAATACACAGAATCACTAGAGAACCATCAAGAACCTATCGTGTAGATATAATCACAATCATACAACGCATAAATTGCTTTCGATTCAACATCATCAATTATTATAATGAAGAAACAGCAGTGATGAAGGATATAACCTAGACCAACTAAGCAGAATTCAAATTACGTACAGTATGCAGGTGTTGACGCATGTATCCATTCTCGCATACCAGCTGCGACACCTGCTTCTGGAGACGTTCGTTTTCCTCCATCAGCAGCTTGTTCATGGCATTCAATTTTCTGTTCACACTCTGAAGTCTAGAAGATTCTTTTCGTTGCTTCTCTCGACACCTACATTCATCAATCATCGTTCATTCTAGAAGCCACGACTACCAATTTTATCCATAATTAACAATAAACTGAGGAATTAATCATTAAAAAAAAAAATCAAAGAATGAGGACTAGCTTCGTACCTCCGGTTTTGGAACCAGACTTTGAGTTGCTTTGGCTCAATGTTTGAAAGAATGGGGCATTCCCGAATCAGCTCCTGCCGGCGCAGAGAGCTCGGCTTCGGACACTCAGCGTAGACCCTCTCCAACGCCTCCACCTGCTCCGCCGTGTAGCGGACATACTTTCCGGCATCAAGATGCGTGCCAATGCTACTACCACTGCAATTCTCCAGGTGCTGCTGTGCTACCATAGCCATTTTTCACAACTTCAAACAACTCAATTAACACTGCGAAATCTTGACTGAATGAGCTGCTCTTATAGTACTTAGAAGAGGTGACAGATTCTCTGAAGCACCGGGAAATTCGTACTTGCTTTTGATATTAATTCACCAGTAGTAATTCTTCCAGTGATCCCAGAGAGAAGAAGATGAACGCTCAACACTGTGACTGCTGGCCCTTATGATGTCCAAGAAAAACACTTCTGCAGAGCTTGCCCTACAAGGAAAAAAAGGTAGCGGCCAGAATTGCTGAATGAAAGCTAAGCAGCAGCATTGTTTGTGTGACTACAATCATATGCATACGGACAAAATAGTTTGTTTTGGTTCCTTTTTTCTCACAAGAAACCACCAGGAGCAGAAGCAGACGCAAAACTATTCTAATCTGTTCGCGCTAAAAGGCAAAAGCTCCCACTTTTCACCTAATGAGAGGTGAAACCACCAACTTCTGTCACGCAAAAAACATGATTTTTACAGAATGCAACAAAGTTTATCCCCGTCATTTTTGCACTGTCTGACAGCAGAATCATCCAACATTTTTCCCTTGATTCGCCAAATTAACTTTGTGGTGACTTCGAAAAGCCAGCTGAATAGAGAAATATTCCGAGTTTCCGACTGAAATACCAAAAAGGAAATGATATCGACCAAGTGGGCCTCCTACTAATACACAGTATCTAAAGAAGGATGTCTCTTTCCCCTTTCTCCGAAGAAGAAGAAGAAGAGAGCCAGATGAGTCTCAAGGCATGAAAGAGAATGAAAATTGGGAGATACGAAAAAGAAAATCAGCAGTATATTTGCAGAGTTGAAGAGCTATACTGAAATAAAGCTGTAGATGGGCTGGCTACGACTAATGAGGAGAGAGAGGGAGAGAGGTGGGCTTGGAAATCGGAAAGAGTGTTCAAAATTTATACGAGGAAGGTGGCGTTGGCTGCTGCAGAGTTGAAACTGTGCGCACACTGCTGCCATCTGCCTGCACTGCACCTCTGGGATTCTTCGACCACCTTTTTCAATTTTATTTTTTGGTTTTAAGTTTAGGATACCACCATTACTATCACTGTAATTCTTTTTGATTAAATTGGAAAAAAAAAAGAAAAAAAGGTTGAAGAGAGAGGGAGATTAAACGCAGAAAGATTGAAAGGACGTGTGTAGACCCAGAGAAACAAGATTTGGGCGGATTGTCTGCCTTGAATGCTTTTGTCAAATCACACCTCACCAAATCTTCTGCCACCGGCTATCCTCCCCGATTCTATCATCAATAAATTTTACCCAATATTTCTTTTTTTTTATATAGGTTTTGATGTTTTTATTTTTAAGTTTTAAGGTTTAGAAGTTAAAAGGATTTGGATCATCTGCTGTACATATAGGCACAACAGAGGGTGCTGTGCATTTTTATACCACAAATTTAAATTTATTTAATATTTTATTAACCTAGCATTAGGTGAATATTTTATTCATGTGTGTAACAGCACCCTCTGTTGTGCCTATATGCACAGCAGAGGTGTTGTGTCTATATGCACAGCAGAGGATCCAAATCCAAGTTAAAAACATGATTGAACCATAGTTTGGTCGGGTTACTTGTACAGTTGTACATGAATTCAATTGTTGTAAATTATTTGGATTTTAAAATTAAAAAAATATTAAATTAATCAAGCTTAAATTTACAATAATTAATTTATGAGAAGGCCCCTTAGCTAAAATAAGAATAAAATATAAAAATATTCACTTTGTATAATTAATATTTTCATTATTTAAGAGTAATAAATATGATCAAATAAATATTTATAGTTACATGAAGAATTTGAATTTTTTAAGTATGAATATGACATTATTTTTAGAACATGTAATTTTCTATTGAAAAAAAATAATGAATATTTTAGATATAATCCAAATATAGAAAGTCCGTTAAGTTCGATTAAGTTTGTGAATTTCAAAATATTAAACAAAAAATTCGAGTTTTGACTAAAAATACACATGACATTACTTTGTTCGACTTAGTTCGTGTACACTCATATAATTAAGTACGATGAAATTACTATAAGTATAATATATTTAAAGTTTTATTATTTTTTCAAATAAAAAAAAAACTTATTCCAAAAAAACATTTCATGTTTCTAGTCAAATCCAAATTTTTTCTTACAATTAATTACGTTAAGCAAACATACTTATTATTGTTAAATCATAAAAATGTCAAGTTTACGTGATTAATAAATGTATGTTTCATACTAATTTTAAATAATAAGTTACTTAGGAAATCATAGACCAAATTTAAGCTTACTTTTAGATATTTAGGAACAAACTTTATTGAATAAAATCTTATCAAGTTTGGTAAAAGAGTTCGGAAAGCTTATTTTTCCATAATAGTCTTAAGATATGGCTACTTGACCCGATCGTAGGCTTTACGATTTATGGTACTATAAATCCTACAAGGGATTTGTTGTACGGAGATCCTTTTATCCCTTTTTTTGTGATATATGCACAAGGATTGTCATCTCTTCTAATAGCCTACGAACAAGCGCGATTTTTTCGCGGCATTCCTATCGATCCTGGAAGGTTCTCAATCTCCCAATTTTTCTTTGATGATTACAACTTTGTATTCTTCAAAGATACAAAGGAGGGTTGTAATACTATGAAGAGCTGTCTGTTGAAATATGAAAAGGCATTGGGTCAATAGGTCAAATTTAACAAATCAACTATTTATTTCAACCCTAGCACTGAACAAGGGATGTAAATATGATTCAATGGATGTTGAATTTGACAGAAGGCCAAGGGAATGCTTCTTACGTGGGACTCCCGACTTTCTCAATACATCAAAAAATAATCTAGTTTGATTACATTTGTGACAAAGTTCAGGAGAAGCTTGGGGAATGGCAGAACATAACATTCCCAGGAGGAAAAGAAGTACTCAAGAAGTCAGTTATCCAATCTATATCGACGTATACAATGACTTGTTTTCAGTTTCCAAGAGCAATATGTGATGATATCAATCGAATGTGTGCAAATTTCTGGAGGAGTGTGATAAGCTCATATTTACACTCACTTATCCATATTTTTCTCCTTTGTTCGAGTGTAAATAGGTATAGTTATTAGTTGTTTTCGTGCATGAGTACATTTTAAAGGATGTTATGCTTTGTATGCTAAGTTTTGTAGATTTTTTAGGCTAAAAGTGAGAAAAAGGTGAAAAGAGCCGAGTATGTCAGAGTTGCTACTTCGATTGACACACGGGAAGTTGACCGAGTTGGAAGACGTGCCAAAAACCAAAAGCTTGACCTCTGTGTCGACCGACAAGGAGCATGTCGATCAACACAAGGGTTGGATGTCGAGGGTTGGATGTCGATCGAAGGCAAAGCAGGAAGAGAAGGCTCGACACAGGAGTTCCATGTCGATCGACAACCACTGTGTCGATCAACACAGATGTTGAAGAGGTGAATCGACATGGAGAAGATGGAGCGGATTTCGACTTGCATCCATGTCGATCGACATAGAAGCCGAAAAATGAGATTTTTCTCAATTTGGTTATTTTCACTATTTTAGCTCAATATCTTGTATAGATGTTTCCACTCCTCTATAAATACTATCTCCCTATGGCATAAAATAATCATTATTTTTACACTTAGAATATTATAGAATTGGTGTTTTTATAGACTTTCAAGGTTATCTTTTCCTGGTAAGGTATATTTATGAATTTCAATAATATGTGTTCTTTGTTTCTAAGCATATTTAGTGCCTAGAAACCCTAACATGTTCTAGGGCTTTGATAATCTCTTCTGATGCATGTTTAAATGATTTAACTCAACAACATGGTTTAATTTCCTGAACTGAATTAATCGAATCTAGATTTAAAGAAGGATCAAGAGATGAATTTGAATCTAGGTTTGTGGTTATTAATTGAAGAATCAAGATGTGAAAATTGGTAATAGGAAGAGAATTAAATGCAATTATTTTATGTCGTATAAAGAAGATTCATTTTGTAGGATTAAATTTAGATAATTATTGAGATTGACTAATATTGTGTTCTTGAGACAGAGAGGAGATAGTCACATATTAGTAATCTAGGGCTTAATTGTCAAACACAGAATTTTACTCATTTGAATCTAATTAATCCCCATTGTTGAGTTGATGAATTTTGCATGTTGACGATTTGATTATCTGCCTTAGAATATGTACCTTTAAATTATGCCTTTAAAACCCTTTACTTTTCTGCATTGTTATCTTTAAATACCAAAACCAAATCCCTTATTCAATTTACTCAAACAACTGTGGTTTGAAAACTATGGCTAGTACATAGGATAGTTTCGTTATACACTCTTTGTGGGTTCGACAACCTTCGAGTTTACAAATTTATTTGCATCACTATATTATAATTTATCTGTAATTTTTACGGTGATCAATTTGTTATGGCATTATTTTTTGCTCTGAACAAAGGACTTCACCATTTTCCATCTACGAGGGACTTGCTGCTCGTATAATGAGAGGAATAGAAGATGATTGTTGGGGTCAGGCCCTAGCACCCAGATCAGATTATTAAGTCAGAGCTCATATCAAGATTTATCGTTGCAGCCCTATTAATCGAGGCTCATAAATCAAAGTAATACGACAGTCCATTCAGTGGAGGCCCTGCCAAATAAAGATTCAATCAAAGAAGTTGCAGTCAAATTGGAAGACCTAGTCAACAAAAAGATCAACTGAATAGAGAATTATCCTCCATCCCCCCTATATTTTAGGAAAGTTGTTAGGGTCTTGGATAAAATATAGGTATTAATTTAATTATAAAAGGGGTAGGCGATATTGTACAAAAAAAAAAAAAAAAAGAGACGGACGTCCCCTTTCTCCCTTTTGCTGTTTTTTACTTCTTTTTATTTCAGTCTCTCTTTTGTAATTTTCAAGTGATTTCTTCATTTCAATACAAATTCATGGGCTCCGTTTGAATCGAACCTCAACAATGATGAAGGTACGATCCCTGACAAGATTCAAGCATGTGTTATGGAAATAGTGTGAGGAAATATTTTTATATTTTTTCATGCTTTTAGAAGTGCTAATAGAGATGCTTATGAAGTCGTGTCATTCTGTAGAAATATTTCCTACAAGATGACTTGGAGATTCTACTTTCGGGACTAGTTAAACAATGTAACCAAGCTTGATTATGCCTAACCTATTATATATTTGGTTTTTTCATTAAAAAAAATTAAATTATTGAGTTAAAGTTTGAATAATTAAATAGATATTTAATTTATTTACTGTCCACATCTCTGTTGCCAAATTAAGTGCATTTTGTATGTTAATTATTATGTATATATGAAATTAAAAAAGAAACATTATTGCCAACACAAATCATTTTGATTAGAACTAACCAAATAAATGAATTCATCAATTGCAATTTTAATACTTGAATTATATACATACATATACAATCAATTTAAATATATGCGGTTAACGGAACAAACAGACAAAATGATTACTTCATTTAATTTATCTCCCCAATCATCGTCCAAAATATTTGATTATTACTTATTAGGTGCACCTTGGCCAGTGGAATCATATTCAGTTACTTAGGGCACCCACTGCGGGGTGGGATTTTAAATAAAATAAAATATAAAATTCCGCCACATATGTACTATATTAATAATTATTATTATTTTTAATATAGTATTTATTTTATATTCTCTCACTTTATATTTTAAACTATTCATAAATCCCACTCATTATAATAATTATTATCATTTTATATTTTATAAATTATATTTAACATATATATATTTTATATAAAATATGTATTTATATTTTATTTATATATAAAAGACATAAATAAAAATCTGAAATTGTTAATGTTTTAGATGAATCAAAATAAATATTAAATTAATATAAAACAAAACATTAGAATTAAGTGAAAAACAAAAAAAAAGATTTAAAGGAAAAAAGAATTTAAAAAAAAAAAGAAATAATCGCAAAAAAATAAAATAAAATGAAATGGGTGACCCAGCCTCAAACTATGACTATTGGAGGTAATTGTCCGACACGCGCGCGTCGCTATGAATTCGTGTGGGGTCCGTATGTCTGCAAGCAATAAGATTCTTTAATTAGATCTCATTCCTTCTTCTCTCTCCTAGGTGGACCACATTTTACTCAGTTGGTAATCTTAAAATATATATAATCCCCCATTGATGATGCTCATTTATCTTTATTTGATTTTTTTAAATAAAAAAAATATGCATTTTATCTTGTCAATTTTAAAATTTATTTAAATGTTTACTTGTGTTAATAAAAATTACTAAAAAATCTTAATATTGCGACGAAATTAATTTTAAAATTTAACGACGATTTTGCGATGACTGAAAAATGCATAAGTAAATTCAAAGAAATCATAATTTTTATTGCATAATTGATGCATTGATCATTTTATACGGATTTGATGTATTTTTTTTTATCAAAACCTAAATGCAATAACATTTTATATGTTGATTTGGTGCATTATTTAAAAATACATCAATCCTGCACAAAAAATGCTTCGAGTAGCAGTATTATTTTGCACTAGATAATGCATTTTCAATCCTGTACAGGTGCTTTTGTAGTAATTATGCTATTATTTAAGGATATTGTTGACAAACTCAATTATCCCACATTGAAGAAACAAAAAAATAGTTTGAGTAAGATATGGAAAATATATGATTTATCTTGTTTCCTTGTTGGACAATATTTATCCTTATTACTATAGGATTTCCATAAGTATTAATCTTTTTTTAGATAGATTAGGATTTGAATATCTTTACCACATCAAGATTGATTTCCATGTGTATCTAGCAATCTATCCTTATAAATACTTATGCTCCCCCACCATTGTAAACTTGCCCAAATACAATGTAGCTACTAATAGAGACTAGTTAGTCTATAGGGAGAGAGTATGGTTGGTGTTCCTTGATAACTCTGTAACATGTAATCATGTTTTTCACCTTGAATAATACATAAAACATGCGTAAGTTTGTAGAATGGGCGTAGAGCTTACCCTCGAATCACTATGAATTTTTGTGTTCTTTATTTTCTGTTTGTTATATGTGTTTGCAATCACTTAATTTCACAACAGATGTGTTATCATATAATTACTACCCTATTATATTTGGTTAAAATGGTAACAAGCACGGGTTGTGCGCGAGAGGTCTCAAGTCCGAAACCTTGTTGACGCAACTACAAAATTTCAAGGTTGGACCGGACCGGTTCGGATGATTAGATCAATCAAAAATTGGTACACAGTAAAAGAAAACTTAAATTTATTGTTTTTAAGGGAAATAAATTAGCAACAAAATAGCAATGATTTTTCCATCGCTAATTTTAGAGACGGAAATTTATGCGATGGACTTAATATCCGTTGCCAAATATTTAGCGACAAAAATATTAATGATGGAAAAAAATTATCGCAAATATGTTGCTAAACAAATTTGTAGTAATTAGTGATGGAAAATTTTGTCGCTAATTTGCGAATTTTTTTGTAGTAAATATCCTTAGTTTAAACTATATTAGATCACACATTATATCTTCGAATTGAAAATTCTGGAAATATTCAGGAGGCGTTAATGGCACAGAGAAATATGTGATGAAAATTAATTATTAATATTTGAGAAGGTCTCACATTAGGGGCGCCTAATTATTTAGGCGAGTTTTATTCATTAACTCAATCTCAAATCCATTTAATATACCCTAATTGGAGATTAATAAACTTTATTTGGGATGTGATAACCCATTTGTGTATGAATAAAACTCGCCTAAATCATTTAGGCGTGCCTAACTCAAGTTTTTGCCTTAATATTTCAATTTTGGTGGATTTTTAAAATTTTTTATTTTAGGGACTTAATTCGATAAATTTTAATGTAACGTAACATATACACATGCAACTTAAGGTATTTTAAGCGTTATCAATCACTAATAATATCTACTAACGAAAACAATTAGAACTATTTTGAAAACTGATAAATTTTTTAAGTTAGAAACTTATTATTTTGGGTTTTTTTTCCCAAAACATCTGCAGCTGATATTTCATACAGAAAATGGTTGAGAATTTTTTTTAATATTTTTTTTCGTGCTTTGCATGGTTGTACCTTTTACCTTGACTTTTTTACCCCTGTAAAGTCTCGATCGCAATAAAATCTCAACGAATTTTTATTAAATGATTTTTACATGAAAACGTGGTTTACTCAAAATCTGTTTGTCATTTTGCTGTTAGCATGGTTTAAGCTTAATTGAGTTGAGGTACAACAGAATTGGTGGTGTTGATTTTATATATTTTGACGTTTATTTCCTTTTATAATATGGTTTGGTTGTTCCAAAATTCATGCCCAATTTTTCTTTTTTCATGATAATTTCATTTAATGCCACGGGTAGTGTTGTCTTTACCCCATATTAACTACTCAATTCCAAATATTTATAAAAAATATATATATTAATTATTTGAAAAATATAAGAGACCAAACTAACAGCTAAGAGATTAATTTTTTTTATTCCATCCGTTTTTTATTATTGATCCGATATATTATTTTAGGGTATTTCAAATAATCAAATATATGATCTAATTTATATATTTAGTATTGCTTTTTTTATAGTAATTTACAATTGTACCCCTAAAAAGTTTTGGAAAATTAGAATATTAAAAGTAATTATTGATCCCAATATCAGAGTTGGTGCACAGTGGAAATAATTTTTAAGTTTGCACTTCACAAACTGATAATTCTTAATCAGTTTGTGTTTATGAAACTTATAGTTTTAACAAGTTTAAAAGGTTAATCAAGTTTAGTTATACTTCAACATTTAAAATGTAGTGAGTTTTAAATCAAAGCAAGTAAATATGCAAAGCAGTAGTACAATACATAATGTTTTATAGAGGCTCAGACACAAAAGTCATCACTAAACTTCAGTTTATAGTTGAGTCTCGCAATCTATTGCTAGCTAGTAGATGTCAATGTCCACCAGTTCACTAGCTTACTCGTCCAGGGCTCTACTTCCATCCGCTTCTCAGAATTGGAGAGTGGCACACCACATAGCCTCCTTCCAGAACATGGGAGCTTTAAAATTATTTATGGAACGATCAAACTTATTGTCTAGATATCCGTGATAATCACTGCAAGAGATATGCAGTGACTGTTGTGTACTTGGAAAGTAAGAACACAGAAAATAACTCAAGCTCGAAAGCAACGAGTCTCGTGTCAAAAGATCGCACACGGTAAGCTAGGAGTTAGCCTTGAACTTGTAAAGTTTGAGTTTGAGTTTCTGCAGCGATTCGAATACTCAGTAGTTCTGTCGGGTAACCTTCTCTTCTTGGGAACTTCTTCTATTCATAGGCGGAGGGTGATAAGTTTGAAATTAGAGCCGTTTAGGGACATAATAGATGATGTCCAATCCGACGCCTCTCTTTTTCTGCGAAAGATGGGTTGCTTTCCTGAAAATCTGCACCTGCTCCTGCTTTTCTGACATGAGATGTTGACTCTGCAACTTTGTGTCATAACAATTTTACTAGTTCGAGGTATAACAACTAATTGATGAAACTTCACTTTAAGTAAAATCCATTCTTTAGTTCTGGTTTGTTAAGAATTCATTTGGCTAGTTCTCTTTATCTCTATATGTGAGTTAGGATTGCAAACTAGCGTCATCCAAACTGGTGACTCCGCCAGTATCTCAAAATGTGAGAATCCCAAACTCGTAGTCAGTTTATTCGAACTCCTTGCGCAATCCAAACTCGTGGGTGAGTTGAACTCACCCAGTTTGTCCTCACAGCTTTATTACAACTTGATAAACATACTAATAAGTACTTACAAGTTTGAACATACTATAGTTAATCTATAGACACTCTAAATTAGTACTAGCTTGACACTCCTAAATAGTAAACAACAAATAAGGAAATATAGGACTATTTCCTAAGTGTAATATTATGCAAAAGGAGATGTTAATTAATACATTGAATAAAAGTAATGAATGAAGTTTGTTTAATATATTATTTTTATAAATAATATTTTTACAAATTTGAAAGATCAAATTAGACTATATAATAAAAAGAATAAAATATTAAATAATGTTAAGGCTTGAAATTTGACAAAGTGTATCGTTTTCTTAAATAATTATATATATATATATATGGTAAAATTAAATTTGATCATATAATCAAAATAGATTGAGTATTTTCTCACAGTGCTATTTTGTGTGTGTGATAATGCGTCAATTTTGTGAACTAAATACTTTATGTTTTTATGATTTATTTGTGTTGGAAATTTGCAAGCAGTTGGACGCGAGAGGTCGCAAATTTGATGTCCAGTATATTTCTGACAAAATTGGAAAATTGTATGGTGATTTAATTATTTTTATACACTTAATCTGTTTATAATATATATATATATATATATAAATTGTTTGTTTCACATTTTAACTACAAATTACTTCATTGATTAAAAAATAGAATGTATCGATTAGCAAAAGCTCTCATCTTGTAGTTAAATAATTTGCTTATAATCAAGAGATCATATTATGGGATAATGGAATTAACAATCTCTCTCCATTTGAATATTATGCCCCCAATAAAAAAAAGCAAATAATGTATAAATGCAACCACAACTGCACCACATATGTTTTTTTGGAAGAAAAAAAAATCCAATTAATGGTTTAAGCACCTCAATTTCTACAGTGGTAATAGATAAAGGTACTCACTTTGAATTTATCAACGTGGTAATAAAAATTAGGGTAAATAGGGAAAAATACCCTAAACTATTGACGTTTTTTGAAAAATACCTCAATCTATTTTCATAAGTTAAAAATACCCCAATCTTTACTTTTATTTATGAATTATACCCTGATCTATTGATATTTCGAGAAAATACCCTAATGTATTATTATTAGTTAAAAATACCCAAATCTTTAATTTCGTTTACGAATTATACCAAAGCAAGAAATATTATTGACACACACAAAGATGACAGTCAAAACAACTATATTCGTCGTGTTAAATTTAATGTATTAGACAATCACCATTTGCTATATATTCTCAAATGTATTTAAACTTCATGTTCTACTCTTCTTCTTCTTTTTTTTTTTGTTTCCTTCGGTTGGTGTAACGTCCAATTCAAACGAAGACGCGTATATTTTGATAAAAGATCACACGTTAAAACATGCATTGAGAGAAAAATAAGGAATTCAAGTAACCGAAGGAAACAAAAAAAAGAGCAGAACGTGGAGTTTTAAATACTTTCAGAAGATAAATGCATTTGAATATATAACAATTATTGATTGTTTAGTACATTAAATATAACACGGACGGTGATAGTTGTTTAGACTGCCATATTTGTGTGAGCCAATAATATTTCTCGTTTTGGTATAATTCATAAACGAAATTAAAGATTGGGGTATTTTTAACTAATAATAATACATTGGGGTATTAACCCAAAATATCAATAGATCTGGATATAATTCATAAATGTAAGTAAAAATTGAGGTATTTTTAACTTATGGAAATAGACTGGGGTATTTTTCCGAAAACGTCAATAGTTTAAGGTATTTTCTCCTATTTACCCTAAAAATTATCTTAAGCTTCAAGATAATTTCACTTTATTAAAGTTCTGTTCATTTTTTGAATATTTATTACTGTATTTATTTTAAATATATTGTAATAAATTGCAACCCTTTAAAATTCATATTTTGGGATCATTTGTAGTCTCTTTTATTTCGAAAATTCTCTCTTAAGTTGCTATAATTTTTTTTAAAAATATTTGTAAGAGTTTTGCTTTCAATTTTCGAAAAGTTTGTTGCTTTCAACTATTTTTCTTTATCCTTCATTGATTTTATCAATTTATTGCGAGGATATTTGTTAAAGTTTTATGAAATATTTGTTTATTTATAATTTTTGCAATTTCATGATTGTTATTGGCAAAAATAGGGTCAAATTTAACATAAAATAGATATCGAAATATTTAATTTTGAAATATTTGATTTCAGTTTTGAGATCCTGAGATCAAGATCTCGAGATATTGATATAGTTATCTCCAAATTAAAAGATCAAATCTTAATCTCGAGATCTCAATGTTGAGATCAAATTAGGAAAATTCCCATATACCTAATATATAATTAAAAATATATGAAATTCATGATTACTTGTAGGGGTGTGCATCGGGTCGGGTCAAAACCGACCCGAAAATCCTCACCCGAAACCCGCCCGAACCTATGCTTCACCCGATCCATCACCCGACTCGAAATTCGGTCGGGTAGGTCGGGTTTCACCCGAACCAAAGTCTCTTTTTTCTTTTCCTAATTTTCACAGATTTGTAGCAGCGAGGTGAATGAGCAGAGGAGAGGCCGAGCAGCAGTCGATTGGAATTAGGCGGTGGGTGCTGGGAGATGGTCGGCGCAAGGCGGGAGGTGGCAGGAGGTCGCCGGTCGGCGAAGTTGCAAGAGCAGAGCCGGTCGGCGAAGGCATCGTGCAGGGCGCAGGCCGGCGAGTGGCGAGGGCTTTGTGCAAGGCGCAAGCCGGCGAGTTGCGGCATGCCGACAGCAAGAAAGGCAGACCGACGGGGAGGGTGGAGGCGACTGGAGACAGGAGTGAGGGTGGGGAATTCATAACTAGCGGCAGCTATTAGGATTTAGGGCTTGGGAATGGATTTTAATTTCATGTAATAGCTAATATGTATTATTTTACATATATAAAATATATATATTATATTTCTATAATATATTCGGTCGGGTCGGGTGCACCCGAAACAGAAGACCCGCCACCTGACCCGACGTTACACCACTCGACCCGAAATCGTCGGATCAGGTCGATTTTTTAGGTTCGGATCGGGTGATGCACACCCCTATTACTTGCTAATCATTAATTTCAACGAATAAAATATATTTGATTATTAATAGAACAATGATATAATCATTTGACTTATGTCTTAGACTTAGATATCGAGATTAATAAAAGAAAATGTTGAAATTTATATCTTGGATTTTTAAATTAATTTACTCAGTATTTATTTAATCTCAATCTTGAATAGGATTTTGAGATCTCGAGAGCACGAAATCTTGATCTCTAGATATCGAAATCTCTATGTCGAGATCAAATGAGAAAAACACCCATGTACCCAATATATGATTAAAAAATATATGAGACTCATGGTTACTTGTTAATCATTAATTTATATTTTGAATTATTAATAGAATAACAAAAAGCAATACAAGGATAAAATCATTTGACTTATGTCGAGACCTATATATCAAGATTTGTAAAAGAAAATGATGAGATATATATGTTAGGATTTTTAAATGTATTAGCTTTACACCCGTACGTTGTGCGAATCAAATATTTATTATCTTATTTTGTAATATAAAATATAATTAATAAGATTATATTTATATATATATTTAGTAATTATTTAAAAATTTATTTAATTATATTAATCAATATTTACGTCTTTATAAGATTATCAAATATAGTGATTGTTCACCTTTTGTCAAAACGACAGTATTCAGTCAATTCGCGGAATCCAGATTGGCCAGGTTGAGGAATCTTAGACTGAAGTCTATGTTCGAGTTCGCAGACTTTAAAGAATCTTCAATCCTTAAAGTCTGATCTTGTCAGTACGTTCCTCAAACGAATACTTGTCTCTATGCGCCGGGACTGTAATTAGGATTCTATATTGATGTCGTCATACTCGCAAGTCCATGCTGGTGACGTCATTAATCAGTTTAGGCTTGGTCCCTAGACTGATAAGATTGGTATCCAGACTGGTCAGTTCGAGGCTGATTGTTTCAAACTCGTCAATTTCTCCAAGATTCATACTGGTCAGTTCCATACTAAGCTCTAGTCTGTTTGTGTCTTTTGCGCATCCAGACTGATTCATCAATCTGGTCTTCGATTCGGATCCAACTTACAACTCGATAGAAAATACCTATATCAGTTCCATACTGAGCTCCAGACTGTTTGTGTCTTTTGCACATCCAGACTGATTCATCAACCTGGTCTTCGATTCGGCTCCAACTTACAACTCGATAGAAAATACCTATATTGTTAGAGAAATTCTTCCTTACTTTTTGTGTTTTGGTGGGTCAAAGATTGTAAAAGTCATCTTAGTCAGTTTTTCAGTTTATAGAGTTCTAAACTGTAATTCTTATATATGATCGATTGAGTTGTAATAGAACTTAGACTAAAGACCGAACAAAGGAGATGCTCAATAACTAACGAACTGCAAGCCTTGAAACTTGGTTTCCATCAAGTATAGCCTTGATCAAAAATGAGTTGGGGCACTCAATATAGGGTCTTCCGTATTGACCAACAAAAGTTAGTATGTGGGTTTTCCTATACTGACTAGGAAAAGTCATTATAAGGGTGTTCCATATTGATCAAGAGAAATCAGTATGAGGGCATTATCTTGATATATCTCCAATGCGATTTCAAGATTCTTGATAGGACAAATATTAGCTAATTGAATCAACAATTGACTGACTTCAGTTGATAGGCAAATAAATTAACATTCATTACAAATAAATTAACAATAATTTATCATTTTAATGTTGTTTAGATCGTATAATACTATTTATACATTGATCAACTATTTTATAAAAACATCCTATACAATGTATTACACTCCTATGTGAATTATATGAATTCATATAGATGTATTACATTTCATAATCATTATTACATTGTATAAAAATTTCAAGATATTTTAATTGTATAATTTATTAACTTAAAAACAATAATAAAATCACTATAATAAGAACAAAAAGAATTTGAGATCTCAAGATGATGCATGAATGTTAAATCTCGAATTTTAACAAAGAATTAATGTTAACATTTCGAAAACAAACCAACCATTTCGAGATGTATTTTTGTAATTATCAACACCAAAATTGAGATTATGCTAATTCGAGATTTTCATTTGAGTATATAATAATTTGATTCTATAATTAATTATATTAAAGTCTGAGAAATAGTTTAATTCAACTTATTTCAGTTATTATTTCAATTTGAGGTTTTTAATTTAATTATTAGAGTAATTGTATAATTACAATTCGAAATAATATATCAATATGAATGAATCAAAGATGGTATCAAACAAATTTATTTTACTCAAATAAATGCAATGAGAATAAATGGAAGTGCAACAATTTAACAATAATACCTTTTACATTTCGAGATTATGAACTCCTAAAATCGAGATTATATTTCAATTGAGATTTTCATTTAAGTATAAAATAATTAAATTATGTAATAAATTATATTAAAGTTGAGAGATAATTCAATTCAACTTTTTCCAATTACTATTCCAATTCGAGAGATAATTATCGAGACCTCAAAATGTAATTCAAGATATCAAAAATTCATCGACGGGACAATCTCATACAATGCCGACCTCTTCCACATTTATATCTGCAATACAAAAAAAAAAAAAAAAAATCAATATTATTTGACTTTGAGAGATCCACTTCCAATAATCTCTATAGGAACAAGAATGGTGGAATTGAATGAAGAAAATGAAAGTGATGGTTGGACGGAGAAATGGAGACTAAGTGATGTAAGTGGGTAATAAAATATTTAAAAGTTATATTCTCTTTTCGTTGCTATCAAACTTACATTTTTAAAATAATTACTTTTAGACACTTAAATAATTTGAAAGTGGCTAGATAAATTTGGTTCCATTTATATTCTTTCACGTATAAAAAGTAATGATAGATACTATTTTATTAAGTAAAAAATAAAAATTTATATGTTGAATGAATTTTTTTTATATGAAATAAATGTGACAAGCTCAATTAAAAGGAGAGAGAAAATCTCCAAATCTTCAAAATAGGACTTTATATTTAATGGAGAATGTCAGTTATGTCAAATACTAATTAATTATGTCCAAACATCATTTTTCTAATAAAAAGTAAAATTAATCTATAAACTAATAAATTATTAATTTACTTAATTTTTATGTTCACGATTATTGTGTCAAAAAAGGTGAGATTATTAATTAATAACAAGGAGATATATTTCATATATTTAAATTTAAATATCTATTTAATATATTAAAGGAGTTCCGGTCAAATTCCTCCAAAATTCTCAAAGAACGTGCACATTAAAGCTTTTATATTTGTCCAAATATATTAATATTTTTAATTATAAAATAAATCTTTATTTAATATATTATAACAATAATATATAATTATACAAATATTTAGTATTATAATAATAGTATAAATAATAATTTGGCAAAGTCTCAGATGAGACGGACTCATCATTTTTATTGTGAGACGAATTTAATGAAATGATATATTTCTTTATTGCAAATGATGTTTCACCATTTTAATTGTGATATGAGTTTAATGAAATGATGTATTTATTTGTTGCAAATAATGTAATTCTTAAAAATGAAATGATGTATTTAACTTATTGAAATGATGTATTAAAATCCGTCTCACAATAAAAAAAAATAGTGAAACCGTCTCTTAGGAGACCAACTCTAATAATTTTGGTTAATAAGATCATTATTAAAAAATAATCAAGTATTTAAAATAATGATAGAATAAATAAAAAATAATTAAAAATACTAATAAACAATTTTGTGTTTTAGATTTTCGAATGATAAATGAGAACGAAATTCACTATTTTGGAGGGCTTTGTGATATTATAATATTTGGGTATCATTCTCAATTTCTCATTCATACATTCACATATTCTTCAACTAAATAGTATGTTTTAAAATTCAATTCCTTCATGCCGATATTCACCAACCAAATTGACTATTAATATATTTTTAAAATTCTCTATATAAAATATGTCTGTGCAACGCATGAGTAAATTTCTAGTTAAGAAATATTTTGAGGGCGTGGCGGTAGCTTTTGGCATACGCAAAAAGGGCACTCACGTGCTCGCCACCAAATATAAATTTTCGCGGTGCTGGATTTGGGAACACACACAATCACATTTATTTAAGAGAAGATAACGATTTAGACGAGTTTTATCCATTAATTTAAGCCCAAACCTATATAATATACTCTAATTTGGATTAATAAACCCTATTTGAGATGAGTTAACCCATTTAGGTAGGATAAAACCCGCCTAAAACGTTTAGGTCTGCTTAACGCAAGTTTTTGCTTTTATTTAATATAATTTTTTTAAAAAAGAATTTAAATCATTATATAACCCTTTAAATGATTTAATTTAATGGCTTGAATTGAAGAGAATGTGTTGGAATTATTGGGCTCGTAGACATTATGTTGGGCCAAATACCATCTCATTCATCAGTCGATATTTCTCATAATAAAACTATCAAATGACAAAAACTTACTTGAAATAGTGTGGCACATACACATTCTCATCCAAATATTTATTTATATATATATAGCATTTTGATCGAGAATGTTATCATTTTCATAAAAAATACGTTTCATGTAAAGTAGAGTTCGAACCGAATGTTATTTCATATCTTACAAAACAAATATTTTAAGGATACTCACCCACTCTTATCAGATTTAATTTTACAGATTTACTTCAATTGTGACACATATGTCTAAATCTAAAAAAAGTAGAATGCATTATAAAAGTTAAAACAAATATCATAAAAGAAAAAAGATTTTATCGTGGGCACGATCGTCCTTTTACCCTTTTCACCCACCCATTAAATAGCTAAGTAAGAATATTAAGCATTATTATTAGTGGGAAAAGCAGCATGCAGCGCTATCATTGATTTTGAAAAATGTCCAAAAAATAATTATATTAAAAATGAGATATTATTCTATCTCACCAATATTGTCTCCCAACCTCCCTCCAGAAAAGAAAACCTAACCACCTTCAACAAATAAAATATTAGAAGTCTTTTTTTATATTTTGAAAAAACTTATTATTTTTTATTTTATATTAACAATAACTTTTTCTATATTGAAAGTCAACCACATATTTGGTCATGGGATATTGACATGAAACATCTTACTCCTCTCGTCATACCGCATTCATTTATGGAAGAGATCTATGGACTTACATTGGGTTGCCGGGGTCACCCACCTCACGAGTTTGTAAATTTTTTTTTTGTTTTTATATTTTTTTAGTTTTTAGAAAAAATAAAATTATATAATACTGATCCCACAAAATTATAGTTAAACCTCTACGACAATGGAATTTTATATTCGCTCATGGGTCCTCAGTCACTTTTTAATTTCGGCTCGAGTCGTGCCGTGATACGATGCTTAATTCTGTCATAGTCCTATAAAGCTATTTTCAAGGGATATGATCCGATGGAGAGAAAGATGCATGTATTTAACAAAGGAGTATGCTTGGCTGAAAAACCATCCTTAATTCAAGGGACGTGTCTGTTCGAATCGTTGTCTTAGCTCAAGAGTTACAATTTTTTGCTAGAAGATATAAGTTTTTTTTTCTAAATGCGTACAAATACATGACATTTATGATCATTTAAGACACAATACTATCGAAACAAACAAGCATTTATTTGATCAATTATAGTAACAATATAATCTTCGAATTTGCTAATTTATTTAATTCCATTTCATTTCTAGTATTGTTTCTTAACATTTATCTCCAATCCAATTTATTAAAGACCTATCATCAACAGTTACAATTCATGCTTTCAACACATGCATGATTTAGTTAGTTAGTATACATAACAATTTTTTGGTATTTAACTTTTACTAAAATAACAAATTATGTCCCCTCGTTCGGGGTGTAGTGGTTAAAGCACCTTGCCTGGACCAAGAGGTCATAGGTTTGAACTTCCCTGGGGACATCTGAGTGTGTGAGTTTAATACATGTATTCCTATTATAAAAATAAATAAATAACAAATCCATGCAACCTTTAATTCTTTTTGTGCAATTTTTTAATTTTCCGAACACATTTATTGAATTTTAAATTAATGCATTACTGTTATAGAAAACAAATCCCTGCAATTTTATTCGTGTGTACAAGTAAAATATTTATTCATTTACTTAATATAATATACAGGATAAAGATCCATCTCAATCTTTTTCTATAAAACATTTATATGTAAAATGTCTTCATACATTAGTGGGTGTGGAAGGTGCTGTGATTTGAAGATCTTTTAGTGTTTCCACATCTTTTGCAATCTAAAGATTAGTTTATAAAAATAGTATTCACCTTTTGATAGGAGTATGTGTTAACAATACTTTTGTAATTCTTATTCGATGTATAGTGGTAAAAATATCTTTATATACGATGAAAAGATCATGTATTCGAAATTCCCGGAAAACATCTGATAATGTGAGTTTTTAAAATAAACGCAGCATTTGCATTAAATTGAGGTGAGTGGGAAACCTCTAGAGGAACTCAATTCAAATGTTGCAAAATCCAAACACAAGAGAATAAAAGATAAGAAACAAAGATTGTTCTAATTTATTTAAATAAAGGAGAAACAAAGATTGACTACTACAATCCATGATATTGATACAGACAACATTAAGTTGAATATAATATATATAGTACAATGAGTGGCCCATTATACAACTCATGCATGTTATGTTACATTTCATTCCAATATTTTCTCATTTCTATCATTTTGTTCTTTTGGAATGATTGAATAAACATTCATCCACTTTGTCCCCTACACACTTTCTCATTCCTTTGTTTCTTTTTCTTTCCATCACATTGCAAGATCAATCATGAATCAAGCCAATTTACCAACTACTCGAAAATTTTTAAAATTTGATCAAGTTTAATGTAATCAAGGTTTTTATTCATGAATAATCTTTTTATTGTATAGTGACACATAATATATAAATAATTTAAATATTTATTACAATAAAAAAATAAAAAATAAAGCTTGATTTAGTCTAATTGAGCTCGAAAATTTTTAGTTGGAGTTTTGAGTTTAACCTTGCTCGACTCGTGATCACATTCTGATTAGTTTAGAATTTGGTGAAAGTGTGTGAAAATAATAAATGAAAACCTTAGATGACCACTATTCTTTTAAACTTATTTAAAAAATGTTTAAAATTATGTAAACTACCATAATTACTGTGAGGAATTTAGGATAGAAAATCCCTTACCTTTTATGTTTTGATTTGTAAAACGCGTATATAAATCACCTTAGGATGTGTCTATAGATTAGCTTAGTTGTACAAATTTGTAATATTCACCTAGGATGTTTATCGAGTTATAAAAGCTGATCAAGACAAATTAGTTTTGTGATCGAAACCATCAATTTGGTCATCGTGAAGATAAGAAAAAACAAAGACTCAAGTGACGAACTGACGATTACTTCAACTTAAAGCAGACCACTCAGATAAAATGGTTGGTTTCACCAATCAGGATAATCACCAGTTTATCAATTATAGTTTCTTCTCATGAATAGAGACAAAGACGCGCCAAAGGAATCACAAGAGCCAGACTTAAGGAAATGGAGATTCTTTAAAGTCCGAAGTTCAAACATCCAGTTTAGTATTCCTCAGACTGACAACTTGTTCTGACACGCAGTAGGATATCGACATTCTAAGTCAGAAAAGGACAGAGCAGGTGTGGCAGAGCAGAAAAGGAAACCTGTCACAATCCAATCAAAGACCCAATGGATAGTTCAAAATTCAGATTGTCTCTAAACGGCTCTTTCACCAAATATTTCCTATTTCGTCTATATATAGACCAAAGCAATCTCAGAGGAAAGGTTATGAAATTACGATTACAAAAAACTTACGTTTGAGCAAGTTGATCATGTTGTAACCGTCATCTCCAAACAGAGACTTCCAGATTTTTTCTTTTCTCTCCGAGGCTATTTTCAATAGCTTACCGTGTACCATCTCTGGGCATGAGGCTTAAAGCTTCTCAGATTGAGTTTTTCTTTTGGTGCTCTTTCTCTCCAAGAAAGATCACAACAGTTGCAACTATCTCCAAGCTATGACTATCACGGGCATCTGCAACAAGTTCGAAAAGTTCTGGGAAGAAATTAAAAGCTCCCAACTTTCGGAGGAGGGGGCTGCGTGGTGTGCCCACACTTCCGATGTGAGTGCCGGAGGAGAGCGAGACCCTGGGTGAGTGAGCAAATGGACTGGTGGAGACGAGTATTCACCAACTTGCGATATATCACGAGAACAAATTGTAATCCTAAGGCTAGTATATTCTTGGCTACTGCCTGAAGAGAGGACATAAGAAAATTGTCCAAACCTCTACAAATTCTTGTGTTATTTGCTGCTTTATTTTTATTATGCAATTATTTAAAACCCAACACTTTCTTGTGTTGGAATATAACCAAACTTATTAAACCAGACACGCAGATAACAAGCTTTTCACATAACTACACTGATTGATAACCACCAATTTGTAATTTGCAGAAACTTGTTTTTAATCTTCGCTGCACGTATTTGTTAAACTATGATCCCCGGGACCAATAATTACTCTTACCAGTGATCTAATATTTAGAAATTTAAACGTTCTGAGTTTTACCAATTTTAGAGCAAATCAATACCTCCTCCTCTCATTATTATTAATATTATTAAATTTAGTAATTCATGCTGACATTATTTCAACTTTTAAACTTACAATTATAAAAATAACGATAACAAAAATTTTGTGGTTTACTAACCACCTACGTTATTTAAACAAGATGAAAGTGTTACAAAGACGCATCAACTATCAACACTAAAAGAATCCTCTAGTGCTTAAAGCTCTTTCTTAGCTTTCTTGATTCTCTATCTCACTTCTTACTTCCACTCTCTATATTTTCTATCTTATCTCTCTTAAAAATACAATGAACTATTAAAATATTGTTCATTTATACTCGAACTCTCTGAATCGATACAAGTCTTAACTAATCAACAACTAACAAACTACAACAATTAAATCTTGAATATATATTTTTGAAGCCCTAAATACTAAAGAATTTAAAACTAAAACGATATAGTTTGCAATTAGATTTCATTTTATGTTACTTTGTGTTGGGACCGGGACTCCGTCATTAGTATGATATTGTCCGTTTTGGACTAAGCACAAACCCGTACGGATTTATTTTTGAGCATCTCCTAAAAGGCCTCATACTAATAGAGTTCATTGTGGACATATAAACAAAGGAGAATTCCTTTCTCCAACCAATGTGTGATATGGGGTTTAACAACCCCCAACACTTTGTTTATGATTTCATCTATTTGCTACTTCATTTGCAATTTTGTCTATTTATTGTGATTTCGTGCTTGCTACTTCGTTTCACAAAATGGTAAATACTAAAAATTGTGCACTCTAGTCAATATTCCTAACATATCCCTTAAGAGTGAAGGTATTTTTATCAAATTGATCATTTATTGACTGAATTTATAATCTTGACCCTTTTGTTTTTAAATAGTCAAATTGGCTAAGAGGGCGTTTGGTTTAACTGTCAGGAATCATTATGAGTATGGGTTTGATAAAAGAGAGAATGGGTATGAATTTGATTTTTGGGAATCATTTTCAATTCTGATGTTTGGTTTGCTAGATGGGTTTAAGAATCATTTTCAATTAAGATGATTAATTTTTTAAGTTTATTGATTTATAAAATAATTAAAATGTTATTCAAATAATAATTAATTTAATAATAAAATAAAATCATATTAAAATAAATAAATAATATATTTATATTCTTATTTATTTTATAAAATATAAAATTAAGATAAAAATAAATGATTAATATAATAATATTATTATATTTATATATTAAATAGAATAATATATAATTATAATAACATATAATATTATAAAATAATATAATTATCAAAATATTGAGTAATATTATAAAAATAAATAAATAAGAAAATAATTATAAAATAATATAAAATAAATAATTTTGGAAATGAGATATGAAAATGAAAATGAAACCCACCATTTTGGAGGGTTTTGGTGATTTCCAAGTATTTGAGTTTCATTCCATTTTTTCATTCTCATACCCTTTAACCAAACAGTGGGTTTCGGAATCATTTTATTCCCTCATTCCGAAACCCACCAACCAAACACCCCTAAATTAAATTGGGCTCCATATTGGTGAGATCATGTTTTGGGTGGAGCCACGTGGCAGCAAAATATTGAGTTAATTTGGTTAGATGTGTGGGCATAATAATATTGCTTTTATTGAGGGTGAAAGAAAAGAGAGAATAAAATCTGCCAGTTTTCTTTTCTTTGCTTCGTAAATCCCAAGTGGGCCTAATGCCTGATTGTGGGCCCAACTTCTCGGATTGGGCCCATCATAAATATTTGTTTGCGTGTCAAAACAGATTGCTGACATGGACTTGCTTTGATGTGTTGCTTAATAGTAGTGGAGAGTCTGGCCCACCTCTAGGCATTACGGATTTAACATTACTTTTTAAATCAAAGAACTATTTTATTCTAAAAAAAAATATCATATCTATATTTAAATTTAAAATTTTCATATAACTACAAAGATTTGATTTATCATACTTTTTGAATATTAAATATAAATATACTAATTTTGTTAAAATTAATAATTTTATATTTAACGTTAGTTTTAACTAGCAAGCTTTTTAATAAGCTGTAAAGTTGAATATTATAAAACTTAACTTTAGTCTTTTAATGAATGAACTCAAACAAATTTTGTCGAATTAAAATCTAAATAAAAATTTGATTCATTCACAACTATACTTTATAATAGCTGATGGCAACAAGTCAACAACCCACAAAGTTCAGAAACCCATTTGCATGTTCTATTCTTTTGATCTTTTCATCATAAAGTTTAAACCCACAAATGGGAAAAAAGGTTAAATAGATATTATTAGATTCTGAACTAGAGTTATTTTAACACTAACTCAAATTAGTTGTTTTTTTTAATCAGTTAATTATTTGACTTTTTATAAATAATTTAATTTCTCATTTTAATAATTTGTATTTAAAATTCTAATTATATCCTAATTATGAGACACTGACATCTACATCATTAGATTATATATATATATATATATATATATATATATATGGGAGTGATCTAGGCTGAACAGGTATATGTGAGTGAACAGAGACCAAAATCTAACCATCCATTCCATAAATCAACGTCTTTGATTTAAACTAATCGACTATCATTTTTTACATTCAGGAGTGTCATTAAAAGGGCAAATTGGGGAGAAAAATTTATACGAATGATAAAAAAACTGCAAGTCGATCTTTACGGGTGTAGTTACCAAATAAAATCAACCCACGATCTATACAATCTTAAACGAATATTTAGGGTAGTCACTCATCGAAATCCAGAAATCCGCCACAGCACGTCCGCGATTCACAGCCGTTAAGCCGCGGTCGCTCAGAAACAAGCCTCTCCCGCAGACTCCAGCGCAGGCGCCGGAAGAAATCGCTGCACGGCGCAAGCTGCGAACCCACCACCCGTCGCCAATCGCACGCACGCACTTATAAAACCCTTCACTCTGCAAACCCTCGCCTCCACTTCCAAAAGATTAACTCCAGAGACGTCTTTGTATACGCCTCTGGTCTCTCCTTCTCTTCCATTTCTCTAATACTTTCTAATTTCGTTTTCTGAAATCCGCGAAAATGAGAGAATGCATTTCAATCCACATTGGACAGGCCGGTATCCAGGTCGGAAACGCATGCTGGGAGCTCTACTGCCTGGAACACGGCATTCAGGTTTATCTCGAACTATATGATCTGATGTTTTGTATGCTTTTCTACATTTTACTTGGTTGATTCGACTACATATTTGGATACTCTCTTTATTATGACGGAAAGTGGCTTCTTGCGTTACCAGATCTGAGGTAGTTTTACTTATTCGTCGGATCCTTGGATTTTATGCCTCTTGTGTCATTTTTCTTTACAGTACATATCATTAAAATTAGCTGGTAATGTCATTTAATTTCACCATTTGTGAATGACAGGTAAATTTCCCTATTTTTGAGAAAGAAAAGTGGTACATGGTTGCAATTACCTTGAAGCCAAAGAAGATTTCAGTGATAGATTACGAATACGATGATACAGGAGCAAATGATATTGGTGCATACCACAATAAACAGATTTCAGATTGTTGTAGCAATTCAGAATTTGAATATCATTTTCTTTATGTAAAAGTATCATTAAAAAGCATTATCTGTATCATTTTTTCAGATTCGAACTTAAACATAGCATTTTTTTTATGTACATGATTTCATAATAGATGAAGGAAAAAAGTAATTAAAACAATTCTTGTATAAATTCAGAATTTCAAATATCATTTTCTTTCTGCAAAAGTATCATTAAACAACATTATCCGTATCATTTTTTCAGAATTGAAGTTAGAAAAATAGCAGAAATTAATATCATTTTAATGATGACTTTATGTCATTTTATTAATACCTTGTATGTCCTCCATGGTCGTTCGTACAAAAATGGTGCAAATGGACGTTCATAAAACAAGAAAAAAAAAAAAGAAGGAATATAGGAACGTATTCAGAGACGGAAGTAATATGGAAAAAATATTAATTGAAGTAGTTATGAAACTAGCGAAAAAAAAGATGGAAAATAAGATATGATATAAATCAAATCATGATTACAAATTCAGTTACCAAAAACAAATAACCGTCCATAATATAAAAATACTACATTACCTATAATACCCTTCAATGATATTAAATAAGATATTTCATTTGACACGTGTCATCATATCAACCGCTGAATTATTTAAATCTATGGTTAATTTTTAGTTCATTGTTCATTCACAATACTTAGTTCAGAAATGAACGCAACTCTATATATATATATATATATATTATTTTATAGTACAGTGATCCAATTATTTTATGAATTAGTTACTTTCACCAAAACATGGAGCATTACTTTCACCAAAACATGGAGCACTGTAGAGAAGTCCTAATAACTTTTCAATTTTAAACAATTATTACTAGTATTTCACTCCGTGTGCTGCACAAAAGCATATTTAACTAATAAAATATGTGCATTAAACATTTTTATGATTTTATTATATTAATGTGTGTTTTCATTAAGCATAAACTTATTACATACAATCACAAACCGGTCTATCGAGAGGCTCAAGTGGACTTCAGCCCATCTAAATATTTTTTTTTTATGTTTTTATAATAGAATGATGAGGAATTTTTATGAAATAATTATTTTATCGACAAGTTTTTAAGAGTAAGGGGGCTAAAATGAAGAAGATGGTGTGAAATGGCCCAAAGATTAATTTTTGTGTATTGATGTTTTACATATTGTATTATTATTATGAATTGATATTTTTAAATAACTATTTGTATATCCATCACTACATTTGTAGTTGTATATATTAAAATGACCAATAATCAAAACGAAACTTATATTATAAATTTTGAAAAATATTTTTGAACTACATTTTGGGAAATGACACTTCTATGTCGTTTGATTTACAAAATAAAATCTTAATATTCGATATATTGCTCATGAAACAGTAACATGTAATTGTCCATGATTGAAAATATGAATTTTAAAAAATAGACCAACTTGTTTCAATGATTAACCTTAATTTTTATTAATATTCATAATATAAGAAACAATTTTTGAAAATTATCTCTTTTGAAATTTAAATGACACTATTGGATATGCAAATTTAATTAAAAAATTTCAAGTTATATATATACATATATTCTTATTTATCTACTTTTAATTAGATACATTATATAATCTTTCCACTTCAATTTTAAAATATTATTGAATGAAATAATTCTTTCATTAATAATATATTTATATTGCAAATTAATAGATGTAGTTATGAAATAATAGATGATTAGGTGTATAGACTTGTACATTTTTGTATTTTGCTAAAATGGAGTGGAATTATGAGGTAAAGAACGATTATCAATTTTAAATATTCAATAATGAAATAATTATGCTATAAAATTCATTTATATTCTTATAATAAGTCTATTGTTTATGAAATTAATTGTTTTTATTATTATTATAAATAATAATATATTATGGCTGAAAGTATTACCATTATAAAAAAAATATGGGTGACTCTAAACACAACCTCTTTTTTTCTCCTCACAGCCCCTTTAAAAAAAATAAAATATTAAGTATATTCCAATTTTATCCTTATAGTTTTAGTTTAGAATATTAACTAAAATAAATAAATTCAATTATTACCCCATGATATAAAGTCCCATAAAATAAAAAGGCCCATAAAATGATCTCCTAAAATTTATAATTTCATCTTCCACCGCTAAAATTAAACCGGCCTAATTATACCTTGACAATTCCACATCTTTGTCACTTCTAATTTGTATTTTTTCTGTCGAAAGAATTGAATGAAAATAAATGGATCAAGAAATAACCATATTTAAAATAAGAAATGGGAAAGGTTGCATTTCACGCATAACGATGAGATAGTTGATGAACCAAAATAGCTTAGAGAGCAGAGAGCAATTTGAGAAGCTTGCAGTTTAGTAAAAAGAAAAGAACGGAAAAATGATTTTTTTTTTTAGATTGCCTTAGTGTTCGTGTGCTGCAACTTTGCCTGCATTCATTGTGTTTATAGAAGAGCAATTGGCAGACAAACAAAAAGATAAGTTCAATTACCACCATGTTTCATTTTATAGTATCCCAATGTTCTGCTGCAATTCTTTGCAAGGATACCATCATTGTCCTACACAATTCGTTGGTCCTTGTATTGAATATTTAATTAAAATTTTAAATTAAAATTATGAGAATAAAATTGTAATATTATAATTTTTTTTGGGGGGCTATAAAGAGAAAAAAAATGATTGTGTTTAGAATTCCCAAAAAATATTATTAATAATAAGATATAAACAAAGAATGAGATACAATATATACTTGATAAAGTAATATATTATAATTAAGTAGACATATATTTTAATTTTAAATCTAGGAGTAAATAAAAAATATAATTATGAATATAAGTATTGGTATATATATATATAACAATTAAAAATATATAAAAATGACTTGAGAAGAATAAAACTACCGTGAAAAAAATTTGAGTGAAATAAGATTAATAAGTATTTTGGGCGGGAACACTTATTGGTAGAGACTTTGCTTTAGTCTATAGATATATTAAAAATATTTAAGTAATATTAATTTTTTTTTTAATTTTTAAACAAAAAAATCACGGTGATAATTAATACTTGCCACATTATGCACTTATTAAATATGAATTATTTAGGCAGGAACAATTTTTTTTTGGAGACTACTCTCCTTAGTATATATATAGATTTATTTTTTCCGTTTGGTGAAATCTAACATAGCCCCACTAAGAAAACTATATGGATTCACTGTTCTTAAGAGATACTGCAGAAAACCGATGATTTTATATTTATTTTTAACATGAGCATTTACTCGATGATCTTGAGTTTTTACTTTCAATTCATATAAATAAAAATAGTCAATATGATAAAAAAAAAAATCAAGACAAATTAATAAAAGCAATTGCTCGCTTATTTATTGATGTGAAATTTCTACAGATAGTATACAATAGATATAGTGGGTAAAAATATTGTAGATAAATATTATTCGTATGTTAGTTTATTCAAGTAATTTTCATAGATGAAGTGCATTCAACACTAACAGCAATAATTAAAAACTAAACACGTAATTAATGGAATGAAAAGAGAAATGCGATTAAGGATACATAATAGCCAATAGCATTTAAGTTAATTCATCTATTGACCAACCAAGTAATCCCAATTGAGTAGGTAAATACTAATATATACTAAAATAAATAATTGATCAAGTAGGATTATAAAGTGCAAACATCGATTCTGAATAAAGTTTGATAACTAAATGGAGAACCAACAAGTTCAAAGAATCATATATTCTATAACTAACTATGCAATTTAGTTCAAGATCACACCTTTTATCATCTTAATCCCACAATTAACTACCACTGCAATAGATAACCATTCAAATACATACGTACGACACAAAACCCCCAAAATAATAATGAAATTTCTTTGTCTCAACGAAAATAACAATGAACTTAAAGAGGAAGAATAAATCAATTAAATAAAATAGGGAAAAACCCCAATTTCATTGCATAGATAGAAAAGAGCAAGAATCTGAAATAAAACCAAAAGTACAATTTTGCAGAAAATTGTCAGTATTTTTTCAGTACCAAAATTTAAAAAAAAAATTTAAAAAAAATCGACCCAGTAGAGACCGTGTGCTACCACAAATGAATAAAACATGAAATTGACACAAGTTGGTGCAGACAGACACTCACATTTCAGACATTTAAACCAACACCTGCTGCAATGTAATTTCAAGAATAAATATATCAATGCAGAAGAAGTGGGGTAGCCCTATGCCGTTGATTAATAAATAAGCTCGTTTCATCAAATGCTACAATTTTTTGTGCATAGCAAGAGGTATGCACAAACAAAAATAGGCCAAGAAAAAGGGGGAAAACTTCATACTATATAGAATTAAAAAACTAGAATACATGCCAGTTTACAAAATAATATGTAATCACCACGAAAAAGGGCTTACCCCCAGTAAGAAAATCTCATTTTCCACATCTTTCACCCATTGACAGACACGGTTGCATGTTTTTATCGCACGAGCCTGCAGAACGGAGTTACCATACTCAGCAACAAAGAGGAGCAAGAATTCCAGTTAACGAAGGAGAAGTAATAGAAACACATTTTATTGTGAAATTGCATTTTTAACAGCAAAATTTGATGTTTGCTCGCTTTATCAAACCTTGTCTGCGAGGGGATCAAAAGCTGCATAAAGTTCAAAATCTTGTGTGACCCAGCAAAGTAGCACTGCAAAAACAGAGGACTTGTTAAGTACTTCACCGATCCAGAGAAAATGGAGCAACTTAACTATGAGTGACAATATAGAAACTTAAAGAACGTGACGATGGATGCTCCTGTAGCAACTA
>JAPKLW010000001.1:1359670-1420713 GCA_026898455.1 Plectranthus barbatus
AAGCACAACTTTCTCACACAATTAATTCAACAAACCGGCGCCACAGAATGCAAGCAACAACTAAAATTGTATGCTGAATTATTTGCAAATAAATTCTCTCTCTTCACTAGTTCTTACTAAGTGCTGGGAGGAAATCAATGAACAATAACTTGTCCCCCTCCCCCCAACAAAAAAAAAAAGCTCCTGTTCAATGATTGCAGAGAACAACATAATATACCATAATTCTCATCTCTTCTGAACTGGGTTTTGTGGGGTCCTATTCCTTTGTCGTGCATGGATGCATAAAGTTTTTGATAGGCCCTATATAATCTGTAAAAGGATCACAGTTTTATATTAATATCATTCTGGAAAGTCCTGTAGAGAAAAATAGCATGGTGTAGAGCGTTCAACATAAATTGCTATACTTACCTTTTTTGCTGTCTCAAGCTGTTGATTGGAGATGAAAACTCAGATGACACATATTGGTCAAGATAAACACTTCTGTATATGAAATGCCATAGTCCATCTGGACCACCAGTTCCAACAAATTCAGCCGCCATTCTCCCTGGCGAACCCTCTCCAGCTTTTGGTTGACCTAAATGAGAAGAAACAGCACCAGCACGAGAAGTAGATTCAACAAGCAGATCCTCAATATGCATACCACCATCAACCAATGATCTTTGAACTTCACTCAGTACATTTGAATTCAACAGTACTGTCTCAATCCGAATCCTATAAGATGCAAAAAATGTTTCCATTCAACAAAAACTACACTAAGCCATCTTGCAATACCATGGACAACAAGATTCATATAAACATTGGAGATCCATCAGAATGACAATGATTAGGCATTAAGATTGAAACTTTACCGGCTATCTTTCAAATGATAGAAGGCATCAGAACTCGTGGTGAGCAAGATCAGATATGTATCCATCTGTAATTGGATTACATAATTCATAACCGTGTGAAAATTGAAGTAGTTGACACATAGAGTAGAGTAAATCACAACTAAAAAAAGTCCGGGGATTTTGATTCATTGCAACAACCAACAATCTGACATTTGAACCATTATTTGAGATATTAAATGCAAGTAGTTTTCAGAAAACCTATACAAATAAAGTTTAACTCACATCAAAGTAATGCACATAAGCATAAAGAAATGCCATGGGATTGTATCTTGGCAGGCAAATTGGTGAGAAAGATTCAGACGTCCTGCATAAAAATGAGAAGCATGTAAAAATGAATATCCTTAAAACAGTTAATTCTCAAGTAATGGAGGTTTCATAATTAAATCATATTTCTTCATCTACAATCATGGAATGATGTCTGGAGTTGTACAAGAAAACTTACCTAAAAGACTCAGAGGACATGATAAAATTCGAGAGTAAGAGAATATCATCAGGATGAAGAGATGCTTTTTGGGCGCTTACAAGACTGATAACCTGCATTAAATTTCAATCTGTGATGACGGTTGTTCTGTTACTCAGTTACAGCCAAGGAAAGAGATGGCTTATATATAGCACAACTTCACTGTGGAAAGAAAACCATTTGTATAGTTTCATTTTATTGGTTTAATTAGTGGAATTACTCTTCTGACCCAACAAAAAGTTTGTGCCAAGATGAACATAGGCTGAGGAGTACAGAAACTGTAATTTGTGACGAATTTATTTAAGAAAAATAATTGCTTTTTTATACAAAATCGAAGGCTGATACCTGTTAAGTAAAATTCAAATAAACTAATTATCAATCCCATTGTCTAAATATCCCGGCGCTGCGCCTCAGTTATGTAGTTTTCTAATTCGCAATATGGCCACCCTAAGGAAAAGCTAAAGATACAACATTTACCTTATGTTTGCACATCAAGAGTGCAAATAAGACTCCTGTGCCAGCTACATCTTGTAAGATGGAAGCCACAGCTTGACGTGTTGCATAAGCAAGGGGAAGACATGTGTAGGCATGAAGAAAAGTTGAAGGATTCCTACAAAAGGTTAAGCAAGCATATTTTGGTTAAATATTATGATCGAGTCTCAGCAAGGGGATCAATAAATTTTAATATGAGTCTCAGTACATGCTCACTTGATTGTGCTCTTTATTCATGGCACACAGACAGACACTACATGATTTCAGTCTATCATTTCATCCGATTAAACAAAAATCCTCCATAGTTAAAAGAAAGTACTTCAGGTTCTTCTTGGGGGGAGGGGGAGCAATGTTGACAGCTTGACATTCATTACAAAAGTTCAGATTTCAGGAGTCCTATGGCTTTTATATCAATTAGAACACCATCCACGTGATGGTGACATACTAAACATAACTTGCAGAAAAGAACATAGACCACAAGGTGCACATTTTGGTATAGTGAATATCCAAAAAGCCAAAACGAGACAATAGAGTATAAGGAAGTACCAACTGAAAGAATGAATAAGAGATGAGAAGACAACATCAGTTCCCACAAGCAGTGAAGTCATATCGAATTTTGGATTCTTCTCAAAACAACGATTCACAGATTTTGTCAGGATTAGTATCATCTGCATGCAAAAAATAATATATGAGAAAGGGATCCCCGCAGAAGTAATTGATTAACAATAGAAACCAGTTTCAGTCAACAGACATGGACTTCCTGCACATAAGGGGCAAGATACCTGACCGTAGAGTAGCTCCAGCTGACCCTTTAATGATTCATAAGGTTCTTCTGTGCAACTTATGCAGACCAAGTAAATTGGTCCTTTCACAAGAAAAACAACCTGATGTATAAGATCTCGCGTCAGAATTCATAGCCAAAATCTACACAGTTCATATACTACTTATGGAAAATGAGCTAAATAATCAGCTTATTCTCCAAAGTTCAGATAGGCTATCTAATTGCGGCACGCCGGCACCTAAAACATTACTCATAAGACCCAATAACTAACAAGACCCCAGTGGAAGATAAATAAATTAATGCAGCTCTATGAAAACATCCAAGCATGATGAGAAGGTTATATTAACCTGGTGTTTACCAGCTCTAACCAAATTGACCCGGTCTCTCCTGAAAATCATTCAACGAATAAATATATCCAATCAACAAGCTGCAAAGCAATAATACTAACAAGATAGCAGAACTGTCGCGAGTAGCACACCCATTTTCAACAAAGGAAATAATGGCTTGCAAAGTTGCAGAGAATCCAGCTAGCTTGTGTTCATCCCCATATCTGCAAGAAAATAATGCGATAAATTAGGCCATAAACTAATAAATTGGTTTCCATATACATAAAATTTAGTAAGAACCTCGAATATATGGGTTTTCCAGAGTGACTCAATATAAAGAAGTGTTTCTTCCTTTTCCTCCAAGAAACCGAAGCATCATCCTGTATTTAATTTATTTAATCAAATATATACGATCACATATCATAAAATCAATGAGGTTCATTAATTAATCTGTTTGTAGTAACGTAATTCATCATCGAACCTATTACAAAATCTTAATGCTAGAAACTAGAGCTTTAGGATATGACTGCTTGCACTAAATATTATACCATAAAACCCCATAACCAAAAAAGATACGCAGAAAACTGCCAGCTAACCTCATCAGCATGCCGTTTGCCAGATACCCACTGACTATGGTTCTCCGGAGCCCACTCATTCTGTTCCACTCGAATCTCACTATTATCTTCGTCTTCATCAATTATTTCATCGCCGCCGCTGGTGCTCCCCATCTCACCAGCATAGCCACTGCTGCCCGGACTCAGCGGCCGCTCGACCTCATCAACCTCCGGAACACTCCGCCACATATATGAGGCATTCTCCCCGTTAACTCCAGAAGACTCTGCCTTCCAATCGCTGTCAAAACGATGATCCTCCACGAAATCAGTATCACCTGCCGCCCTAATTTCATCACTCAATGATCCATTCATGGTATTCGGCTGCTCCAGAGATTCCACTTCCACCTCCTCCTCTAACTTTTCTTCTTCATCTTCAAGCGTCACGGTCGGGGAACGCGATGACATTGATATTGACGCCAATTGATTCTCAAGGGCATCAAGCGATTGGGCAATCAAGTCCGGATTCTTGTTAGCCTCCGGTTCCAGTACTGACTCTGTCTCGGATTCCGAGTTCGGACCGGAATTAGGGTTCCGATCATCTCCGTCGGAAGAGGAACTCGATGATGGAGAATTCGAATCCGACGGCATTTTTTCAATATTGGAAAAAAATCTACAACAAGCTAAATTGAAATTTTGATTTGGCTCAATGAACGAAAACCCTCGTCCGAAGAGGAGAGAATTTGGGAACTCAGTGGTGGTGGTTGCACCCGTGGTGGCGGTGGAAGAGAGACAAAATACAAGACGACGGCATTTGTTTGACCGGTAGGTGGTGGACTTGAGATTCGTACGGGTCCTGTTACGGGCTTTTCAATCTGGCCCGTAACGACCGGGCTCGATTCGATTTCTAATTGTGTCATGATTAGGCCGAATTTGAGAAGTTGGACGGCCCGGTATTCACAAACAAAATAATAAGATTGAAAGATGACACATTTAAAATTACAAATTTTGGTTTATTAAAACCAAAAAAAAAAACATTATAAATTTGTGTTCTTAATGCAACTATATTACCCAGTTCAATCATAAAATATTAAAATTTGTATATTTAGAGATGTCAATAAGGTTAATTTAGGTAAATTCATGGGCCATGCTTACGAGATTATGGATCATTTATTTTGGAATAATTTTAATTAAAATTAGTTTGGAACAAAATATCCTGGCTTCAATCATAACTCTTTTGATGTTTTGGACTAATCCATTGTACCAATAAATTTATAATTTGTTTTTTATATCTAGAAGTTTATAAACATTATTATATAATAGACGTTTTTCTCTTAATATTTGAAAAAATATTTGTGAATTATTCAACCGGCTTGAATCTGCAAGTGTTGATTTTCCTTATGGGGCACCTCGTGTCTCATTGCCAGTTCCTCCATATGTTTGCTCATTCTTGTCATTTCGGCCTTCGCAACCTACATTTGATTCATCATTTGAGCAACGTTCGAATCGGACATGCTGGACAGCAGCTGTTGGGGCCAGGCCCCCGAGGCCCAAGTCCGCTAAGCTCAACGGCCCAAATAATCATCATCCCAAAGTCACAGGTCCGCCTGGATGATAAAAGAACCGAAATCGTCCAAGTCAAGAGGTTGCTACCGACCACCTTATCTCCTCGACACCGAGCACGATCAAGGGTCGGTGTCGAGGAAGACGAGAAACCCTAGAAGCCTGGCGGCGCATGACCGTTGGAAACCCTAACCGACCCCGAAAAACTCGTAGCCGCTCCGCAAATCACGACGAGCCCGAGCTCGTCCATAGCTAGGGTTAGGTTAGCAGTCTCCCCCCTATCCTGTCTATAAATAGGGGCTGATAATTCATTTATCGACATCTTTTTGCTCTCTAAACACTCACGCTATAACGCTGCCGGAATCACCCCAGAATTTATATTGTAAACGCGAATCTATACTTGCTCTCTCACTTGTTTTTATTGTTATTTACATTTGGGTATTTCTTTATTTTTTGCATTGTCAATCATTTCTCTTTCTGTTACTTGTTGTCACATAATAAATTTCAAAAGCTTTTTTTATTCCGATAAATTGAACCTCAACATTTGGCGCCCACTGTGAGGTTCTTGGAATTCTTTTTACGATTTGATGGCAGGAAATAACGAGAGAACCGGCAATCCTCTCATCAGACCTGACAGAACGATCGAATTCATTCCCACGGAGGAATTAATCCTGAGGACCCAGGCCACCGGCTTTCAATCGGTGCCACCGGAAGTACTGAACGCAACATTGGCCCATCTCGCCAAGGAAATTGAAGAAAATCGGTGACAAATGAAGGAGATGGACACCCGAGTCATGGAGCTCCACGCGACGAACCACAAACTGCAGAAAGTGAACCATCACCTACGTAAGGAGGTGAATACCCTCGAAAGCCCCACCCAACAGACGAAAAGCAAACCGACCCACGAAGAAACCTTGCGAGCAAACTGGACGGCGTGATCGACATCAACCCTCCTCGAGGGGCGGGAACCGAGCACAACGCCTCGGGTAGGACGACGGCCAGACCGATTCTACAATTTCCTAATGACTGCTAAAGAAGACCCGATCCAAGGAGCAAGTTCAAAAAATACCTCGATGCGCGCATGTCCATGTTTGAAACGCTGCTGACCCGGATCCTAGGTACAATACCCCAGGACACGATGATCCCTCGCGATAGCTACACTGACTCTTCGTTCACGCCCGATATCACAAACACGGATATCATGAAAAAATTTGCTCCTCCATCGTTCGCATTATACAACGTTACAATGGACCTTGAGGACCACATAGCCCTCTACAAGCAAAAGATATTGACCACCTCAGTGCCGATAAATCTCTGCGGGCTTGCATGTGCAAAAGCTTCGAGTTCGGCCTCACCGGCCCTGCACTCCAATAGTTCGTACACCTCCCCAAGAACTCCATATCGACCTTTTTCAAGTTGCACTATGCCTTCCGAAAGTAATATTCCAATTGCAGGCGCGTGGCCAAGCACACTGATGCACTCAACATTATGTGTATCAAGAGAGGAGAGTCGTTAAGGTCCTACATTGGTCGGTTCAATCGCGAGATTACATCGATTCCCCCATGATCACCTCAAACTACCATCTACACGTTAAAAAATGGGCTCGACGCGATGCCCAAGATCTATCGCAACCTGACCAGCCATCCATATTACGACATGGATTTGGTGCTCGCCCAGGCCTGGGCCTAGATCAACTGGGAGGAGGAAAAATTGAACCATATCCCTCGCATCAACGAGCAAAAGGTGGCCAAACTCGGCTAAGCACAAAAGAGAGATCGATCGAGGCGGGAATCCTTGAGTTCGAGGTATGTGGACCAAAGAGATTACCGAAACGATAGACAATCAATGAGAGAACACTCCTATAGTCGAACACCAAGGGTTGGTGAGATAGGTTTGGTGCCATACAACCTCAGTATCGACCATAACTATCTAGTCGACAAAGTTCTCAAGAACCTCGGGAACGCTGTGAAGTGGCCCGGGAAAATGAAGTCAGACCTGAAGTCGCGCGATACAAAGAAGTTCAGCGACTTCCACAACGACCACAGACACAAAATAGAGACGTGTGAGACACTTCGTTTAGAAGTTCTCGAACTATTAAAGAATAGATTCCTCACAGAATACTGATGAGCTATTTCTAGCAGCAACACCCTAATGTGGTCGATTCCACAGGGACTGTGGAACGAAAAATCCAAAGTACTAGCCACGATTCTTAGAACATAGAAGTTTGAGGATTTCAGAAAAGGGGTTTTGTTTGGAAATTGAAAGATGACAATGCAATAAAATAAAGGGGTTTGAAAACAATTAAAAGAGAGCACAGATCCTAGGGCAGATTATCTAATTATCAACATGCAAATATCAATCAACTCAGCAATGGGAAAAACATAGATTTTTGTGGATTAAATTCCTTGGTCAGGCAATTAAATCCTAGATTATTAATTAGTGACTATCTCCTCTCGGTCTCAAGAACACCAAATTAATCAATCTCATAATTATCTAATTATTCCTATGTAAGATTCTTCTTTTTGAGACAGAAAACAAACACAATTAATTATCTCTTTCTGTTAATAATTTTCATCTCTCGATCCCTCAATTATTAACCATAAACCTAGATCTCAATTCACCTCTCGGTCCTTCTTTTAATCTAGATTATAAAGTTAAATCAGATAATTAATCCATGCTTATAGAGTTGATATCAATTAACATGCATCATAAAAGAAATCATAACCATAGAACGTGTTAGTATTCTAGCCACAAAACATGACTAGAATTAAAGCAAACATATTATTAATGAACTTACAAATAAAGAAGATCCTTGAATGTCTTGTAAAAACTCCAAAGCTCAATTATTCTAAGTGTAATAATGCTGAAAAGATAGATATCAAAAGCTTCAATTTCGTGCCTGAGAGGTCATATTTATAGGGGAGAAATTAAATCTTCAAAAGGTAATGGCTTGGGAAGGAAAAATCTCCAAAATGGGCAAAAATATGCCTTTCCGGCGCGCGTGTCGATCAACGGGCTGCATTTCGGTCGACACAGCTGCAAAATCCTCTATTTCGGTCGACGGGTTGCCTGTCTGTCGAGACAGAAAGCTCTGTATCGCTCGAGATTCCTTCCGTCGACTCCTTCTGCACAGTCTCACGGTTTTGGCCATAACTTGTGCTCCCGAACTCCGATTGACCCGATTCCAGTTGCGTTGGAAAGATAACTCAAGGATATTTCTATTTCCATGGTCCATTAGGTCAGATTACACGTGTGGAAGAATTAGTGACTGTTCCTTTGAACATCATCTGCTTTCGATACGGGTTTCCAATGAATTCAGCCTAAAACCTGCAAAATCTTACCATGACAAGCATAACACCCTCTAAAATAGTCTCATGCATAGGAATAAGTAAAAATATAATATAAAACACTTGAAATAATGGAGAAAAATATAGATAAGTGAGTAATAATATGAGCTTATCAAATACCTGACAAATAAAGGTAAATACACGTGAACAAGAGGAAGGCAGGCAAATCCGGCCAGGACTGCGGAATCCCAGAACAAGCCACCACAGGCTTAACGAACAGTTCACGTCATTGTAAGCGGATCAGAAGTGAGCGGGAAGTTACGCTCAACGGCGAAAAGAGCTCGGCGAGCTCAGAACAACGAAACTCTTAATGTCAAATTCAAACAAGAGCACGAGGCAATCGAGTTCACATGTGATGATGCACCTGACCTCGTCCATCCTCATTATGACGCACTCGTCATTTCCCTACTGATCTCCAACTATCAAGTGAAGAGACTGCTCGTTGACAACAGTAGTTCGGCAAACATATTGTTCCTGCAAACCCTGAAGGAAATACAGATCTCAATCAACAAATTTGAGCCAGTCACCATGACACATTAGGGATTCAACGGAGACCAACAATAAATGGTGGGGGAGATTACCCTGCCCGTGTCGTGCAGAGATTTAAACCTCGATGTGAAGTTCCAAGTGGTCAACATAGTCTCGGCTTACAACGCGATCCTAGTGCGACCTTGGATCCATGAGCTTAAAGCAATCCTCTCCTCGTATCACCAGGTTCTAAAATTTGCGACCCCTTGGGGAATTTAGACAATTCGAGGGGAACAGAAAGCTTTGAGAGACTGCCACTACGCCAGGTTCAACTCAGTATGCGTCCAACATCATGATGAACGTACAATACCTGCTACTTGGCCTGAGTCAGAGGAACTGGAAGAAATCATTATAGACGAATCATACCCTACGCGGACGACCTTTGTCGGATCGAAACTCGCACCTGATGTCCGGGACTCCCTGATAAGCTTTCTATAGCACAAGGTCCATGTGTTCGCTTGGTCACACTGCGACATGACAGGGATAGACCCTAACCATAATCACGCACCAACTACAGTTTGATCCCAATTGCAGACCAGTCCAGCAGAGAAGGCGAAAGTGCTCCGCAGAGAAAAACCAAGCCATAAACGAGGAGGTTCAGAAACTTTTAGATATTGGATCCGTGCGAGAAGTACACTATCCCACGTGGCTGGCCAACGTGGTGGTGGTAAAGAAGAAGAACGACTAGAACCGTGTATGCATCAATTTCACAGACCTTAACAAGGCTTGTCCTAAAGACCCTTACCCGCTACCATACATCGACGCCATCGACAATGCAACCGCTGGCCACGAACACCTCAACTTCATGGATGCATTCTTGGGGTACAATTAAATACAAATGCATCCCAACGACCAAGAAAAGACCGCCTTCATAACTAGCCAGGGCATCTACTGCTATAAAGTAATGTCATTTGGGTTAAAAAATGCCGGCTCTACTTACCAGCGCCTTGTCAACTCCATGTTAAAGGAAAATATCAGCAAAACCATGGAGGTCTACATCGACGATATGCTTATCAAAACTTAGAAGTCCCAAGACCACGTAACCCATCTCGAAGAGGCATTCCTAACGCTCGAGAGATACAACATGAAGTTGCATCCAGCCAAGTATTCGTTCGGTGTATCCTTGTTAGGTGTTGATGTAGAAATCCCACCTTAAATTGATGTTTTGATATGTCAAAACTATATACCAAAGTCTAGGTCTTAGAGTTATTACCTCATGTAATCCTTGTATAGGATGATCGAGTTGTAATAGTCTAGGAGAAGAGAATTATCAAAAGTGTGGAACAGTTTTGAAGAAGACGCCATTCAGACGAGATAACTGTCAAATATAAAGGACGAAGAAAAGCAGAGCAGAGCAAAGGTTATGAAAAACTGCGCAGACAGTTTTTCTTGTCGAGGCTTGGATATTCAAAGATGTCAATCAGTCGCAGAAGAACTATAAGGAAGTTAATGATAAAAGACAGTCAGAGACTCAGTTGAGACAGGCGTACAACATTGTTCGGCGTCTGACACATCAAGTAAAAACTGCTCTGCAAAGCAGAACAGTGTAGCAGAAAAAACAGAGAAGCAGGCGACTTTTTCAGAGAAGGATGTACTATGATTGGACATCTTTCAAAATATCTCTACCGGCTATTTTCTGGTTTCCAACCTATAAATAGCAGGAACAACAGAGACAGAAAAATATTTGCACCTTTAAACCCTCACATCTCTTGAATCTCCGACACATTTATTCTCGCCTCTCTGCTGAAATTAAAGCTCGAGCATTTAACGCTATCAAGCGAGAAGGCATTAATATTGTAATTCATTTATTGAACACGACACATTCATTACTTAAAGAATTCTTGAGATTCACCGTGTGACCTTGAGTACACGAGAATTTTCCGTGCATCTCATCCTCCTTTTTAGCTTAATAAGTTATTACTTATTCTTTTTCTTTGCATTATTTATTCATTTATAATATTTCTTTCCTTTTTTTAAATTGTTCATGATTATTTTCTGTTGGTTTGTCGAGACTCATGAAATTAAACCTCAACAATTATAATAATTTATATAAATTATAATATAGTTGAAACGATTACAGTAATTTATAATATAATTAAACATTTTTACCTATTTATTTTATAATTTAGGCTGTCGATTTCCGCCATTTTACAGTCTAGCAATTTATTAGTTTTAACATAGACGGGGGCTCATTCTAAAAATTAAAAGCTTTTGTTGACGTCAAGAGTGACGGCGTTAATGTCGACACTCAAATTCCCTGTCACAATATAGCAAGATAACGACGGCCGAACCCAAACAAAACGACACCTGCTTTAGACAATCACAGTCAACTAAACGTCCCCGTTCGTGGGGCCCACCCTGTTATGATCCAACGGCTCCGATCATCCCATCTCTCTTTCAAAGGACTGCCTGTCGCTTCCAGCAGCAAGCAATATTTTTTAGGACCAGTTTTTCTTTTTTGCTTTTATCTTTTCTCTTTTTTTGTGAAGGATTTATATTTTGGGTATCATGCCTTTTCCATTGGCCAACACGCTGTCATGGCTACATGGATAATTTCCCGATTTACTCTAACCAATCCCTTTTCTTCTTCAAAACCATTGGCGCTCCCATAAATAATTGTTATATGTAAAATGGCTTGTATTCGGTTATTTTGGCCGATTATTTATAAAAAAGTTAGATCATTTTGATCCAAATACATATTTTTAATAGAATATACTTAATATAAAATTAATTTTTATTAAAATATTACTATTAGTTATTACGATATGATATTGCACAAAATTTTCAGTTGTACGTCTAGTGAGACTTAAAATACAACAATATAATGATTGATGAGCCAGCTCACCTTTCATTGTGATTTATAAATTTAATATTTCCTGAAACAATAGGGGAAATAATAATTTATTTAACCAACTATACAACTCAAATCCACAGACAAACATATAATATAAAATAAAAGAATTAAAGGAAAAAAGAAAAGTGAGCCGAAGCTATCATTATTACATAAACTATGCCTGCTACCAATATTTGGACACGGACTTTGTCTTTCATTCAGGAAGCCAACAACAACTTGTGCAAATAAAAACTCAAATAAAAGAATCAGAAACGCTACAAAAAGATGGCGTCTTTTCACAAAGAAACGCGTTATCGAATTCAACAACGAAGTTTAGCCCTTCTTTTTTCCCCCAAATTCTACTGCATATGTCCCACCATTTTGTCCTAACTTTTTGATCTGAACTGGAGAAAAAAAATGTAATAATACAACAAAATAGTTCGAAATTTCATATTCGAATTCCTTTTTTTTTCGATCTCCAAATGTCAGAATTACAATCTCTACCAAACTTCAATCGTCTTCAATATCGCCTCCGTTGGAGCAAAATGAGGCAATTTTTCGGAATTAAAATCATAAAAAAAGGACAAATTAAACCAAAAAAAAAAAAAAAATCTCAAATCAAGCGGAAAATTGGATCAATCCTCAAAACCAGTTTTCTGCCAAATCGCATCTCTGACTCTGCTAAGATCTCTCCCCTTGAGAGTCCTACCGATCCCTTCGTGCACCGAGAAGGAGGCGATCCTGGTCCTCGCCATTTGCCGCGCCAAAAACTCGTGCGGCGGAATCCGATCGCCGCTCTCCTCGTTGTCATCGTCGCCGTAGTCGTCATCGCTGTCTCTCCAGCGATTCTCCCTGTACTCGTCCTTCAGTATCTTCGACCAGTCAGGAACGTTCACCGGCAGCGACGACGGACCTACGACTCGTCCGTTCCCCGGCGCCGTCGCCGCGGAAGACGATTTCCTGGACAGTCTGGAACTCACCTTGCGAATCTCCGGCGACTGCGAGCGCGCCGAGGCGTTCCAGACGTCGGACTCGTCGAGCTCGAAGATCATGGAGTCGTTGGCTAGTGAGTGATCGCTTGGAAGGAATTTGTAGTTCGTTCTAGGGCCATAGCTTTTCGATGCAGCCATACTCGGAAGAAATCTGACTACCAAATCCTCCCCTCTTTTTATCTTTTTGAGTTGGTCTGACTGATTCTTCTCTCTATATAAACTATATACGCGTGTGTTGTGTGTGGTTGTTGAACTGTGAAATGATGAGAGAGAATTGATAGTGAAAAATGGTGGTTTTAATCTGCTTTTATAAAGGGTTGGAACGGATAAGGTTTCCGAGTTTCTCTCTCTATTATATTTTCTCGTATTAACTTCTTCGCAGTTGCAGAGTAAATCGGAAATACCATTTTGCCCCCGTCATTAAAGAACTATAAATACGGCCAATAGGATCAACCAATTAATTAATTACGCAATTAGTAACTTAATGGTGAAGCAACTTTTTGCAAATTACTAGAGTTATAAACGGGTGCGGAACTCCACATACAACCACTTGCCCACCTATCACCTTCTCGCATTTAATTTCTCGCTTTTATATAAATTTATGTCAGCACTCAATATATTAGAGTGCATATTTATGATTAATTGATCTTGAATTTGATAATTATGTTGAGAATACTTATTGATTGTTATTTATTTAAATGATGTACTTCAATTTTTATTTTATTTGAAAAAAAAAAGAAGAAGAATAAGGCACTTCTCTCCTTAAAAAAGAATATAAAAATGAGAAACAAGCCTAATGACCAAGTAAAATAAAGGTTAAATATTCAAATTTACTACAAAGCAGGCATGTTTTTTTCATATTTAAACCAAACTATTAATATTTTCAATTAAATAATTAATTTATCCTAGATTTTACAAATACATGATCATATTTTTTTCCTGTGACGGATGCTAATTGGTTGTGTCGAGATTTTATGTCATTAAATAAAATGATACATATATTTTTAAATGATATTATTTGAGGGAAAAGAAAAACAAACCATATGATTCAAACGTTCTTGAAAAACAGAAAATATAAGAATTATGAGAATCCTTAAATTCCAAATGATGGTATTACAAAAGAATATGGTGTTTAGTATAATAACATAAAATTTCAGTAAATCTAATTGATTTTTCATTGCATAAAAGGATAGTAATTTAACTCTTAAAATAGAGAAATGCTTAAACATTAAAAGTCCCACCCGCCCGAGAATGCGTCCCTTTCAACAAACTGTAAAAAACTCGTTTAATTTCTCAAAATTTATGGATACTTTTATTTAACCTTGATTTAAATCTAGGCATATTGCTTTCCAAATATAACTATAAAAGTTTAAAACATTGTATTGAATAGTGTAAAAACTAAAAAGTGTTACTCCCTCGGTCTCACTTCATTAGTCCTTCTTTCCTTTTTCGTCCGTCTCATTTAATTGTCCATTTACCTAAAATGGAAATTTAATCTCCACTCACTAATAAAATACTCATTTTTTTTATCTATACTCGCATTGATTATTGTGTCAAATCTCAAGGGGATTAATCAACCGGGACGGAGGGAGTATAATGCAATTCCCATCATATTTAAAAGTAATTACAGTTTCTGATTTTTTTTTTATTAAAAATTATTTATGTTGCAAAATGAGTATAAAAATGAGAAACTTGTCGTTCCAACTTCCCAATCTCATCTTAGGTTGAACAAATGAAATTATTATCAAGAACATATCTATTATCAACTGAAACATAATCTCCTAAGCATTAGCCAACTTAATGAAAATGGTTATGTTGTTTCCTTTATCGAATAATAATGTCAAATCCGATGTGTAGCTTTAGGAGAAGTTAAGCTCAAAGACATAAGGAAAGGGGGAATATTTTTATGGCAAGCTGTGTAAATCAAGGTGTTCAGTTTCGAGTATTAGAATCTGATAAAATATCTTATGTAAACTCAAAAACTGACCCTTTTATCAGCTTAGTAGTGGTGTGTAGGAATTAAGTCTACAATAGGAGATGTGAATCGCCATTTATTTCTTAACCTCATATTCGATTTATGGAATATCAAAATAAATGTAATGACAAACAGTCAATGCCCTATGCATGCTATTATTTAAGTTAATGTGTAGATTCAAGGAATACCTCAACTTCTGCGTAATGAATAACGACAGTAGATGGTTGATGGTGTTCTTACATATTTGATCTTCTGATTTGTTCCCTTCCCAATTACTTATAGCTAGTTTTATCATTTTTAAAAATAGCATAAAATTTTAAACATTAAAGTTGTAAAAACATTTTTATTTAATTTAGTTTTGTCTTGATTTAGTTTTTTTACACTACCCCCGTTCGAGTAGGGGAACAACTACTAGAGGCATGAGTAAAATAAGATCTATTTTTCAAAAGTTAAGAAGGCTAATTTGTGGTCAACAATCACATGATTTTTATCCACATCTGGAACCAGTGTTCCGATGTCCAACCAGGAAATTCATTTCCAAAAGGACTGCACACACTCATAATTTCTCAATCAAACGCCATGCATTATATGAGAAGGAAGAGAAAGGTGGCAGGAAAAAAATCATTGAAAAAGCTACTTCTTTTGAGAGTAACTCAAGTTTGGATTCCCAAAGTGTTGATCCAACACATTAATCCTGCAGGACCTATAGTTACTCAGGGACCTAAAATATAATCTATGTTTTGCAGGAACAGGTATCCACAAACCAAACTCAAAAACAGAAGAGTGTGTGAATACTTGACAGTGGGTGCTCAGAACACATGAATCGGAAAACAGATCTATTGTCAGATCTCATAATGGTCAAAGGACCAACGATCATGCATGTTTGGTGACAACTCTAAAGGAAGAGTGACCGGGAAGGGATGCGTTGAACAAATGAAATTATTATCAAGAACATATCTATTGTCACCTGGAACATAATCTCCTAAGCATCAACCAACTTAATGAAAATGGTTATGTTGTTTCCATTATCAAGTAATAATGTCAAATTCGATGTGTAGCTTCACGAGAAGTTAAGCTCAAAGGCATAAGGAAAGGGAGAAGATTTTTATGGCAAGCTGTGTAAATCAAGGCGTTCAGTTTCGAGTATTAGAATCTAATAGAATATCTTATGTAAACTCAAAAACTGACCCTTTACCAGCTTAATAGTGTTGTGTAGGAATTGAGTCTACAATAGGAGATGTGAATCGCCATTTATTTCTTAACCCCATATTCGATTTATGGAATATCAAAATAAATTTTATGACAAACAGTCAATGCCCTATGCATGCTCTTATTTAAGTTAATGCGTAGATTCAAAGAATACCTCAACTCCTGCGGATTGAATAACGAGAATAGATGGTTGATGGTGTTACTACATATCTGATCTTCTGGTTCGTTCCCTTGCTCGATCCGAAAATCTTGTGAGGATACGTTATTGGATTGAAACTGCACTAGAGGAACTAGATTTCTCATTTCCTTCCTACTGCAGTTAGTCGCCCTTTCTCTGCCTCTCTAAGGTTTCAATTTGTGAGACTGTAAACTTATGTGAGAAGTGAGAGAATATTGGGCTATTAAGAATTAGTAAACCCTAATGGGCTCATAGCATTATGGGTCAGTCCACGGATCAAATGCAAATAATAAAGTGAGCCTCCTATTAATTAATTTCATGTTCAACCCAGAATATAATTAATTAATAAACATTAATTCATGCCACCATAGAATCAATGTTGACCTACTTTTTTATTACCACGTTATTCAGAACGAGTTGCATTGACTTTGTTAATCCCCATACTTATGGTTTCAGACATTCATTAATTAATTCAGCATATGACAATTAGATGCAATTAATTAATCTTTTATTACTCATCAGTCATACCACTCAACCTTTATCATTTATGTTTGAATCAATCATTCACCCTGCAGGACTTAGCATAACGAACCTCGTGAGCTTCTCAGAGAATGTCACTATCTTGAAACATATATAGATATCTAAATCCAACTTGAGGAAACCCCACACAAACTGTAATCACCCAAAATGCAGATATATGAGTACATGTAAAACTCTCCACCATAGCAAGTCAAAGTGTCAGTCAATCCATGTGTGCACCTCAGCCTTCAATAGACTTTAGATCCGGCCAAATTACCAAGATCTTTACTCATTCATATGTCAATATCTTTACTCATTCATATCTCATTGTTGATCCTATCAATACAAAGAGATGTACCAGTCACACAAAGCAGCTAAGATAAATCACTTATAGGATTTGTGTGCCGCAAACAGAAACTGTGTCACTTGTGATAACTTTTTATATCTCGCTAGATCGGACGATCTATGCGATCTCCTATAATCTCTTACACACCGTATGATCTCCCTATCGATGAGATAACTGGATTTGTTTGTTCGCATCGTATGATTATTAATTCAAACGTGAGTTGTTTATTCCAAGTCATTAATGATTACCGGTATATCAAACATAATGTTTCCTAATATACCAATTATAATGCTTTTATGTATTCAATCCCAACATGGTGGTTTTTGACAAAAACAAAATAGACTCGCACTTATCCAAACTGGTCATTTTGAACCAGTCTGGTTTGTCAAAACATAGTTTTTAGATCACAATAATAGTTAATCAGTTTAGATGTATACTTCAACACGTGAGTGTTGAGTTTAAAATTTATAAAAACTGATAACAGAAAGTTACAAACGACAAAGATTTATAGTGGTTCAGACACAAAGATTATAAGTCCACTCTTCAGACTAAGTATGGAAATCCACTAAGTGTTGGATTACAAGGTGCTCCCACGATCTAACATTAGCTAGTGAATGCCTTGTCAACTAGTTCACTAGTTCACTGGCCCGGTCATGTGACGTCCTTCATTTCTCAGCCTTTGAGCCTGAATTGGAGTTTTTAGAGTTCTCCGAAGAACTGAGGGCTATCATCTAAGCGCCCGTGATAGTTAAGGTACATGAAGTACTTGAGTATTGTGTTCTTTATTGGAGAGTAAGAACACCAAATAAACTATAGAACAAATGTTATGAGTTTGGTTGTTGATCTCTTGAAGTCCTCAACTATTTATAGTCGAGGATTTTGAGGTTTGAATTTTGAGCCGTTTAAAGACAAATGAGATGTTGTCTAATCCGATTTCTCCATTATCTGCGGTAGATAGGTGCTTTAATGGGAATCCTGCACCTGCTCCCACTTTTCTGACATTGAATGTTGTTGACTATTCATCTTTTTGTCAAAACGACACCTTAATCAGTCCGAGTAATCAAGACTGAAGTCTTGAGTTTTCATACATTAAGGAATTTCCAATCGTTAACTCTGAACTTGTCAATACCATTGCTCAAATGATTCTTTATGTCTTTATGCGCGGGGATTAGAATTAGAGATTCCATGTTGATATCGCTCGTCTGACAACTCCATGTTGGCTGACATCATTAGTTTGAACATTGATCCCCAAATTGACTTGTTTGATATTTAAACTGGTGAATCAGTCTCTAGCTTGAGTTTCCAAACTTGTCAGTTTTAGAATGATAAGTTGCAGACTAATCAGTTCCATACAGATCTTTAGTTTGTCTGAGTTATTTGCACATCCACAAACTGATTTTTCAATTTGTTCTTCGTTCAACTCAAATTACAACTCAAATAAAGACCTTACAAAACTTTACATTTATGATCAAACTATGACTAATCTAGAGACTCTGTAAACTGCTACAGTGATGTTTGTATGATATTTGATTTAATTGTATATGAGCATTGTTATGTTGAAAGGGACACGTTGTGAATATTTTATTAAAGTTTATGTTTGAATATTTGAGTTGAAAATTGATTTACTATTTATTGTGATATATATATTTTTTTAATTTGATTTGACTACATGTGCTGGACTTAGTCTAACGTCTACACATTAGTTATTTAAATACTAACAAAGTTTGCAATAATTGCAAAAATATCACCTTCGCTCCATAAAATACAACATCAACACTAATCTCTCTATCTTCATTTGTCTTATCTACTTAGCTATATAGTTTTAAATATATATTTATACAATGCATAATAATATATAAGTCTCAACAAAATTATAATTACCGAATTATTTCCTAACGGAATTTTTTTATCTTCACCAATCTTAGTTATTGTAAAAGTTGTTTTCTTTATCAAAACATAAGCATACTATTTTATTTTACAATTTAAATTGGAGAATTTTATTAATAAGAGCTATATTATTATAGTGTAGTATTAACTTCACTCATTTTCATTTTTATCTTAATATTTGTATAATTAGTTTAAATTATTAATAATATTTTATAATATAATTATATTATCTTTACATACAATATTAAAATATATTTTTTGTTTGTTCACTAGAAAACGTTTATTCACCAATCTACCTATATTGTAATCTACATATTTATAAATTTAATACACCCATAAAATTTAATTTATCTACTATTATATTTTTCTCAATACAAACATAAACTTTTTTTTATGATTTAGTTGTGTTTACTTTATAATTAGGAGTCTTATTTGTGTGAATTATGTTTATTATACTCATTTTCAGTGTTTTTTACAATTTACATGTACTTGGATACATAATAAGATAAAGTATAATTGTAATATAATTATCGATTCAGAACTTAGAAGATGAATTCACAATCAAAGATCTGAACGATTATACAATTCTCAATTCAAAACTTGAATTTGAGGTCATAAATTAGCTTTCTCATCCTCAATTAAAAAATTTTGTGATCATTTAAGTATTAAATTGTAAATTAATCTTTTTAGATTTTGAATTGGTAATTAAATTATATTTCCTATCCTGAATTGATACCAGTCATAATTTATATCAACAGACAAGAATCAAATAATTGAATAATTAGTACTGTATATAATTTTATTATTATGTTCAAACATTATTATAAGTATTAGCTCGCACAGCTGTCAGGTAAAAAAGTAAACCGAGATTCAATTATAAAAAACCAACATAAGTAATTAATATAATCAAAAAACAAAATTCCTCTAAAACCACAGAAAGTCAAGTTCCGAAGCGGTGGCAAGTAAATCCATTAGGGGCATAATAGGAAACCAAGGGTTTGTGCCTATACGAGTGTTTTGTCGCGACGCGGGAGGAATGCAAATCACCTGGTGCAGCCCCCAATTTTATCCCTCCAAAAAAATCCGACACGTGTACTAGAAGCCATCGATCTGACGCCACGTGGCGGGACCAATGGGTCGAAGCATGGTGGCACGTGAAGTGGGGCCCGCTGTGGGGCTTTTGGATCTAGCGCTCTACTCCTGACAGCTGGCTTCATCGCTAATTATCATCTCTCTCATTTTTTTGTCGTTTTCCTACTTCTTCTTTCGTACTCCAATTTTATTTTTTTATAATCAAATAAAGTTTGGACCCAATACTAAAAACAAAGGAAAAAGTTTCAAATATGAACTTTGCAAAAAAAATTTAACACCTGAATATTTAAATAAATACTCAACTTATTTAAAATCATTCAAATATATCTTTAATTATTTATTCAGAAAGGTGACTGTATTTTTTAAAATTGAAGTCCAATGCAATGTTCTGTTGAACATTTAAATCAAAAAATTTAATTTGTTAACTTGAATTTTTTCATTAATAAAATCAACTTTTCATTAATAAAAAAATTATCTTAAAATATATTTGTATAGTTTTAGATAGTTTGATAATTTATTTAAAACATTCAAACAACTTGGAATAAATTTGAAAAAATGCGTATAATTTAAAATATATTTGAACCATTTCCCAAAAGGATATTATATTAGCAAATATGATTGAAATCAGAATTTGATGCAGCATCAAGTATTGAGATGTAGAATAAATATAATCTCTTTAAGCACAATTAAGTATAATATAAACATAATTTATAAAATAAATAAGTATAATATTTTGTAAAAGTTTTGAGTTTGGATCATTAGTTTTTTGAAATGATGTAGATTTATCCTTATATAATACTCCTTCCGTCCCGGATTAATAGTTTCGTTTGCTTTTGGCACAATAACCAAGAGATGTGAGTGTAGAATGAGTTGAATGGAATTAATATTTTATTGTTGAGTGTGAAAAAAATTACTCCCTCCGTCCCATTAGATTAGTCCAGTTTGGTTTCGACACAGAAACCAATGTTTGTGATGTAGTGGAATTAATATTTTATTGATGTGAGGAGATTTTTTTCCATTTTAGGAAAGTTGACTAATCTGGTGGGACAGACGAAAATGGAAATATGGACTAATCTGGCGGGACAGAGGGAGTACCATTTTTAGAAACAAATTATTAAAGTGAAATGCACGAAAATAGGAAACGAGATTATTAAAATGGGACGGAGTGAGTATATATTTTATTTTATTTATAACACTGGATCCAAACTTTAATTAAATAAATTTATATTTTATTAAGTTAGTTCGTGGCTTATATTAAAATATTATTTATATATGTACGTATTCTCAAAGTTGTCTGTATGCACGTCACTGTGACAAAATTTGTCGTTTCAATAAAGATGCTTTCATGAAATTTTACGCAACTCATTTAACTTTTTATTATATGTGAGTTATTAAATCAAAATATATTATTTTATTTGAAGCAAATCATCGAATAAAAATAAACAACCCTCCAATATTGGGGATATTCTTTGAGAAGTGTAAACGGGTTTTGCAATTTGCATTAATGAAATAGTTGCTTTATTCCGTTGTTTTTTTATTTAAATTTACTATTTGACTGCTTTAATTACGCGAAAAATAATATCTTATTTTAGTCACGACAATCATGTCATTAAATTTTTATAAGAAGTAAGAGAAAAATATATCCATTTCTAAAACCTCTTTAACATGCGTAAGCAATCTTACAATTAGATTTGTTATAGTAACATGTATAAATTTATCATAGTCAACTATCTCCATCTTCCAATTTATAACATATCATTTATATGGGAGATTGAATTCTGAAATAATAACAAAGTCAATCCACCATCAGGACGAATGCAGACATCAAGTATCGTAGGGGCTCAACTATTTTCGTATCGATACTTTATATATACATATTTTTTTTTAGAAACAATTCTTGTGGGGCTCAACCCACATGAATCCTATGTTTGCTTCGCCAGTGTCCATCATGCATGTGATTTTGATCGCTCAATTTAGCTCATTGGATAAATCATTCCACAAAAATGTCCAAAATTTTTGTTGCAATCAACTGTTTGTAATATAATAGTTCCACAATCCATTTTATAATAGCAAAGTATTAAGTTTTCTATAAATTGTGTTTATAAGAATGAGCATTGCCTATCAACTAATAAACTATTACATAAAAATAAACAAAAAAAAAATCCCAAATCTAAACTAAAGATTTCCTTGTTGCATATAAATGTCTTAGTATAATAAACTTTGTCGTGCAAGAAAATCAAAATGCGATGTCAAAGTCTTGAAGTCTAATTGAGTTGTCCATATTGGATGATGATTTGTGTAATTAATTATTAATTATAAAAAGAAAATGACAAGTGTAGAAAGTCGTGACTTGTTGCCCAAAAAGTCGTTACTTGCAAGTTGCAATTTTGTGACATTTTTCATTTTCTCTACAATTATTGATTGCTTTTTGAATAATGATTGGACAGCTATATGCAAATAATTGAAATTAAAGTTATGTGGCAAAAACAACACGTAAAGTATTCAATATTGGAAATTAATAATCATATACAATTTTTATTTATTAAAATCCCCACAAAACATTTATTCTTTAGTTTCTCATTGACTTAGTATATGCCTATCATGATCAAATTTTTTAACTTTAATAATTAATATTCCACTTAGTACTTCATTATAAATAAAATAAATTATAATCATGAATTAATATATTTTAAAATTAAATCATTAAGTATATTGGATTGAAGAGTGTTTTTCAATTGTTTGAAATAGTCCATTAAATGCAATATAAAGTGATTGGACACTATGAATTAATCAAATATGAAGAAGAGTGAGAAAGAAGCTGATTGCCTAATCATATATGGATTTAATAGATATATCAATTTGCACATTTTATTAGGCTATATTACAAATCTTGTTATGTAAGATGAATACATACACGACACTCATTCATATAAACGTGATCTGGCTATATAGCCTTGATAAATGAAAACAAATTATATCAATTGATTTAATACAACCAACAATTCAAATTAATTGAAAGAACGCCGCATTTTATTTAAAAGATTTAGTAACATCTTTTTGTCTAAATAATTTTAATTTTTTTAGGGGACTTAAATTCTCATTACAAAAAAATAATGTCATTGTATTGTTGACTCTAAACAAAATTAATGTCATCATTAATGTTAAATATTAAATTTCAATTTTACTCCTAATTTGATGTTTTAGTATATTAAAACTTACTTTAGTACTAAGTTTTTGGAATATTTAAATGTAATTTTTATATAAGATTGATCGAGTTGTAATAAATTATAAACTTAGATGCTGGAGATCAAGTGGAGCAATCAGAAACTGAGTATCTAATGATGAAATTTCAAGAAGACAAAAGCTCGATATGTCCAGAACCAATTTTCCATACTTGAAGAGAAGAACCAAATAAACTTGAAGTTATGTAGGCAAGTGTTCGTGCTTGAGACTTAGCAATGCCAAAAACTTAGTTTCCGGAAATTGAGTTTCTCTGAAGTAAGATGAAAACTGAATCTGACTTTGGAAATGTGAGTTTTTAGTCTCAGCATTCAAGAGCACGTGAAACACAAGTGTTCGAAGTCGGACTTGAGATATCTCATTGTTAAGTCAAAAAGTTAGTACGAGGAAACCTCAAACTTAGATTCCTCGGTCTGAAACTTAGTCTGACAAGAGCAGGTAGAAAGTACAATGCAAAAATGTGAAAAGAAAGCGGAAAAACATAGCAGGAAGAATGGTTATGATTTGACGACCAAATCATTGTCTCTAACGGCTGGATCTCCAAGTTTAACGGTTCAAATTTTCGTCTAAGGTCGCTTATAAATAGCTCGACACTCATCAAAATCATCATTTAAATATTGTGAAAAGCTAAGCCGACACTTTGCTCAACTTTCTACTCGAGCTCTCTGAAGTTTCGTGTTCTTTACACGAGACTTAAGTTTCCAACTTAAGTCATTCATTTCCGTGCTACTGTATGGAAGCATGAGGCTGAAGCTACTTTTTTGGTGAATATAACTTTCCAAAGTTATATTCATAGTAATCAGAATCCCACTCTGGGATATTGATTATCATGGGCCTAGCCATCCGTACTGAGTTATGGGAAGAACGAGCAAAAATCTAACCATCCAGGAAGAAGGTTGCGGGGTACGTCCTCACTTCAACCTGAAAAAGAATCAGTTTACAAGGAGTTTCTGGGCGAGTGATGACAATAGACCGAAGGATGGAAGATTCCACTGTGTTGTTCATATATCGTGAGAAGACTTGTATACTGAAACTTAGTGGATTCCCGATTAAATTCGGAAGATTGGACGTAGGACTTTGATTCCAAACCACTATATAAATCATGTCTTATTTACTTGCTTTATTTAAGTTTCTACATCTAAGTTTGCATGCTTACTTTGAAACATTCAATGCTTGGTTAAGTATTGAAGTGTATGTCTTGAAACTTAATTAACAATCTTTGAACTTAAACCGAGTTTTCTTAAACTGAAAACCGAGTCAAGTCAGTTTTCACAACAAAATGCAAGAGTTTAATACTTTTGCGTCATATTTTATTACTCTGATTTCGGGACCAACAAGTGGTATCACACGCCAAGGTTCTTACAGCTTGACTGGCTGTGTTGAGTCACTTAGGACCAGGTCTCTTGTCCTTGCACTTGTTTGTTTCTTGTTGTTTTAGCTTTGGAACAAAGATGGCTCACATTGCCAAGCTTGCAAAGTATTCCCATGAGAATTTCAACATATGGAGGAAGAGGTGTTTGATCATGTTGAAGAACATCCATCCAGAAATGGCGGATGCATAGCTAATGGACCGAGCAAGATTACAAAAGTCAACACTCAGCTCGGAGGAGACGATGACCCAGAGATCATAGAGAAACCCTATGTTGAGTGGACTGCTGAAGATAAAGCTCGATCTCACCCAGATGTTGTGGCCCTGGAAATGATTCTTCAATCTCTACCGGGAGGATCTGGTTGTCGAAGCACTAGAGCATGACACGGCAAAACAGGTTTGGGATTTCCATGGCACTCTTTTCCAAGAGTCTGATCAAATGAAGCGAAACAAACTTCAAACTATGTAGATAAGTATGAATCCTTTGAAACGCTTCCCAGTGAAAATTTTAAATCTACGTAAGCAAGATTTAATGTCATTGTTTGTGAACTAAATAGGAGAGAGTATACTGTTGCAGATTTAAACGCAAAGATTCTCTTCAAGATGCCGAAGGAAGATTGGTTTGTAAAAAATACGAGCCTGAAAGAGAAAGATTTGTCGTAGATGTCGACAAATGACGTGTTTGCCCAGCTTCAAACTCATATGTGGCACATACAAATGGTGAACAAGCATGAAGGTGTCCGAAGGTCAGCACATAACCCGAAGAAGATGTTGCCTTCTTCGTGTAGAAGGATTTCAAGAGGAGACCCGAGAAGCCATATCAAGCTGAAATATTGAATGGTCAATCCTCTGCATAAAAAACTACTCCATTACCTTCCTACCCCAGACGAAAGAGAAATAGAGCTCAGTTGCTGAGCTTGAAGAACAGATGCGGAAACTGACTAGGCTTTTGGAAAGAGTTTGAATGATGTCGTATCACATAAACTGTTTTTTGTGAGATGAATTTAATCGGTGATAATCAACTGATTTTTATTCTATCTAATTTGAAGGATAACTTTCTCATTGTAGGAAAAATTAGGTATTTAATCCCATAATTTTATTTATCTGGGAATTCTATCTCAGAAAAATTCCGTCATATAATTCTATTTTATATTTTTGTTCTACAATCAATTAATTTTATCACCAATAAAAAATAGTGTTAAAAGGAAATAGAGCAACTAAAAATGGGTTTTGGAAGCTAGTGGGAATGAAGAATTTTATGTTATTACATGGCATTTGGGTTAAGAAAAAAATTTATTTGTTAAAATAATTATTTTTTCTGGAAAAATGGAAGGAAATCAAATAAATACTTGTGTACTGCACATCAATAACACTTGGAAGATAACTGTCAAATCAACAATAATTTAACATCGTTAATTTTTATAATAATATTAGAGTGAAAACTTTAAATAACCCATTATACTATATTAAAATCTTAAATATTTACTTTTATTTATACATTCAAATAATGACCATTTTCTAAAAATATCCTCTAATTATATTGTAGTCAAGCCAACTCTACCAAATACAAATAGCCGAAAATAAGAACCACTATAATAACAATCTTATAATATTATTAATAATTTCAAGATGTTATCATAATCATAAATCATTATATTCGTTAATAATAACTATATGGTATATTTGATTATTATCTAATCATTATGCTATATATATTCTTATAATAATTATATTCTACTTATTATATTTTAATTATAAAATTTGGTAAATTGATTTCATTAAGTATCATTATTGGCTAATAAGATTAATAAATTACAAGGTGTTATCGTGTAAGTTTCTTTCAGTAACAATAATAACATTTTACTAAAATTGTTGACAACGAAATTAAAAAATTAAGTAATTACTTTTTGAAAAAGGTAAATCGCAAATCCGACTTGCAAACTATTTAACTAGATCAAAATGCAAATTAAATTGCAAATAAGCCATTTTAAATAAGAAATGGCCGACTCAAAATCGAAACAAACTTTTTATTGCATTTTTTCGAATTTCTTTCTTTTAAAAAATGTACCAAATCACAAATAATCGGCTTTAAATCACAAATGAGCGAGTTGAAATTACAATCAGGTTGCAAAACAATTATTTATTTAGATTCTAATTTTTTTTTATTTCGTTGATTATCATAAGTTGCGAATAGAATAATGAAATCATAAATTATTAAAAAGCAAGACGCAAATTGTCCTAAAATTATCGCAAATGATGACATTTGTTTTTGTTTTTTTTTTTTTTTGTTTAGATTTGATTACACTTTTGAAGAATTTGATTGCACCATATGTATAAATAAATTATTTAAAATTTAATTGCAAACTAACTCTAAAAAATGAGTAAAAATATATATCATCATACATTCATTCTTTTAATATTTAATTTAATAATCTATAAATTTAAAATCCCAATATTATCGAATGCTGCAAAAATTTGATAAATTTTTTTTTGAACTGTTAATTTTTGTAATAATGATTGGAAATTTTCTAAGTCATGCAAATGGTGAGAAATAGTTAGGATTTATTGGGAAATTCTCTTAATTTTGACTAATATTTAAATGTTTGCATAATACTATTTAAGATTTTTAGATAATCAAAGTGGCTATTTATATATATTAACACATAATATTAACTAACAGTAAAAAATATAAGATAAAATTACCTATGAAACCTCGAGATATAAAACCGAGTTTTCCCTTCGTTTTATTAAGCAACGTGAGTAATAATACTCGAAATATTTGAAATTAAATGGCCCAATCCAGCAAGGCAAAAATGGGTCTATTGAAGGAGCCTAAAACACTAAAATACGCTAGCCCCGATCTGTTAATTGTTCTAAAACCCTAAATTACATCTCTCATCCCTCTTACATTTCTCTCTCTCCACTCTCGAGCCCTAGCCACCGCAGAGGATGCCGCCGAAGTTCGATCCATCACAGGTCGTCGACGTTTTCGTCCGCGTCACCGGCGGAGAAGTCGGCGCCGCCAGTTCGCTTGCTCCTAAGATCGGTCCTCTCGGTCTCTCGCCAAAGAAAATCGGTGAAGACATCGCCAAGGAAACCGCCAAGGATTGGAAGGGCCTCCGCGTCACCGTGAAACTGACGGTTCAAAACCGACAGGCTAAGGTCACCGTCGTCCCCTCTGCCGCCGCCCTGGTCATCAAGGCGCTGAAGGAACCGGAGCGCGATCGTAAGAAAACGAAGAACATCAAACATAACGGCAACATTTCGCTCGACGATGTCATCGAGATTGCCAAGGTGATGAGCCCTCGCTCCATGGCTAAGGATTTGTCTGGCACCGTGAAGGAGATTCTAGGCACGTGCGTTTCTGTTGGTTGCACCGTTGATGGCAAGGACCCCAAGGATCTGCAGCAGGAGATTACCGATGGAGATGTGGAAATCCCTCTGGATTGAGCCCGAGGTTTAGTTCGCATTTTAAATTCCAGTTTTACATTGTTTTTTTTCTGCTTTGATCACCTGTGGTTTGGCGATAAAATTCTTTCTGAATAATCACACATAGCTAGAACCTCAACATTCATAAACAGGATTTATCATCACCAACTCAACGAACAAGTAACATTCAATGAAGAACAAGTAAATCCATTCAATGAAGATCTTCTGGAGTAATCAATTAATTCATCTCTAGTCCTTCAACGAGTAAATCCACTCAATAAATTACTCTTGTAGTTCATCAGTAATTTAAAAAATTCACTTGTTCAATTCTAAGCTTACACCACTTTCATGATATCGGTGATCATCGTTCTTGCAAAACTCGACGATCATTTCTGTGCATGGATGGCGACTTTTTGCCATTTTATCCATTTTTTTTTAATTTTCTGGGTCGTTTCCATTTATCTTCATCATCTCGTATCGTTGCATAAATCAGACATTATTTAACAGTTGAATTGCACATCATTTCTACAAAAATTACAAAAGCATACGTGTGATGTTTTATCATACATCAAACATATGGCCATGGGGTCTAATTCCCATTTCCCACTGCTTTTGTATGTCTGCTATCATCCTATTTTGGGACATACTAATAGGATTAGAAATGAATGTTGAGTTTTTCTAAAGGTTAAGATAGAATAACGACTAAAGATCGGTGTACATTTTATGAATATCATATATAATGTTTGAGAATTATTTAGAACGAGAAAAATTTATACAAAAAATAAAAATAATTGAGAAGATTCCATGCAACATCACCAGACTTTGTCAACTCCATAATAACATTTGCATTATTTGTCCTCAACATTCTCAACTCGTACATTTAAATGCACATATTCTTGAGTATGCAAGATTTGCATTATACTATCCTCATCAGTGACTTGCTATGACTTTAATTATTTAATAAAATATTAATTTTTTTAATCCACCACATAACTTACAAGTGACCTTAATTAACCTAACTTATTAATTTCTCTATCCTCCACTATAAATTGACAAAATAAAAATATGATGCATGGAAATTTAAATTACAAGTACATGAATTATAAATCAATATTCAATTATTAGTGCCAAATTTCTTCCATATGTGCTCAATCAATTTTTTTTGAAGAGCGTGATGAACCTCTCTGTCGCAAAGTCGAGTATTAACCATATAATTAGACAAGTTTGTAATTAGAGAACAAATTTGATTTTTTGCAATGAGAAATGAGTGAGAACAACAAGTTGAAAAAAGTCGATTGAGAAAAATATTACTCCTATTTATAGGAAGAAATTTAGAAAGTGATACTTTATATATTACTCCCTCCTTCCCAAGTAAATTGTCCACATTTCCTTTTTCGTCTGTCCCATAATATTAGTCCACATTCCTAAAATAGCAAACTTTACACACTCATCAATAAAATATTTATTCCACTAACACCCACTACCACTCACATGCATTGGTCATCGTGCCCGGTCAAATGTGGACAATTTGACCGGGACGGAGGGAGTATTTCAACATCTATAATAAAAAACACTAAACTAAAATATATGTGTCATGCATATATTAAAGTTGCGTAGAGTTGTTTTTTTTTTTTTTTTGAAAGGATAGAATTCCATTAACATTGATCCAAAATGTTTACATCTACCAACCATTCCGGAAACATGGATCTCCAAGAAACTTGATTGGGAAGTTGAACAGCATATTTTGCCAAACAGTGAGCAGCCATAGTGGCGCTTCTATACGCATGATGCGTACCTAAAACAAAATCTGGTGGTGCGGAGTCAACATAATCTTGCAGTGTTGTGGGATAGTCACGAGTCTTTCATCAAGCCCGGAACAAATTCTGACTGCGGAAATAGAATCGGTATAAAGAGTAATTGGATGAATCTGCTCTTCGAGGCAAAAGGAGATTCCAAAGAGGCATGCCAGAGTTTCTGCTTCCGTAGCTGTCATTGTTGGCCAAATAGACCGGGCCATAGCTGCAATAATCCGATTCTTCGAGTCACAAACAGTAGCTCCAACTCCAAACTCATTCTTCATCGGGTTAAAACAAGCATCAACATCAACCCGGACTGCTTCAATCTCAGGTGGTTTCCAAGATCTCTCTCCTGGTAGGATCCCCAAAGGAGGTCCGACCTGATCTCCCAACAAAGCTTCGCGAGAAGCTTGCCAAAACAAAATCCCTTGCTCCTCTGAGACACTCTCTTGTCGCCCTCCACCATGCTTCCTGTTGCAAATGTATCTCCACACCATCCATAGAAGGATAACCCAAATTTCAAAATCAGATTTTGAAAATTCACTGCACACTCTTTGCCCAATATCATGGATGTCAAGGCTCTTGCATTGTTTGAGGATATGCCAAAAGCGACTCTCCTTCCACACTTTGCTCATTTTACCACAAAAGATGAGACAATGAGCTGAATTAGCCTTGAATTTATTGCACTGCGAACAAATACCATTTGTGGGGACATGATGTTTCAAAAGATTGGCTTCAATCGGGATAAAATCCTTCAAGGTTCTCCACATGAAGATCCTCACCTATGGTGGTAACTTAAGGGACCAAACCAACTTTTTCCAGAATTTGTCATCATGTGAGGTTGTGTTGGGTGGTTTCTCAAAGAACCCAATCTCTGCCAAATAACCAGACTCAACAGAATATTGACCATTTTCTTCAAAGCACCAGTACCTCTTATCTTCCCTTCCCTGGTTGTCCAAACAAATATTGGAAATTGCCTCAATCTCATAAAGCAAGCACATTTGTTGGAGTCTCAGCATATCCCACTGTCTATTTGAGTTTAGCAACTCTGCAACCCGGGTTTCATTTGGGTTGTTCCCAAAATTTGATAACAGGCCATGGCCAAGATTTGGAATCCATGGATCAATGAAAGCCCTAATAAGTTGTCCATCTCCCACCTTCCATTTGCATCCTTTATTTATCAATGTTTGACTCCATGAAAGCGATCTCCAGACAAAGGATGCTGACCTTCCCATTGGTGCTGTCATGATGTCTCCGTCTTTGAAGTATCTGGCTTGGAACACTCGTGCCACCAAGGATGAAGGATTACTAATCATTCTCCACACATGTTTTGCCAACAGAGCCTTGTTAAAACTTTTGATATCTCTAAACCCCATTCCGCCGCGAACTTTCGGTTTACACAGCTCATTCCACTTCGCCCAATGCATTCTCCTATGATCCTCCTCATCTCCCCACCAGAATGCCGCACACATGCGATTAAGATCACTGCAAATCCCTTCTGGAAGTCGAAAGCATGAAAGTGTGAAGGTTGGAATGGCTTGAACAACAGCCTTGAGCAGGACTTCTCTGCCCCCCATAGAGAAGTTTCGATTATTCCAGCCTGAGAGTTTCTTTTGCACTCTGTCTCGGACATATCCAAATTGGATTCTCTTTTGTCTAATAGAGAAGGTGGGCAACCCCAGATAAATCTCATGCCCGTGGACAACACTGATGTTAAGGATATGTGTCACCATGTGTACATCATTCAGCCGAGTTCTAGGGCTAAAAGTAACTGCGAATTTATCAAAGTTAATCATCTAGCCTGAAGCTCGCTCATAGGTAGTCAAGCATTCCTTGATTGCCAAACACCCTTCTCTGGTGGCTTTGAAGAAAATAAGACTATCATCGGCGAAAAAGAGGTGCGTAATGGAAAGTCTTCCTGGGTCGATAGGAATGCCCTTGAACCAATTTGATCGTTCAAAAGCAGAAATCATTGCTGAAAGTCCCTGTGCACAAACCACAAAAAGGAAAGGAGAAAGAGGGTCTCCTTGTCTTAATCCCCTTGATGGGGTGATATTTCCGAAAATACGATTATTAAGGATAAAAGAGAATCGCACAGATGTCACACATCCTATAATCAGCTTTATCGTTTGTGCAAGGAAGTTCATTTTGTGAAGGACCGCCTCTAGGTACGCCCATTCCACCCGATCGTATGCTTTACTCATATCAAGCTTGAGTGCCACAAAACCTGTTTTACTTTTTTGTCGTCGAAGCCAGTGGATACACTCAAAGCCAATCAACACATTATCTGTTATCAATCTCCCAGGGACAAAGCCACTTTGTGCCTGGTCAATGATTGTTGGAATCACCCTTCTGAGTCGATTAACAATGGCCTTTGAAACAATTTTATAGCTTGTATTGCACATGCTAATTGGTCTGAACTCTTTCATCTGGGTAGGCCTGTTCACTTTAGGAATGAGAGCGATGAGGGTTTTATTCAGATCTTTGACTGGTGCCCCTTCATTCAGAATTTTCAGGATTTCCTTTGTTATGTAATCCCCAATGGCTGACCAATTTTTTTGAAAGAACCTTCCCGAGAAACCATCTGGTCCTGGTGACTTTGAGGGATGAATGTCCATGATTGCTCTTCTCACCTCTTCAGCAGTGAAGGGGTCTTTAAGCATGTCACCTTGTTCACTTGTGATTCTTTCTTGAATAAGATTAGGGGTCTTTCTGGAATCTCCTCAACACTTGGGTTTGTTGTCTGGAACAGAGCTTCGGAATATCCATCAATCAACTGAGCTCTCTCAGATTCATCCGTTCTCCATTGTCCATTTTCATCCACAAGGCCATGGATTGTGTTTCTCCGTCTTCTTTCAGATGCTTGAGCATGAAAGACTTTTGTGTTTCTATCTCCTTCTCTCTGCCAATTCATCCGGGCCCGTTGCTGCCAGTGAGCATTCTCTTTTTCAATCGCTCATTCGATTTCAAGGGATATGTCCTTGAGCTCGTGTGTTGGAATGCTTGAGCAGGATCTTCTCATAATCTCTTGTCTTTTAGCCCTCATCTCAACAATTCTCTTTCCCATTTTATCAAACCTCTTTCCAGCCCATTTTCTCAAAAAAAGATTTACAGGTCTCCAACCTCTTTGGCAATGCATGTCCGTCATCCTGATTCTCCCATTCCCTTAAGAAGTTTGGGATAAGACTTTTGTCCAGCAACCATTTATCCTCCCAATAGAATCTTCCTTTACCTTTCTTTATGGTAGGAGGCAGCAGGGGTGTAAGCCTACATAGAACAGGGCGATGGTCTGACCCGAAGAAGTCCAGAGCATGAGTTTTAGCATTTGGGTAGAGGTCTTGCCACTTCTGGTTACCCACAAATCGGTCTAGTCCCTCAAAAACTGCTGTTGAGCCCTCTCTTTTGTTGTACCATGTGAAGGAGGTATCAACCTCTTGCAGCTCCTGGAGGTTGCAATCTTGTAATGCATCCCTAAATCCTTGTAACTGAGTAATTGCTCTCGATCTGCCCCCTGACTTTTCTGAATCAAACAAGATTTCATTAAAGTATCCCCCTACAATCCAAGCATTCTGATAGTCACCATACATGTGGCACAATTTCCTTAAGAGATCCCATGAATGTTTTCGATTACTCTGTTCTGGGCTCCCATAGAATCCTGTAATCCTCCAAGCCTTTCCTTCATGATTAATACTACAATCAATGTGGCCTTGAGAAAAAGAGAGAATTTGAACCTCAAAATTCAAAATCTTCCTTCCACAATAGCATTAATCCCCTTTTCCTTCCTTTAGGATCAACTGAAAACATTCCCTTAAAGCCAAGACTTGTTCTCCAGTAGTTATATCTAGATTTCCCAACACGAGTTTCGCAAAGAAAGACCAAACTTGGGGAGGTGCCAGCCATAAGCCGGCGCAGCTCATGGAATGCACGTGGACTCTCCAGACCCTGTGCATTCCAAACTAAGCAACTCATTGGGATCGGCGGGACTGCTTCTGTGCAGTCTCCGCCGTTGCATCATCTTCAACAGTAATTGAGAGAAGTTTAAGTCGTTTAGACTCATTGCAATCAGTTTGTGTGGCTTTGATGCCGACTTCCAATGGCTTTTTCCCTCTACTTCCTTTTGGGGAGTGTTGTTGTGCTTGCTTAGTTTGGACTCTGGCTAGCTTCTTCCACTGTTTTTTGTTATGTTTTTTGGATATGGGTTGTGCTGGGTGTGGGGACTATTTTTTGTATCTTGGTCTCCAAATTTGGTTTGAGGGGTAGCAAGTGTTAACATGTCAAGGTCGTTGGGTATTTGGTTGGTAGTCTCTGTTTCAGCTGGGGTTGATTGGGCAATTTTTGTTTGGTCTATGGGTAAGGGGGAGGTTGGTTGTGGAGTGTTGTTTAGATAAAGGGTTCCAGAGGTTAGCTGTTTGAAGGATTCTTTGTGGTTATAGTTTGGACTAGAAAGGCTGGTGTGTGATCCAGTAGAGGATGTGGATGGTTTAGTTGAGGAAGTGGACTTGGGTGTATTGGCAGGGTATTTTTTCGAATCGATTCTTGGCGACCAGGGCTGGTTCATTTTCAAGGGTGAAGATTTTATGTCTGGGCCAAAAGGTAGTTCTTGGGGGGTTTTTTTTTCTTCCAAATGGTCCAACCCTTCACAAGTTTTAAAGGTATGCCCTATCATCCCACAGTTGTAGCAAAACAATGGAAGACCCTCATACTTGATAGGTAGCCATATTTGCTCTCCTCCAACCACCACCGCAATCCCTCTTAAAAGGGGTTTTGTAGTATTTATTACAATTTTCATCCTCTGATACTTACCAAAGAAATCGGGAGCTGGGTCGAGGGTCACCAGTGTTTACAACTTTTTTGCCATGGCTTTGGCATGAGCTGCTGACATACAAGCCACTGGGGCATCGTAAATCCGGACCCATAATTCCGCTTCTGAGATTTTTATGTTGGAAGGTTGCTCCTTCTCTTTGAGCCGTCGAATCAAGAACAGGTTCCCCTCAAAATGCCATGGTTGATTTGCAATCACCCATTTCATCTCGGATGCGTCTGCAAATCGGAACAGGAACATATTGTGTGTCCATTCTCTAGCTTCCAGACCTTTTTTTGCCCTCCACGCTTTTTTCATGACTTCCATAATGGCAAAGGGGTTCGCTGATTTCTCTGTTTGTAGCTTTCCCACCAAACAATTAAACTGGGGCGGTATAATTTCTTCCTGAGCTTCTTCAATATGATCCAAATCTAATACCTCTTGCTCTGCTGCTGCGTTGTCCATGGTCAGAGAGATTATTTAGGAATCTATTGACCCAAAGGCAAATGAATTGGATTTTTGTAGTGGGTAAACTAAAACTTGAGGGAGGAAGTGGTGCAAACGGCGGAACCTCACACGGAGGGGACAAACCCTAGAAACAGGGACAAGCTCTCGCTAGAGAGAGAAAAAAAAACTTCTAATTGAAGGATAGTTGCGTAGAGTTGTTATAGATTGGTATGCTGCCTCATGCAATAAGTTTTCAATTTTTTTTAAAATATTATTTTAACTGTAGTTTTTGCTGCCATCCATGTGCAAAGTCACCTTGAAAGTAGTCTTATGTCTCGAAGGCAAACTTGGTTTGATCTATACATTAATGTGCTCAATGCACCAATAATTATTTTTGGATGTTAATATCATCTCATTACATTTATTTTGTGCATTTCCTTGGCCACTCAATTTTCCCAAAAAAATATATCAAATTTAATATGTTAGCACACAGTATTAGAGATAAAAGTATGGTATATAAGAATGCATCTAAACTCATAACCCAGTGGATACATACAAGACATTTAAATACTTGCGTGTAAGAATAGGAATTAGGAGATAAGATGATGCTAGAAATATTTTTAATTCAAATATTTTAGATTGGAAAACATTAATTGTTGAAGTACAAACTTATCATTCATCTAGTAACATCTACAAAATACTCGGAACATTTTGTTTTTCCACAATTAAGATATCATTCTTATTTTTTCTCCTAATATCAAATTGGTGATTAAATACTTTGATGTAAATTGATGATTTCATTTCCAAGCCCTAAAAAACTTGAAGTAACCTATACTATTGTATTTTCTCAAGCCATAAATCTGTTTGGATTATTGAGCAATACGAAATTGCATTAATATTTTGAATTCAATTAATATATATTTGTGAATAAGTGGACACCTGTTGCATAAATTTATGATACATTACTCATGGGCTTGGGCTATTCTTTTGATAAATTTATTAAAATGATGTGACGAGACGTACGTAGGGATTTTGATTTCAAGAAAAAAAAAAGAATGAAATTTATGATTATTTAACTGGGTCTTATTTCTCTATTTACGTTATTATTAAATTTATTAATTTTAATTTATATTTTTAAAATTGGGATAAATTTCGTGTACAGTTCACCACCATTCAGTTATGCTACATTCTGTATTATAATTAATTTTTATTTATGTAGTAATTATTGTTAAAATTAGTGAATATGATGATGAAAGATTAAATAGAGCACAATTAAAGAGAATCATTTGATGCAAAAATAAGGGGTAAAAAAATAAAAAATAATGGGTGAATAGTGAATTTATTAATTATATTTTAAAGGGGTAATCATGAACCTTGAGTTGAGCTGGGCAAGGCTTGCTAAGTTTGAAAAAAAATAAAATAAATAAATAAATAAAATTTTGAATTAGACTCGATCCAACTTAAGATTTTTAACATTGAGCTCAACTTGGTGTTAAATTCGACTTAGTTTCAATCTAATTAGATTTGAATTATTTCTTTAAAATCTTAATAAAAATTAAATTATTTGTATATTATGGTCGAATATGTAATACAATTATAATTTATAAATTTAGGATAAAGATCTACATCTTATTAAACTCGATGAAGTCCCATGACATTAACTCAAATCCAAACTTGACACGTGCTCGATTTTAATTTGAGTTAAATAAGCACGTGAATCTAATAAAACTTGAGCTCAACAATTATTCAAATAATTTTACAAGTCGGTTTAACTAATAGTTAGCCCTAGATAATACTATTTTAACACGTTTCCACAAATTCGAAGTACATCTTGTATCTTCTTAAAACACATTTTAAATGTAGTAGACATGAATTTATACTTGAAAAAACATTTTATGAGATTTAAGAAGATTCTTGAAATAATTTAATTTAATAACAAGAAAATGTGAGGGAAATTTGAGCAATAACACTAAATTAATTAATGCAGGAAATGGACAGGCGATGCAATTCTAGCCATGAATTATTAAATGAAGCGAAACAAAACAAATCAAAACAAAACGCACACCCCTTACAATTATGGTGGACTCAGATTCAAAAAAATAAAATAAAAATGCAATGCTACGTGTCACAATATAAGTTGCTGTGAATTATTAGCTGAACACAGTGGGGCCCATGGTCGGTCGTCCTACATAGGGGTGTGCACGGTCCGGTTTGGCCGGTTTAAGGGGCAAAATACGGACCAAACCAATAGGTACGGTTTGAAATTTTCACAAACCAAATCAGTCAAATAATTATTTCAAACCAAACCGGCCAAACCATATTAAAACGGTTTGGTTCGGCTGGTTTAAACAGTTTGAAGATTATTCAACTAAAAATATTACAAAAAATGAAACTTGTATATCAATTTTATCATTAGAAATTAATGAAAGAATGATACACAAAATAAAACTAATATAGATATGTATCGCTTGTCATTAATTATAAATATAAGATAAGTAATAAATAAATAATATTATGGTTGCAAGAAACAATTATATATAAGTTGATTTATAGGGTTACAATTCGAAAGAATATAAACATCGGACATATATATCAATATAATTGATATTTTAGCTTTCTATCAAATAATATTTTATTATCATTGTTATATTTAAAATTATATTATTTATACGGCCGGTTTCATCCTTCAAACCGTCGGCCAAACCAAATTATCCGGTTTGAGATTTTTCAAACCAACCCGGCCAATCATTTTTTTCAAACCAGCCAAATCGGCCAAATTAATTTGGTTTGGCCGGTTCGGCCAGTTTCGGCCAAACCGTGCACACCCCTAGTCCTACATTGCTAGCCAGCTCTCTCACGTCATTTTACATTATTATTCTACAAATTCTTCATTTTCTATCAATTAGAATGAATATTTAATTTAAAACATTTTTCTAAATAGAAAAAATGGTGGCTTGCATTTAATTAATGCATGTTTTTATTTATTTTTTATTGGAAGGTTGAATTCTGTATTTTATCTCATAATGGGGTTTTTATATAAGATATACATAAATAAAGATAATTTGAAATTTCTTGTGTTAATGTAGTTTAATTAGGTCAGATGCTTTAATAATTATATGGGAATCAAATGTTATGCTGTCACCATCGTGCTAACTCATGAAACCGATATCTATATCTATATATAGAATGGAACTCAAATTTAAAAATAAACTCTAAATTAAATAAAAATGAATTTGAACTAATTAGTTGATTTTATTAACGATCGAGAAAAAAAGATGTAAATTTACAAAAGCAAAACACAGTTTTCTCTAAACATAATATATAATAATTAAATATAATCTATAAGGAAAAAAAAGGCACATGATCATGGACGAGAACGATTATTTTTGTGTAAATGAATGCAACGGCTATTAAAAAATACACTAAAATAAAGGCACAAATTTAGGTAACATTGTCCTCCAAATCATTTATTGTAAAAAATATTTTTTTTTATCATTCTTACTTACTTGGTGTATAACTTATGATCGAAATTAAACCCATAAAATGATTTCGTAGGAAGCGCTTTATAACTTACTTTCATAATTTAAAACGTTAACAAAAACGATTAGTTTTATGAAAAAGAAAATGGTCTTTAAAATATTAATGATGTCTAAGGAATTAAGCCGTTGACACACATTTCCAGATATTATTTACCTTATCTTCTAGAGAAAACTATAGAGTTGATGTGTCTATTTATTTATTTCCATTTATAATCAACAAAATCATCACATCCATGAGAGCCGTTGATTATGATAATGACGGCGATTGTGGGCCGTTGCAAGCGAAGAAAGCCTACCACTTATCTGTGATTGTCGGCTTCTAATTTCTCACTAACTCATTTTTTTTCTCTCTAATTTCCAGTTAATTACTATAATTTGACGGCTAATTAATCCAAAATTTTAATTTCAATTATTAAACTCTCTGTCTCCATAAATACCCACCCCCACCCTCTCTCTATGTTCACCACGCACGCTCTCCGTCAATCTCTCTCTCTCTCTCTTTCTCTATCAGACACACACACACACTAGTATTCACTTACCTCGAACAGCGATGACCAAGGACGTCGAGTCTGCGCCGGAATTCTCGGCCAAGGACTACCACGACCCCCCGCCAGCGCCGCTCTTCGATTTCGACGAGCTGACCAAATGGTCCTTCTACAGAGCTCTCATCGCTGAGTTCGTCGCGACGTTGCTTTTCCTGTACGTCACCGTTCTGACCGTCATCGGCTACAAGCACCAGAGCGAAACCGATGAGTGCGGCGGAGTCGGGATTCTCGGTATCGCATGGGCGTTCGGCGGCATGATCTTCATCCTAGTTTACTGCACCGCCGGCATCTCCGGTAAGTCCGTTGAGTTAGTGCGCTGACGAATTGGATTTTTCAATTTTGTGATTGATGTTAAATGCTGATGGTGGACTGGAATTTGAGTTGATAGGAGGGCATATTAATCCGGCGGTGACGTTTGGGCTGTTTTTGGGGCGGAAGGTATCGCTGATTAGGGCAGTGCTGTACATGGTGGCGCAGTGTTTGGGGGCGATCTGCGGCGTGGGATTCGTGAAAGCTTTCCAGAAATCGTACTACAACAGGTACGGCGGCGGCGCCAACGAGCTCGCCGACGGCTACAACAAGGGCACCGGCTTGGGTGCTGAGATCATTGGCACCTTCGTTTTGGTGTACACTGTTTTCTCCGCCACTGATCCCAAGAGAAGCGCCAGAGACTCCCATGTTCCTGTAAGTATATCGCAATCAATTGTAGCTGATATATCTTAACATCCAACTTCATGTTAAACAAGATTAGGAGGGGTTGAAAAATGAAAACTAATAGAACAATCCCAAAACTTCAATCAAGATTTTTATCAACTTTGGTTGGAGGATTTCACGTATTTTTCATACAATTTAAACACGTGCAAAGTGTGAGCTCTGTGTTTATGTTGACTTTATGTTTATTTTTTCTTTAAATTTAAAAATGGGAGGTAATAATTTTGGTAGTTGTTAGTTATTTGTGGTGTTGGTTTATTTGCTATAGTCTATGACTATAGATAGAATCTTTCTGGATAAACTCAAATTAAATAATGAAGAAGCAGGTAAACTAAACATTATTCCGAATTAAATTAGAGCATATGCCACGTCGTATTCACGCCTAATTCTCTCTCTCATATTTCAATCTCACACTTGTCCAACAAATATGAAATATGCTGCATTTAATAAATTTGAGAGTGACACAAACTTACTAATTATTAATGATATGGAATGAAGGTCTTGGCCCCACTTCCCATCGGCTTCGCTGTGTTCATGGTTCACCTAGCCACCATCCCCATCACCGGCACCGGCATCAATCCTGCCCGGAGTTTTGGCGCCGCCGTCATCTACAACAAGGACAAGGCCTGGGATGACCAGGTATATTATTATTTCACAAGTTAAAGAATTTACTCTCCCTGCATAATTATGTATATGTATATTAGAATTTACAAAGAACTGTTTGTTGGCATACAGTGGATTTTCTGGGTTGGACCTTTCGTCGGAGCTGCGATTGCTGCATTCTACCACCAGTTCATTCTGAGGGCAGCAGCCATTAAAGCTCTGGGATCTTTCAGAAGCAATGCATGAGAAGCAATATGAGATGAATAATAAGTTATTGGAAGAGAAGATTCCATCAAACTGTAGATATCCTCCACGCCTGTTGTCTTCTTTATTCTCTCTCTCTCTTTTAGTATCCTTCCCTGTATCAAAGATGTGCTGTTGTTTCCCTTCTATTCAATGAATATTTCTCTCTTTTTTTGTTTACCTGTTAAGTTCATGTCTAATCAACCTAGTATAATTTTCATTTTTCATCTCCAACTATTGTTTTTACCTACTTTTTTATTACAACATTAATAATCTTCAAAAAATCTACCATTAATGATAAAAGAAGCATACATCTTATTCTCTGAAAAACGTTGATGTCCCTAAAACACAAAACGAAGAAGAAACATATAATATTCAATCTATCAACCTGTCAGAGGAAACCAGACACTTTAGACACAAGATATCGAAGAATCTAGACTATCATATGGTGGTGTGAAGCAGTAATTCCACAAAGAACTAAGTTTATTTGTCTGAAAGACCCAGTTTTGACTGCAACAGGAAAATAGAATGGGAATTCCACAGTATGAATGAACTTATAAAGTGAAATATAGCCCTCGAGGGAGTGATCAGATCATAGGGACACTCCTACCACCCAGTCGAGCTAAGAAACTCAATGATCGGTCCGAATGCCTTGTCCACAGATTTGTTCCACGCGTGAGCAAACTCTAGACGGGAGCTTCTTCCAAACGTGGCTTGTCTTGGCTGAATTTTTTCAAGATATGGAGTTCAATCACACAGAAGCAGAGATACACTAAAGTTATATCATGGCTTTTTCATTGGGGATATATATCCCACAAAAACTGAAGCAAGCTCAAGTATTATTGAAACATGAAATGAAAGGAGGTTTAAAGCATATTCAAAGCCCAACATAGGAGAATTATAAGTTTATAAAACATTTTTCCAATGAACAAATTTATATAAGCCGAATTACCATTGCCATGGATCCTTCAATCAGTTTATCATAATAAAAACATAAATACATTTCTGGTAGACTTCTAAAGTAAACCCTTATCATCAAACAAGATCGACATCCATTACTCACATCAACCAAGCCTATAGAGTGTTGTGTGGTGAAGAGGGACGAATGACCATCATAAACCTGGTAGTAGCCCTAATCACCAAAGAATTCACATTGGTTCTATTGGTAATAGGAGAAATTCCCTCTAAGATTCAAAACAACAGCAGGATCGACCGCATTTCGCTCTACAAAAGTCAAATTGCAACAAAATCCCTAATTATTCCCATTAAATAGATTCACCTTTCTTCAAATTTTACTCGAGAGTACATTTTCCCCAAAATTAAGGAAAAATGAGGATCCGCAGAAAATAACACTAGCCACAAATCCTATTCAATACTGCATTAGGCAAAATCAACAGCCAAAAAAATAAAAAACTGAAGGAATGGAAAGGAAAAGAAATGAATCACCGGATGTTGTGCAGCAGAGATAGATCTATAGATGGTTCTACGATGCTCGAAAATGGCGATTCCGGCTGCAACGCTCCCCAGCGTTGCGCCTAATAGGCGCTCCTGCACAAACTCACTCACACACACAATAAATGAGAGACATTTTGGAAACAATTATGATTATGGATAGTGATCAATGCAATATTACCTGAGCGAGAACGCTGATCATGACTCTCTCTAATGTGGTTAAGAACAGTCTGCGTTGGTTTCCAAAAGGAATTGATGAAGGAAAACGATTGAAAGGATTCCTTTTATTTTCGAATTTATATTCCTGACTGACTTTTTTTTTTATATAGGGAGAATGACTTTCGCTCCTTCTCAACCCCCCCCCCCCCCCCCCCCAACAAACAGGCTTGTTTAAACGTAATTAATTAGGAAGTTTTTATTTTTATTTTTTATATAATGTAATTAGGAAGGGTTAATTATAAATTTTAACATAATTTTCATTATTTTTATAATTATAACATATTATTTGTTGTGGCAGACAAAAAAAATAAGAGAGAGGAATATAAACTGAAAATTTATAATTTTATTCCATCAAGCATCAATTGTGGTTTGTGAAGTATATATAGACAAAATAAACTAGAATTCTAAATTAACTAGGAATATGAAATCTATCTATATTCAAAATGTACGGAGCCATTCAACTCCGTGAATGCTTTTCTTTCTCCAGTCATGTGGCTGGTTGCGCCAGTATCAAAATACCACATGCCATCCGACTTATCAGCTGGTATAACCTTTGCTTCATTCAAGTGCACTGCCTGAGTTTCAGTTTCGTTGCTGCAGCATGCTTCCAGCACGGCTTGGGGCTGAAGCTCGTTGCTGAAGCAATCTTTCGCCATGAGGAGAACAGGTTCATCTATTGTATATGGTTAAGCTTTCGTGAGATTTGTTCGCTCACGTTGTTCACGATCATGCCTTGCTTTACGACATTCCTTGGCCCAATATCCAACAATTTCACAATAATTGCAATTTCCTTTCTTACGCGAGTTATTTGCAGGTGGGTTACTTGACCATCTTGATTTATCACCGTTTGACGTTCTTCCTTTAGTTGTGTTTCTGTAGTTTTCAGACTTTGAGTTTTGCCCGCGATCACGTTGATGCTGTCGGGCACGCCACTCTTCTTCTGAGAGAAGTAAACGATCAACAGGGCCTGCGTTGTCGAGTTCGTCGTACTCCTCCACAACCAAGAGTCGACCAATCAACTCTTCAATGGTCATGGTTTTGAGGTCCACTAAGGTTTCAATCACCTTTGACATCTGTTTGTATTGTTGTGGAACACTGCAAAGGAATTTGAGCACCGCCTTGTGCTTGGTTACTGTATCGCTCAATGATTCGAGATCATTGACGATTGCCGTGAGTCTTATTCCAAAAGACTCAAGTCCTTCAACTTCTTTAAAGGTGAGATTTTCGAACTCCGTTCTTCGTGTCTGCGCTTTGGCTTCTCGTACATGATCACTCCCTACGCGCATGGTTTTGAGGGTTTTCCATGCCTCTTTGGCCGTTTCTTTAATGCCAATCACGTGAATCAACTCTGGCGGCACTGCTCGGAGAATCATTGACATGGCACGTTTGTCATATCGTTGGTTTCCTGGTCCTTCTTCGACTACATCCCACAGGCCTTGCGCTTAGAGATGCACCTTCATGAGGATTGCTCAATCCCCATAATTCGAATGAGTGAGAATAGGGAAGTTACTCGCGTTCTCCAGCTCTCGATCGATTCAAATGTTATCAACTTGTTCTTGTCTTGCCAACGCCATTTTGTGATGTTTTGGATCGAACACCAAAACCGATGGCTGCGTTGTACTTTGGATCAAACACCAAAGATGATGGTTGCGTGAGTGCTTTGGATTGTAAACCAAAGATGGCTCTGATGCCACGTGTTGTGGCAATCAAGAAAAATACGAGAGAAAATATAAACACGAAAGCTTATAATTTTATTCCATCAACTGTGAAGTATATATGGACAAAATAGAAATCTATATCAACTAGGAATATGAAATCTATCTATATCCTATCAAATATATCCAAAACTAGATATATATGAAAACTAAAGATATCTAAAACTAAATATATCTATAAGCCAAATTTATATAATCATATATTTGTAGACACATACGAGATTATCTAACATTTTTTAATTTTTGCAATTATAACACAAAATTTAAAATATTTGTAGTTATAATAAAAACATATTTTATCCCAATTATTTGCGATGAAAAATTAAATTCTATATTTGTTTGTTTGTTATTTATTTTAGACTTGAATATTCTTAAATGAAAAGTTGTGTTAATATGCAATATCCCTTATTTGGGACCTTATTTGGCAATATTTAAATTATCTTATTTTTAAACATCCATTAAATGATTATAAACTTCAAGATTAGAATGTTAAATTATTTTGAAACAGTTATATACCTATATTTGAAATTAAATTAAAAAAATATACAAACGTGAAATGTTAAAAATTAAAATAAAACCTATAAAAGTTGGAAATTAAACTATAACAATCTATTATTAATAAAAATTAAATTGTAAATTTGAAAGCCAAATTGCTGAATAGACTCATGTAAATAATTAAAATTAAAGTTTTATTCTTTACTAATGCGATAGGTGTAATTAGTTAAAAAATAACTTTTTCATAATATCCTCATTTAAAAGATATACTCTTTTCGTCCCGGCTTAATTGTTCGAGGTTGATCGAGCACAATAACTAAGGAGTGTGAGTGTAGTGAAATTAATATTTTATTGTTGAGTGTAAAAAAGTTACCTTATTTAGTAAGGGTACCACTGAGCTGGGACAGACGAAAAAGAAAAGCGAGATAATTAAGTTGGGACGGAGGGAGTATTTTAAAAGGTTTATTTAATACATTTATAATTTATAAGCATTCAATTTATAATGTATTATTTTATTCAATTTATACCCCATTTTCCATTTTTGTTTGTTCCATAAAATAGTTTCATTTTCCTAAAATGACAAATTTTTTCACTCTCAACAAAAAAATATTAATTCCACTAAACTTACAATCCTTAATTCTCGTGCCGAATCACTAATGGGACGGAGGGAGTACCAAATATAACAATAAAAATAAATAATCACAAAAATTTGTCATTTTAAAATTATTCATATTTAAAATAAATAACAAACAAGCAATCACAAAATTTATAGGGAAAACACGGAATTTTATCAAAAAAGTTTTCATTTTTCGGAATTTTATCTGGTAGGGGATTTTATCCAAAAAAAAAATTATGTTTGGGAATTTTATCCAATGTAATTGACATTAATTTTTTTTAATGATAAATCACCCGTTAAATCCCACATAATGTCCACGTTGCATTCAACTAACATCTACGTGGATTATTAATGAGTTGGACACTGCACGGAATTTAACGGGTGGTTCATCGTACAAAAATTTTGTTAGTTAAGTTGGATAAAATTCCCAAACAGAAAATTATTTTGGATAAAATTCTCTAAGAAATATAACTTCGGATAAAATCCCGAAACAAAAAAATATTTTGGATAAAATTCCCTAACACATAAAATTTTGGATAAAATTTCAAGAATTTAAAATATTTTGGATAAAATTTCATGTTTTCCCAAATTTATAATCGATAATTTTTGGGTATTTTTGTTATAATTGCTAAGATTTTGAATTTGTGTTATAATTAAAAAAATTAATACTCTCTCCATCCCATTAGATTAGACGCGTATTCCATTTCGGTCCGTCCCGTTTATTAGACACGTTTCCTTTTTTGGCAAAAAATTAACATCCAAAAATTCAATTTCAGTACTTCCATTATGATTAATGCTTATTTTATTGTTGTTTGACTGAATTCTAGACTTTTTTAAATATGTAATTAGTGTTTATTTTATTAATATTTTTAGTATTAATTTTTCTTTAAACAATTACTTATTTTTTGTCTTGGTTTATGTGCCATTTCTTTTGTGTCTAACAATATGGGACGGAAGGAGTAAGTTTTATGTTATAATTGCAAAGATATGAAAAAGTATATTATAATTGTAAAAGTAACGAAAAATTTTGTTAAAATTTGCAATTAATCCAATTAGGAATGTGTAAATAATACTTCCCCATTAGGATTATTTTGGTATCATTTTTCTTTAATAATTTTTAATTATACCCTTGAATAACCTTGAAAAATAAGAATATTAAAAAATAATATTATTAAAAAGGAACTCAATTAATATTTTAAATAAGGACAATGTTGGAGGTTTATTTATATTTATTATTTTCATAAATGTTTTTTTACAAATATTTAAAATTAAACTAGAACATATAATCAGCTTGATGGAAGGAGTAATAGAAATGTTCAACTACTCATAGTTCACACCTATTAATGTGCCCACTGAGTCCCATCTGATCTAGATGAATTATTGATGGTTTCATTTCATTCTCATTTTTTTTTTCCCAATGAATAATTCATTATCCATGTGAGTTTGCAGTGAAACTATTCGCTTCTTCGCACTCACTTATAATGTATTCAAGTTCAACAAATGGTATTAATATAAATAGGAGCTTCAACAAACTCCAGCGTCAATTGATCATGAAAAATATAAATGTAATTAATTCATCACATTCTCCTCATGCACTATGTTTATGTATGATTGCTTTGAGGATGATCTTCACTAATTGTTTACTCCTCAGCTGGTGGATCCACCCACCTCCCATGCTCCTTTATCAGCTCGATCAGTGCATCCGTTGCTCCTTCCATCGCGATCCCTCTTTTCACCACCGTCTGCACCACCCGACACAACAACACCAACACTTGGAATAATCAGTTCCCATAAAACTTTTCAATTCTCATTTGATGGGAGGAGGAGGAGATTATGGAATAAGCTTACCTTCCCAACATAAAGATCAATCTTTCCGGGCGCACCGCCTACGTAGCCAAAATCGGCGTCTGCCATTTCTCCAGGCCCATTCACGATGCAACCCATGATTGCTATCTGTTCAGTAAAAAGATACATCATCAGATTTCTTGCAGAGCTCGACCTCACCTGCAACTCGTTGAGCTGAGCAACTAGTTATTACCGAAACACCGGGCAAATGAGATGTCTTTTCTCTGATTTCTGCACTGATCTCTTGGAGGTCAAACAAGGTCCTTCCACAGGATGGGCACGACACGTATTCCTGATATCGTTTTCACAAAGATTAGGTCAGGACTTGTGATTAATGTTTTCCTCCTTATGCTACTGTTATACTAACCGTCTTCGTGTTCCTCATTCTGCAGCCTTGAAGCAAATTGAAAGAGGTGTTTCTAAGGAATTCAAACTCCTGGTCTGGGGCTTCCAGTAGGATACCATCTCCAAGTCCATCTACCAGAAGGGCTCCTGCATTCGCCCCAGCGCCAATAACTAACTCGTCTCTGCTCGTGGAAGGATTAATGTCAGCCATGATCCGAATTGCAGGACAGAGAACTCAGTTGGATTGAGATATTTACCTGTGAACTTCTCTTGGGAACTCTATATGATGAATAACCGGGAAGTTCAACGAGTTCTCTGAAAGATACTCGAATAGCCTTCTTGCAGCATGAACTCTGCTGGTTTTATCATCTGAATATGGTATGTGATGAAGGATCATGGTAGCATCAGTAGTCTTCAGAATCTCCAACTCTTCCTGGGTTTCGTCACCACGCACAGAGACTACCACACGTGTGCCTTAATGAACATAGATAAATCAGTATGACTGCTAGCATCTTTGTTAACTTTTGCTCCTATATATATATAACATATTGCATGGCATACCCTCGGGAAGAAGCAGGTGAGCCCCAGATGACAATTCCTTGAGAGTCACAAGGGCCATTGCATTGGGTAATGGTTTTGTCAATTGTTCGGATAAAGGAGTAATCACTCCCATGCTAACATCTATCAGCCTCTTGAGAGCCAATCTCTGGTATAGAAAAGAATTTTGTAGCTTCAGAATTTTTTGAAATTTCTTCCTCTTTGGTTATGCATATATCTCACATATAATAAACAAAATAAGGCTTACAGCATCTTTATCATCTTGTGGGGGAAGCTCCCTCAACAAGATTGAGTCCACAGTTGCTAGATCCTGCACCAGTGATGAATTTCTTGATGAGAGATCTACATCAACGAAAATGGAAGATAAAGTTTCTTAGATCATACCTTAAATGGCATTCCAATAACAAGTTTAGCTGCAAGAGACTTGTATAGGAGCTCAGGTGCCTACAAGAAAAGAGGAAAATCAAATGGTAAAAGAATAAACAAAAGCCCACATATTAAAGAATATATATATACTATTATACTAAAACAAAGATATTTTGATATTATAAAATAAGATATCAGATGTTCAATACACGCGTGTAAGTGTAAAGCTAGTTATGAGAAAAGCAGAATGGCAAACCTTCAACTGATCCAGAGTAACGGACATTAGAACTGAGCCATCACGGTGAAGAACACCTCTATAATCAACTTCTTCACCCTGCATGGGAAATAACAAAGATTCTGAGATTTGATGCTCACCCATTCAATCAAACATATAACTTGTAAACTACAAGAAAACTGAATCTAACCTCCTTTTGAATTGGCAGCTGACCACTTCTGCGTTGGAAATCAAAGTAGCGTCTGTGTTTTTCTTCAAATGGAGCCTAGTTAAAGCCAACAAATATTTGTAACACATGTTTTAGAACTTCAGAGCAAACATATTTAGTCGATTTCAGAGTCATACCACTCCTTTCTGGAGTTCAGATGTCCTCATTCCAAGATTAGCCAATCTTTTGCATGGATCAATCTCCTCCTCCGGTGGCTCAGTTAGAGAGACCCTGATTGTGTCACCCAGACCGTCCTGCACAATCAACATCGTCCATCAGGCAGTGAATCTTAAACAACTCTATGTCTGTATCAGATGGTTCTGAGCAACAGGGTGTAAAGGTAAAGGACATACCATAAGAAGTGTACCGATTCCGATTGCAGATTTCATCCTTCCATCTTCACCCTCACCAGCTTCAGTGACTCCCAGATGTAATGGGTAATCCCATCCCAAAACATTCATTTCAGCTACTAGAAGGCGGTATGCCTGGACCATAATAACCGGGTTGCTTGCTTTCATTGAGAATACAAAATTATGGAAGTCTAGTTTTCGGCAAATCCTTGCGTACTCAAATGCAGATTCAACCTGTTACACAATGAAATTTACTTAAATCACCAGAAGCAGCACAGGTTCAAGACTTGCTCTAAGAGCTGAAATAGCTTACTTACCATTCCCCGGGGTGAATCACCATAGTAACTCATGATGCGATCTGAAAGGCTACCATGGTTTGTTCCAATGCGCATTGCTCGGCCATACTTCTTACACTTTTCAACCAATGGGGAGAAAACCTATAAAGAAGCACAAAGAGAAACCATGAGGAGAAATACTGTTGTGCTGGCATAAAAACAACACTAAACACGTCTTTTCGAAGATAACAAACAGCAAAGCAGCTGAGGTGTAATTCTGACCTTCTCAATATGCTCGAGTTCTTTCTGATAGTCGTCGTCTGTGTATTCCAGTTGCTCAAACTGTGCCCTCCTATCAGCTGAAAAAAAAACATGTCGTTTTAGATTGAACACTTGAACCAGTTTGTATCTCACAAGGCAATATGGTGATGAATTTGGTACCAAAGTTTCCTGGGTTAACGCGGATTTTGTCAAAACATTCAGCAACTCGCATAGCCACAGGTGGAGCAAAGTGAATGTCTGCAACTAGAGGGATGTTGTAGCTACACAATAAAAATTACTGAGTAACATTTCTTGCATTCAATTAGGATGTATCATATGAACCAAACCAATTTAATACTTACTTCTTCTGAACAAGTGTGTTTTTAATTTCAAAACATGCATCTGCTTCTTTCCTTCCTTGCACCGTGATTCTAACAATATCAGCTCCTTGATCAGCAATTCTCATAACCTGCACAGAGCCACAGACAACAGTTAGATGTATGATAACCATATAAATATCCTAATAACTTGAAAAGAAACATCAATGGTATGGTTATATATCTTGAAAAGCTAGTTTTCTAAGAAGATAACACTCAAATTATGCAGAGTTACTCTTTCTCAGGCTAGCATTGAAGAGTGCAGCTCTGATCCTTTAAGTTCAATGAGATAGATGAAGGAAGGAGAAGAAGAACAAAAAAAAAATAAAAAAAATTGCAGGTACAACTTAGTTATAAATCTTGTAAAATATTTTCAGAGATGGTTATTATATGTAACACAAACCATCAGAAACTAATCAATTAACATGTCTTGTCTATAGTATTACATATATAAATAAATAATAGGATAAAGCAAAAACATGTAATGTATAGTAGGACCTGCTCAACAGTTCCAGCAACATCCTTCGTATCCGTAGTGGTCATTGTTTGAACTCTGATGGGATGCTCACTACCTAAAGCAACATTTCCAACCATCACTGTGCTGGTTTTTCTCCGGACAGTCTTGTGTATGGATTCACAATACTTCTGCCTAGGAACTGCATCCAGAAAGTCACAAATCAGATCTCAAACTCAAGGCAGATGATGGCAGTATAGTAAAATTCCATATAAGCTGCATACTTATGAATCAAGATTTTATGAAAAAAACAAAAGAAAATGCTTTATAACAATTGACATGTTTATTCTTTACATCTGATCTTATAGGACCTACACATATGTGATAATGTGAATATCTCAGAACCATCAGCGAAGAAAATGAGAAGAATATATGATATAGATATACCTAAGAGTGGGCTTCCCTCCGATGCTGGCTCGAGTTCAACAGTTTCTGAGCCCGGCTTGTTAGAGTTTCTGATCACTGCAACCTTGGTCCGGCCAAACTTGACCCTTTGCAAGTTTGAAACTCTAACAAAGTCGGAACTCTTTGCGAACCCCAAGCCACGATGATCCTTGGTCTTGAGACCAGTGAAAGAAGCCGGAACAGCCCCAGTCGCCATTTTTGCTCCACAAATCACCAGATTCCACCCTCCTAAACCACACAAAACCAGATCAAAACGTTCAGTTTTAGCACATGATAAAACTTCTATCCCGCACAGTAGATGGCCCAGATAAATAGAATAAGAAAATAAGATAAATGAAATGGATGACTCAAAACTCTCATCCATTTTAACAACAGAGCACCTCTCAGATTGATGAAATCACCCAATCACACCCCACCCACCCCACCCCTACAAGCCCAAGAACGTGTAAAACGACGATAGAGTTATTCAATCACCAAAACCCTCAACAAATGCAAAAATCTTGATGATTTTCACGCAAAACCAGTAAATTGAGTAGCCCAAAAGTTGAGCATTCAATTAAAAAAAAAAAAAAAAAATTCCCGAAACGCAGAAACTAATAATTTAGAGTTTTACTTTGAAACAAGAAAACTGAAACTTGGAAAAACGCTGCAACTTACTCAAATCTCTTACTCGAGAAAGCAAAATCAACTCAACTCTGACAAATCGGAAATGAAGAATCTCGAGAGAGAGATTAAATGGTGGTAGATGGAAATTGAATTGGAGCTGAAAATTCAGGAAAAAAAACGGTGAAGGTGCTGAGAGGCTATATAGTAGCATAAAATGACGAAAGATTCATGTATGACAGGTACACTCAATTCATAAGCAGACAAAATTCAGTTCATCAGCATCTTTTTATTATTTTCTTTTTTTTTTAGGAGCCTTGTTTTGATTTTCATATTTATTTATTTTTTCTGGTTTTTCAACTGACAACTAAGCAAATGGGAGTTTTTGGAGTTTCTAAATATTATATTTTGAGCCCAATATGTTTATTTTTGTTTACTTTTGGCCACCTTATATTTACATAAGTTTTTTTTTTCAAAATAATTTGTTATCGATAGTATATAATCTTTGTCAACGTATAAAATTTGAAATATGTAATAGAGTTTATTCAGACATTAATTCGTTTAGAATAACATAGCGATCACTTGGTTTTGATTCAACTACACAATAACTCACATAATTTTTCGAATATGATATATTTTCGTGTAATCATTCGAATAATGTTTAAAAAAATAATGATAATGGGTTACTCTTGTTTTAAGAAAATTAAATAATAAAGATAAACGAAATTAAAGAAGAGAAAATAGAAAGTCATTAAATAAGATTTGCCAAAAAATGAAGGACTAAATTACAAATAGTGCATGATTTTCATAGTCACGGTCTCACGGGATGGGATATTCCGTTTAATACCCGTTATTTTTCTTTTATGTCATTTTTTTGGTAGAAGAATAAGGATGGAATCTAATTTTTATATATATATAAAGTATTTAGAAAATCTCACCATAGAGATAAAATAATTGTACAAATAAGACCATATCACCAAACAATAAAAAAAAAATTGAAATAAAATCTTTATGCGAATCAAATCCCCTCGGAAATTATGTTCCACCAAATTTTCATACATGGTCAATGTAAATAATAAATTTAATGCATTGGCGTAATGAACTAATTAAGATAAATTGTATAATGTTCAAGTCAGGTGGCTTGGTCAAAAATATCAAACGACTGAAAATATGTGTCAAATTTATCTGCATATTTAATTATGAAGTATTTATTCCTCCTATTAAATCAATGTTTTGAATTCAACTTCGGTATACTTGAGAAGTCAAATGTTTGTGCAAATTTTAAGATGATAAATATGGGTTATTAAATTGCCTTGTTTTTTTTTTCTTTCTGACACTGACATAAAAATATTATAAAATACTTTTGCAAAACAAAATTAAAAAATTGGACAGTCTAAGATGTGGAATCGCTGAATAGATTAGGCTATCCAATAAAAGATTTATGGAAAATAATATCCTCCTCGCCGGCGCATTTAAAATCTCATACTAATATATTGATCCGAAGCCGTTTTTGAAATTTCGTATTTAAATCCATTAACTAATCACTACGTGTTAGCCACAAGCCTAAAAATCTACTAATCTAGGGCTGCAACAAGACTTGTACCTTTTCCCGCTCATAATTCAAATGTACAAGTAGGGGAAAGCAGCGCCACCAAACCCTAGTAATTAAATTTCAGCCCAACTAGAACTAGTGGAGACGAGAAGATTACGAACAGCAGCTTAAGTCTTTAACCGCCTTCTTGCCGGACCTTCTTTGTCTCTTCCGCTTCAGTGAAGCGGTCCAGTAGCTGGTGGCGGTGGAGGAATTACCGCCGGCGCTGTAAGCGAGCAGAGAGGTGACTTGGCAGTCATGCCAGTCGAGAGATTTGAGGTCGTTGATCGCTTCCTCCGGAGTTAAGGAAACATCGCCTGATACGCCGCTGTCTAGCAGCGTCGAACGGTGGAGATCCATCAATTCCAATGAGGTAACCATTTCGGCCAAAATATTCTGAATCAAATGACAAATTGTTACAGACATTGATCAATGTTAACACGAGAAAAAAAGCATAACGAGAAGAAGATAGTAGTAGAATTGATTTGAGAAGTGTAGTCGTGCCTTTTGAGCGCCATTTTTTTTTTTTTTTTTGAAAGCAATTCAGTAATAAAACGCCAAATATGTTAAATATAAAACGAATGCACAACATTAGAATCAAACTGAATCAAGTGATTTAGGATCAAATGAGAAAGAAATTACAGAGAAGGAACAATGACTGTTTTATATGAATCTCTGTACATGGCGAGAGAGAGGCGGATTTCACCTGAGGAAGTTGATTGACGGAGAGAGAGAGAGTTCGGTCATCGATGAAATCGAGGTAATCTTCTTCTAGTGCCAGTTTATTACTCGCCACCTGCTCTGCCTTCTTCGCTGTTTTCCAAAGCTTCCATTTCTCTTTCTCTGTCCCACTCTCATTCTCACTCTCCAGCTGCCCGCGTGTTCCGTTAAAGGAAATACAACATTCACATTGGAGCGGGAAAATCAGGGGCGGAAGCGTTACAACTCACAACATTCTTCAGATTCTTTGATGGCGTAAAACCTCGTACTCGTACACACACTCAATCAAAAACAACACAATAATATAATAATAATTAAAGAGCAATCGAATATAGTAGAAATAAACTCAAATAGATTACACCAAATATATCCGATTTAACGGTATCTTGAGTATCGAAGGATTAAGAATTCACATTTCAATCAAGCTGGCATTACAAAAAAAAAAACCATATAAAATTATTTATAGGCATTTGAATGATGCTGCAGCATCAACAACAGATCTCTCTCTCAGAAGGCATGGGTGTTAGAACCAATGACGAATTGAAGACAGAGCTGCTAACAACATTTCATGAAATGAATCTGTCCTGGAAGCTTTGGCATCCAGATAGAGAGAACACAGAAAGCAAGCATGTTTTTTTGTTTTATTTTTTTCTCTCGTGGTCCCATCAATCATATCATAAGTATACCGAAGCATCACTGTACCTTGCAAACAGTATCACCACCATTCGTCTTAGCAACTATGCTGCCAGGAGATAACAACTGGACGCCAATTGTGAGTCGACATTGGACTATCTTCATCAGTATTCTCATCTACAGAGTCTCTTCCTAGTAAATAGTCTTAGTAGTTGATATTTATATGTTCATGGATGGTCTCAAGACCAATTCTCTACTGTTTCTTCACATTTTAAGCAAAACATGTCAAGTATGATACAATCGTAGCGTGATCTTGTGCATCTATCATTATTCTAATCATGATCGGAGAATCTTGGCATGCTGTGAGTCCTCATGAAAGAGAGGAGTATGATGCTCTGTTTTGAAAAGTATTTGCGTTGAATATTTAAGAATAATAAAGTTGCTATTTAGGCAACAATTATTGTACATGAATGTTGAAACAAACATCAACACTAATTACACACAGACACAACTTATTACATCAAACAACTCACACACTCAACATCACAAATCAGGCCACAGCAATGCCCTGCGAAGGCCTCGAGAATATGCAGACTTGGCAGGAAGGGGAAGACAACGACGATACATAGTACTTGTCTTCGCCTCCCAAGACGGGCATAGGCACCCCTCTCTTGGCCGGGCTAACGTAGCCCGGCCTGTACGTCTTCCCGAGAATGCCCTCGACGCCATCCGACAGATTGGCAAACCTAAACTGTGTCTCAAGGTGAGCAAACGCATCATCACCGGGCAACTGATAGTTATGAACTCTGTTTTCCATTGCTCCGATGGGAGTCACTCTTATATCAATCTCCACCAGCCCCGCCACCGTCACTCTCACCGTGTTCACATCGTCAGTCCTCTCCACCACAACCTCTCTCCGCCCGTCAGGGCACCGCCACTCGGCCGCCCCATCCGTGGGGACGTCCACTGACTCGCCGTTCCACTTGACCATGAGTGCATCCACACCGTCATCCCAATGCCTCACCTTCTTCGCTGCAAGGACCAGCGTGTGAGCGTCGAACATCACGGAGAGGGCTTGCACCCACGTGTAGTCGCGAGTCCTCCCCGTGGGCCTCGTGCCGATGAGATGCGCGTTTATGTGGAGGTTTGAGTCGGAGACGATGGCGAAGTCGCTGCCCTTTGATCCGTGGAAGTAGAACATGACGCCGTCGCCTCCCACGAAACGCGGGTCATAGCACAGTGCGCCATATCCATTGCATTTAGGCCTTCTCCCTGCCAAAGAGTAGACCAGAACGGTTATTAATTACATTGAAAAAACAACAACTAATATATGGACGAGTTAAGGTGGTGGTAATAACATTTGCAGGTGACTTGGCACATGCTGCTGCAGTCGAAGAAGCAGCCCTTGCGTTTCTTGTTGTTCTTGGGCTTCCTCTCGGGGCACTCCGCGGGGCACGTGAGAGTTTTGTTGTGGCATTTCCCACGTGCGTGACACAAGGCTGTTTCATGACCCTTCTTCTCCGGCGGCGGTGGAACCATCTCATAGTTGGTCGTGGCCGCGTCGTAAGGCGGCTTCTTCTGTTTGCTGCTGTTGCCTTGAGCGGCCGCCGACGAGATGAAGAGCAGGAGGAGAGCCAAAAGGAAGTAGAGCTTTCCGGCCTCCATTGTTTCGTGTTTGTGAAATGATATTGATACTGAGAGAAATGAAAGCATTCATTTATAGGATGAAGAAAAAGGGGCGTGGGTTTCGGCTGAAGAAATGTAGAGATACAGCTTCGACTGAGTTGGAGCATGCTGTTGCCTAGGTTTCGGTTAGATTTCTGGGTAACTGTGTTTTTTCCCCATAGTTTTCATTCTCTCCCATCAAAGTCAACTACTAAAATACGATTATAATATGTTTCCATTCTTTGCTTTCCACAAGGAAAATGTGTTGTATTTGTCCATTTGAAGAAGCTAAGCCATTACTTGAGTCGAACTCCATATACAAATGCTTGGATTTATTGCGCAGACTGCAGAGTGGAGTTCCATGGCAGTATCTTCAGTTGCTCCAAGGCAATGACGATGACAATAGAAATGGGGGATGGGGCAATCGGACGTGACTGTGGGAGGTAACGGCGGAGATGGCAATTTTAAAGGAAACGGAGAAGAAGAAGACGACGGAAATTGGGCCAAATTGGGCCTCATCTCTTCTAAAGGCCCACCAACGGGATAAGTGTTTTTTTTTTCTATGTTAAAATAAATTAATTAAGTATATATATATATATATATAGGGAGCGGATCCAGAGAGAAAATTCTTAACGTGAGAAAGTGAGAGAGATGCTTGATTGCATTTACGGCATTGCTTGATTGTATTCAGGTTGCTTGATTGCAATGTTGCTTGATTGTGCTTTAGTTGTTGCTTGATTGCATTTTAGTTGTTGTTTGATTCAATATCAACCATTGATTTTTTAGATCTGATGGACATGATTCATTCTTTTTTCTCACATGGGGATTTTTTTTTACATGATCCCTCCTCTATATATATATACTTAAAAAAACAACTGATTGGCCTTGTATTAAGTTTCTCATACAATATAAGTCACATAAAATTCAAACAACAAATAAATAAAGGTTAGAACATGGTTTTAAATTAAGTCAATATAAATCTATAAAAGTGTAGTATTTTATTTTAAAAGGAGGTCTCATTTGATGAATATTAATAAAACTAATTTGTATGAAACTAAATGTGACCGACAGATAAATTAATAGATGGGGTTGCATTAAGATTGAATTCCTATATGTGGATCATTACTTCTATTTGAAGATATCTAGTCATAATCATGCTACATTGAATAAAATCAAATTCTAAAGATTTTAAAAATAAGAAATATTGGAACGTGTCCTATATTCATAAAAATATATATTTTAAATCGCGCACTTCACGTAAAACCAGCAGTTTTAGCAAAAACTATAAATTGAGGTGCCAAGTTTGAACACGAGTCAAGTTGAGTATAATTAAGTTTGAGTTTAAGTTAAACAAAAGTTTAGTAGAGTGTTAAGTTAGATTGGACCTGATCAAATTGGATTATTTTTATAATTTTTCTTCTCTCCCGTAAAAGTCAACGGTAAAAAAATGATTAGAATATGTTTCCATTCTTTGGTATTCACAAGGAAATTGTATTAAGCAAGAAACAAATGAGAGAGTTTTGAGTAGACTTTCTTGTGAAAAGAGTGGAGTTAGTAGAAGTTGCTGTGGAAACAAGTAAAGGTAGGCCAGGCAGCTAATTAAAGATAGTTGTATTTGTGCATGTGAAGAAGATGACAGAATTGAGAACGGAGAAGTAGTATTTGTGCATGTGAAGAAGATGACAGAAATGTAATAAGATGGCAAATCCAGAAAAATCTCGTAACACTGATTTTGTGTTTTTTCTCAATCTTTAATATCAGGTTATCAATTGAAAATTATATTTTATGATTTTAAATGTAACGCTCCCATCTGACCTTCCCAATATGAGGCCACGTTACATTGATGTTTCAGGTTTTGATGAGCATTCAAAATATTCAAATAAGAAGAAGACTTAAATTTAAATAAAAGAGAGTTAACAGTAGGGATAAATCCTTCGAGTCAGATAACAAACATAAATTCGGTCAATTAAACATTCAAAAGAGGGAAGGAGATTTTTCAGAGAGCGGTGCAGCAGAGTGTGTAACGTGATGGTGACATGTATATCAAGATACATGTAACAGGATCTTTAAACTTTTCAAACCACTCCATCTTCACCAGCTTACACCCCGCCACTCCCATCCTTGCTGCTTAACCTGCACGTTTTAGAAAGAACGCGAGGGGCTGAGTACTTTCGTACCCAATGAGAAACATGCCCGAAATCATACATTATATAGGAAACATGCTATGCAACTCACACAGCTAAACACGGGGTTTTGTTGAAAAGAACCGTGTTAGCCAAAACATTTTTATTTCACACGTGTGTTATTTTAGTTGTTATCATATATGTTTCAGTGTTGTAACTGGAAGCTGGCCGGCTTCCGAGTTACGATGATCAGTTAGGGAAGTATACACACTCAACCTACTGTCATCTAGAGTGCACTAGTCTCAAGAATCCATTTTGAGACCCGATCGCTTATTATTCGTAAATCACAACCATCATCACCATATTCAGTTCCACCCGCAAATCTCACAACCAAACACAATAGATTCCACCTTATAACTTCAAATTCCCAATCATATGGAGTCGCTACTCCATACCACTAATAGAGTTCTAGCGCAGTTATGGAAACCTGGTTCCGAACTCATTAGATAATCTCTCTTGTCGGTGGGAATCGACAGAGGACAGATAAGATAACACAAAACAAGCATAACAGTTTCATTTTAAAATCAAAACAGTTTATACACATTTTGGAAAGAAAACACGCATTTTGTTTTTATAGTTGAAATAGTTTCCCACCTCGTTCTCGGCTTTTAGTTTAGATGCTTTCTGCTAGAATGAGCTCAACAATCCTTGCTTTCAATTTCCTACATTCAAATAGGGTTCTCGAGTCAGTACGATATATCTAGGACAATATATCTTAATTGTAGATAAACAGACTTGGAAGAACTAGGATTGAACAACATCTCATCACACTTCAAGCCTCTGTGTCGACCGACAGGGTCTGTGTCGGTCGACACAACCCTGGTCGACACAAGCTTAACTCGGTCGACATGACTGGGTCGACACGATTGTATCGACTGTCCCTGTCGATCGACATGCTTTCTGTCGATCGACAGAAGTGGCTCGATATGCCTCCTGTCGACAACCGTTGTGTCGATCGAAATACATCCTATCGATCGACAAGACTTGTCCGATATCACGCCATCGATCGACCCCCTGTCGATCGACAGGAGTCGTCTTCTTCGCGGGTTCGCCGGAGCCGGACCTGCAACTCGCAAAATCTCGCGATTCCTTCGGCCGATTTCACATGCAAACACATATTCGGGTTCCCCAGACCACGAGGAACACGATTATGGCTTAAGAACACAAAAATATAACTAGAAAAGGAAGACACATAATACCTCGCCGGAGTTCTCCGTTCACGGCGGCGCTAGGGGTTTTCCGGCGTTGAATCCCACAACTCTCAACGTCCGAACACTCCTTACACTCCCAGGAACACGAATCTAGCATCCAAATGTCGATTAATGGCCGGAAAAACGAGTTATGAGAATTAAATCTAGAAATCGCAACACAAAAATCTACCTTACTTCAAACAGCGATATCTCCCTCGTTACTCGTCCTCTCGAAGCCCACGAGTACTCAAATCGAAGCTCTTGAAGAATGCTACAAGATGGTGGTGGTTGCTTGGTCGGACGTAGCCGGAGTTGGCTGGAAAATGGGTCGGAATGTCTCTGACGGGTTGAGGTTTGGGGGGGGGGTTCACTCTCTCTCTAAAATTATAACCTATGGTTTTAATGACATAATTTCTATATATATGTGCGTATAATTATAAATTGCCACTTATACACATATACATATGTATATAATTATGTAATTAACATAATATTCAAATAATCTTCCCCAATTCCAACATAGTACTCCAAATTTACATGTATAACATTCCAAAATCCCAATCTCCAATACCTAATACCTCCAACATATAATATTTCAAACTCATTGATATAATTTAATTTCTCCAATAACAAAAATAACCTCAAATGGTTCCTTAGCAATTAATTTCTCATTCCATAAATTCAAGAAATAATTTATACAAGATCAAATTTTTACATGGGTGTTACATTAAAGATCTTAAATTGAGAATTCATCTTTTAGATCCAAATAAATGATTGAAATATTTTTAAAGTTTTTGATTAAACAATACTCCATAAATTATTTAGTTTTTTCATACAACTAATTGGCCTTGCATTATCTTCTCATAGAATACAAGTCACATAAAATAAATCCAAACAAATAATGATGGTTAGAACATTGATTGAAATTAAGTGAATATAATTTATAAAAAAATGGAGTGTTTTATATAAAAGAAGCTCTCATTTGATAAATATTAATAGAACTAATTTATATGAAACTAAATCTGACCAATAAATAAATAAAGTGTGGGAATTAATTATGATGTGGGGTTTGCATTAAGATCGAATTCCTCTATGAGGATCGTATTACTTCTATACCAAGATATCGAGTCATCATCATGCCATCAATTATTACATTAACTAAAATCAAATTGAAAGATTTTGTAATGTACATATTGGAATGTGTCCCCACGATCCTTTATTCAAAATAAATAAATAAATATATATATGGGAAAGAGATCAAATGCTAAAAAATAGAAGATGCTAAATAGGAATAAATTCTGAATCATTGATTTTGATGGATGAATGGTCAATATTAAATTTTTTAGATTGACAGTTATTTATTTTGATGTAGGTAGTTATGCAATTCAATGAAACATAATATATTAACTAAACAAGAAGAATACACTAACTATTCAAACATTATTAGCATTTTAGCAGAAATAATTTTTTAGCATAAGATTCTCTCTCTATATATATATATATATATATATATATATATATATATATATATAT
>JAPKLW010000001.1:1420723-1431853 GCA_026898455.1 Plectranthus barbatus
TATATATATATATATATATATATATATATATATATATATATATATTAAATCACACAGTTCACATAAAACCAGCAATTTTTGTGGAACTATTAAATGGAGTGCTAAAGGCTAGAGCCCATATTCTATTTGGCAGAAAATTCATGAGTTTGAGTCCAATTAAGTTGAATACGATGAAGTTTGAGTTTAAGCTAAACAAAAATCAAGTTGAGTCCATTGGATTTTATCCAACTCATTTGTTTTAATTAAATTTATAAAAACTTTAAACTCTTAATATATTATGAGTTACTATGCAATTAAGTAATAATTTTGGGAATAAAATTTAAATTGTATTAAACTCAATAAAACTCTTGAATCTACATTGAAAGAAAGCTCGTGAGCTCATCAAATAAAAATCTTGAAGCTCGTGCTTGAACTTAAGGGGGCGTTTGGTTGGTGGGTTTCGGAATGAGGGAATTGAATGATTCCGAAACCCACTGTTTGGTTGAAAGGTATGAGAATGAAAAAATGGGAATGATATCCAAATATTTGGGAGTCACCAAAACCCTCCAAATTGGTGGGTTTCATTTTCATTCTCATATCTCATTACCAAAATTATTTATTTAATATTATTTATAATTATTTTCTTATTTATTTATTTTTATAATATTACTCTAAAATAATTTAATAATTATATTATTGTTTAATATTATATGTTTTTATAACTATATATTATTCTTTTTAATATATTAAAATAATAATATTATTATATTAATCATCCATTTTTATTTTAATTTTATATTTTATAAAATAAATAAGAATATAAATATATTATTTATTTATTTTAATATGATTATATTTTCTTAATTTTATTATTAAATTATTTATTTATTTGTTATTTTTTTAATTTATTTTATTTATAATTATTTTCTTATTTATTTACTTTTAATTTTTTTATATAATGTTTTTGATAATTATATTATTTATAATATTATATGTTATTATAATTATATATTATTTTTTAATATATTATTATAATTATATTATAAAATCAATCATTTATTTTGTATCTTAATTTTATATTTTATAAAACAAATAACAAGATAAATATATTATTTATTTATTTAATATGATTTTATTTTGTTATTTTTTATTATTAAATTAATTATTATTTGTATAACAATTTAATTATTTTATAAACTTATAAACTTAAAAAATTAATTATCAGAATTGAAAATGATTCCAAAACCCATCTAGTAAACCAAACATCAAAATTAAGAATGATTCTCAAATATCAAACCCATACCCATTCCTTCTACTATCAAACTCATAGCCATAGTGATTCCCGACAGTTATACCAAACGCCCCCTAATTTTGACTTGATTTCGAACATTTCTCATAATAACAATAATAATCACACTCAACAAACTTGGGACTAAAGCATGTGTAGCTGCTAACGAATTATATAGAATTGTAAAAGCTAAGCAATCATATAATGCAAGTACTCTTTTCCTGCTTTCCCAAGCTATTGCAATACATCATTTCTTTCTTATCACCAACAAGATAAGTCAAAATTTAACGACAGGAGCTTCCCTCCCTAAAATCTTCAAATTCGTATACATGATATTAAGTATTCTTTGTTCGGGGCGTTGTGATAAAAGAGCATTACCCATGATCTCTTGATCATAAGTTCGAGTTTTCTTGAGAATATCTGGATGAATGAGTTTTGTTTAATCATGCATTGTTTTTAATATGATTACTCTCAACAAATGCTCCCCCTAGCTATTAACTCACTTCCAATTACTTCTAACTAAAATTGCTACCCTTCACCAACTTCTATCACATAATCAACCTAAAATACCACTTATACCTAACAATCTCTCCTCCCCCATTACAATAAATCCCCCCATATCTTGCTTCCACAAACAAGGTATCACTACAACACCAACATATTTTCCCCTCAATTTCCGAATCACAAACCCTAATTTAAGGAAAACCATTCACACAAAATGGACCAAACCCTATTTCCCATCCTCATTGGCCTTCTCCTCCTCCAATGCACCACCACCCTAGCTCAGTCCCCGGCTCCCGGTCCGGCCGGCCCCACCAACATCTCCAAGATCCTCGAGAAAGCCGGTCAGTTCAACACCCTCATCCGCCTCTTCAAACTCACCCAAGTCGGAGACCAGATCAACACACAGCTCAACAACTCCAACCAGGGCTTAACCGTCTTCGCCCCGACCGACAACGCCTTCGCCAACCTCCCCGCCGGTACCCTCAACTCCCTCTCCGACCAGCAGAAGGTGGCGCTGGTTCAGTTCCACATTCTCCCTTCTTTTGTATCTACTACTCAATTTCAGACCGTCAGCAACCCTATCCGGACTCAGGCCGGTGACAGCGCCAATGGGGCGTTCCCGCTCAACGTCACCACCTCCGGCAGCCAAGTCAACATCACCACCGGCGTCAACCAAGCCACGGTGGCCAACACTATATACACCGACAACCAGCTGGCGGTGTATCAAGTGGACAGCGTGCTTCTTCCGTTGAGTATCTTTGGCACGCCGTCTCCGGCCCCGGCTCCGGTGGCGCCTAAGGCTACCAAAAAGAAGGAGGCTGCAGACAGCCCGGTGGCTGGCGGGGATTCACCGGCAGACGCCTCTGTTGCGGCTGATCGCCTTTTGCATGGAATTTTTGGACTTGGAGTTGCTATTTTGGCTGTGTTTTATTTGTGAGGAACGGTTTTCTCAAGCATTTTTGAATTTTGATTCATTTTATATTCAATTTGCATCACTTTACGTTTTTGTTTTCGATGATTGGTTTTATTAATCTAGATATGAAAATGCTGATTTATGTTATTACAAAATATATATATATATATATATATATATATATATATATGAGAATGACTTTTAATTTAGTACGAGAAATGAAAATAAATCTCAACTTTTGATCTTGTCATTTCAACGCTCAAGATGTATTTAATTCTGTGTGCACTTTTGATCGATTATGCATTAAAGGACAATATAGTAATTATATACAATGAATGATAATTGTAAAGCTTGCATTTTAACTAAGATTTTGTTCATTTTAAGGGTAATATCTTGCATTGACATTACATTGCGAAATAAAATGTTCTATATCTCTACTTACGACGTTTTATCTTCAATATTGTGCATTTTTATCTTAGCAATCATGCATTTTATCTAAGGAAACATGCATTATATCTCATTACAAAAAAATAAATTATATCTCTAATAAAGAAATATTGTATGTATCAAAATCTGGATATCCATATATAATCTGATATGGAAATATTATTAAAAATAATAAATATTATTTGATTTTCAAAATTGAAATATATATATATATATATAGAGGTTAGATCATATGAGAATAGATGTTAATGTAAGAAATGAGAATAAATCTCAGCCTTTGATTTCACAAGATCTGCGGTCATGCTTTAATAATTTCCGTCGTCATTTTATCCTTCGCGAACTTCATTATTACATATTTAAGGGTATCATTGTCATTTATCCTGATGGTATCTCCCTCAAATAATTTCCATTTTCATTTTATCCTCCGCGAACTTCATTATTACATATTTGGATCTCTAATTCCTTTTCATTTCGATTTTTCATAATATTTCGATTGCCTTGTTGAGTCATCCAATACTCTAAAATTAAATTAAATTTTATTATTATTTAATTGAATTTTTTAATTTAATGAAGTTTTAAATAAATAAAATAAATTTTACATATTTTTAAAAAAAGTTAATTTTAATTTTATTTAATTTAATTTTTCCCATTTGATGAAATATAGAGAAGAAAAAATGAAGAGAACTGTTTCTAAAAATTTGATTTTTTTTTCTTTTAATGATATATATAGGAGATAAAATGACGAGAACTGAAATAATTTTTCCGAAAAATTAATTTTATTTTTATTTAATTTATTTTTTTTCCATTTAATGTAGTATAGAGGAGATAAAATGAAGAGAATTGTTTCTAAAATTTTGATTTTTTCGTTTAATGATGTATATATGAGATAAAATGAAGAGAATTCAAATCATTTTTTTGGAAAAAATGATTTTATTTTTATTTAATTTATTTTATAATGAACAATAATTGAGATAAAATGAAGAATGATTAAGATATAATGAAGAGCTGCTAAGATAAAATGCATGTCGCGTATAACATCAAAATTCACATCGAATTTATTTTAGAATGAATCACAATTGTGATAAAGAGAAGAATAACTAAGATATAATGAAGAACTGCTATGATAAAATGCATAACACGTGTAACATCAAAATTCGAATCAAATTTATTTTATAATGATTCGCAATTGAGATAAAATGAACAAAACACAACTTTTGCGCCCTGTACGTTCGTAATGACTATGTTGCCCTTCTATGAAGTAAAATGAGGATATTATGCCGTGTTTTTTGTTAAAGCTCTTATATAATCTGGATCGTTGATATTGTCAAATCTATGGACGAGATTTATTCTCATTTCTCATGATAAGGGCTATTCTCACCAGATCAGCCCCCTATATATATATATATATATATATATATCCTTAATTGATTTGAATATTCTTACCATGTCTACTCAAAAGAATCATAATCTTATTTGTACATCATCAAAATAATTCAAGTTTATTATTAAAAGTTAACGTGTAAATTTTGAATTTTTTATGAGTCGGGACGATCATTCATATATCGAAATAAACAACGAAATAATTTGAATCTCACTATGTTACATAAATAAAATATATGTTGATGTAATTTATCTTAAAATAAGTTTATTATATATATATATAGAGAGAGATCCACTCACGTGTTAAAATTAAAGTTTGTGCTAAATAGGAATGAATCTCAGCCCTTGGATTAATAGCATCAATGGTTGAGATTAAAGCATAAGGATTAAAAAATTAAGCTTAATTTTTGTTCGTGCTTGATTGCTTATAAAGCAAAAAAGCATAAAATCTGGGAAAATATTTTAATCTCAACCATTGAATTTTTTAGATGAATGGTGTAGATTCATTCCTGTTTAGCACAACCAATTGTGCAGTTTCAATGAGAAGATTCAAACTACTCTCCGCTTCTTCTATTTCACCGCACGGATTTCCGAAATGTTCGTTCTACTCAAGATCGACGCCGTCGGAGCCTTCACTCTTGACTTCGCTCTTGATTTCTTTTCCTTCGTGCCTATTTGAAAGTATGTTCATGAGATGATATCTCTATCTTTGTTGCTTAAGTTGGGAGGAAATAAGAAGGTATTTTTTATTTGAAGAATATTTATAACTATTTTTATTTGATTGATACAAATGTGAAAATATAACTTTTATTTATACTTAGTAACCAATGTCGATGATTTAGTCACTTCTATTTTAATCTAGTAAATATAATTAAATCTTTAGAATATTCTATATAATCTAGATATCTTATATCTTCTATAAAATTTTATGAAATTCTCTAAAACGTTATTCTAGACTTGGATTTAAATTTAAATAAATTTCAAAATAAAATAAAATTGAAAAAGAAAAACTGAAACTCACCGAAACAAATAGGTTAGGTATGCCTACTAAATAGATTTCTTAAAATAAATTATTAATATAAATAAAATTATTGTTTAAAATAAATTTAAAAAACGGCAATTAATGCAAATATAAAGTTTCTTGAAATTATTTTCTAGAGGATAAATAGGGAAAATACTCTAAATTATTAATATTTTCGGAAAAATACCTCAATTTGTTAAAAATACCTTAATTTTTACATCCATTAATAAATTATACCCTAATTTATTGATATTTTGGGAAAAAACTCCAATATATATTATTAGTTAAAAATACATCAATCTTTAATTTCGTTTACGAATTACACTAAAACGAGAATTATTATTGGCTCGAACAAAGATTGCACCAACTAAATGTAAATTTTTTTTTTCTTGGAAGGATAAGAATAAAAAACGTTGATACTTGCACTTCCTCAGCATCTTGTCGAGATTCTTGAGCCATGCAGAATCATTATCCACAACGAGAACTCGAAGACCCTCAGGGGAACGATCGTCCATCACACCAGTTGACGCCATCAACATGCAGTATGATGAGAAGTGAAAGTGATGAAATGGGCTTGCTATATATTGTGGGAAACGGATTGCTCTAGAAATGTGATGTTGAGGATTTCACGGAATCTGTTAAGTGAGATAGCTTTAGAGAGAGACGGAGTTAGAGATTAATAGGTTTAATCAGTTAAAAAATTGATGTTTATCTTTTTCATTTTGAAATTTGAATTAATTAGACACATATTTTATTATTTTAAAATACACATTAGAGTTTTATTAATTTAAGTCTATTTATCATCTAGAAATTATTTTCTAGAGTATAAATAGGGAAAATACTCTAAATTATTGATATTTTCGTTGTTATTTTTCTTTTTCTTGATTTCTTTTACTTCGTGCCTATTTGAAAGTATGTTCATGAGATAATATCTCCATCTTTGTTGCTTAAGTTAGGAGGAAATAAGAGGGTATTTTTTATTTGAAGAATATTTATAACTATTTTTATTTGATTGATACAAATGTGAAAATATAACTTTTATTTATACTTAGTAACCAACGTCGATGATTTAGTCACTTCTATTTTAATCTAGTAAATATAATTACATCTTTAGAATATTTTATTTAATCTAGATCTATTATATCTTCTATAGAATTTTGTGAAATTCTCTAAAACGTTATTCTATATTTGGATTTAAATTTAAATAAATTTCAAAAGAAAATAAAATTGAATAAGAAAAACTGAAACTCACCGAAACAAATAGTTTAGGTATGCCTACTAAATAGATTTCTTAAAATAAATTATTAATATAAATAAATTTAGTATTTTTAAAATAAATTTAAAAAAAGGCAATTAATGCAAATATAAAGTTTCTTGAAATTATTTTCTAGAGGATAAATAGTTGCAATCCATGTAAATATGTTTCACCCCTCAGACCATAAATAACAATGGCCACAAAAATTGTGGTCTCTGTCACATCAACAATTTTTTTAAATTAAAAAATAAAAAAAGTTTTCTCTCTCCTGAACCAAAAGTCCACTAGAAACTATTTCAACCTCCAAATGTATGTGGGTACCACTATTATTTTTACTAATTCTTTAATGATAGACTAATAAATTGTTGACATTTGTCTTCATTTTATTAGTCAATTAATTTTGCACTAGAATAAAATTCAAATTAATATATCTTTTAAATAATAAAATAAAAATAAATAAGTAATATATTAAAATTCATAATTCTTTATTTTCTACAAATAGAGACTAATCTTGATATATTTATTTTTTATTTTTGGAATATATATATATATATATATATGTGTGTAAATATACACTTAGTTATATTATAAAATATCATCTTTTGCATAATATTTTCCCTTGATAATTGTAATATTTTTTTTATTTTATTAGTCACTTTATAAGTTATTTATTTTTTTATAATTAAATTACTATTTTTTATTTTAAAATAAAATCAAACAAAAAAATTATATAAAATGGTTGGGTTGAATGATTTGAATGAGAGAGAAATTAATAAAATATTAAAATAGTTGAGTGGTTGTGTGGTTGCTGATAAATATAGTCTCAGGGAAGGCAGATACTCCCAGGTAGATCCTCACCAGTCATCTATGCATATACTCCCTCCGTCCTACCTCAATTGTCCCACTTTCCTTTTTCGTCCGACCCACCTCAATTGTCTCATTACTTAAAAAGATAAATTTTTTATACTCAACAATAAAATATTAATTCTACTCAACTTACTTTACACTCACACTCTTTGATTATTGTGTCCGGTCAACTCGGGACAATTCAGCCGGGACGGGGGAATATATGTTTCTCATCAGAGACACTAACAGATAATTACTCGAGCAACGGAGATGGATAGTTATGCATTATTTCTAAAGCAAAAGTAACCGTCCCCTCAAGATATTGCAAACTCAGTAAAGAAAAGAGTATAACACTATCAACTGCTGCCTTACCAACTGACACCAACATATTTTCATTAAGGAATAATTATTTATCTCAAGAACGATGCATTAGCACGTGCCGGGATACATCAGATATCATAACAGAACTAAATCAAGCCACCGTTGAAATCTTGAGCAAATTAGACTGATTGAGTTGTTATCCTTTCAAATTTGAACCACCAAGAACTCTAAATTTTACAAAATTTGTTGTCAAGGAAACAGTGTGCACTAAATTCTCTAACATCTTGTAGAAATTGTTGGCCCATAGTACATGGGCTTATTATGCCCGACCCGTATCTCTCGACCCGGTTTGGTCTCTTGCCCTACTTGTCTCAGTTTTCCCCCAATTTTGAATTGGGACGATTGGAACGCAAGTGTGAGAGTGCAGCCACTAGAGAGAGCCGTTGAACCTCTCTTCCACCTTCGACCTCTTCCACATCCACCGCCGCGCCACCGTAGAGAAGGGTAGAGACCGAGCAGAGAGAGAGAGGGGGAAGTACAGTATTAGTAGATGGATTCAGTGAAGATTTATTTTCTTGAAGATTGAAACAGTGAGCCCATGACAAAATAGCACTAATCTCGATTTATTTTCTTGAAGATTTCACAAAAAAAAAAGATGATTATCTGAAAATTCCAGAAAGGAAAATGCAAAATAATGAACAAAATAACAAACAATAATATAAACATTAAAAAAAAATGGACCTTTGAGTAACAGAATTGGTACGAACATGATTCGGAGAGGGCTTGAGTTGCTTGGATTGAGCATCGCCCTCACCTCGTAGTCGTACCTCCATCAATCAGTCACAGCTCTGTCTGAATCCAATCAGGCGCAAAAAGTGGGATGAGCTTGGAGAGCTCGCTCACCACTGCGTTAGGGGGGCCTTCCCCTTCAAAGTCATGAATCATGATCAACCACAGATTAGAGAGAGAGAGAGAGAGAGAGAGAGAGAGGGGGAAGTACAGTATTAGTAGATGGATTCAGTGTTTCTGGAAATGCGTGTCAAGTGTGAGAAAATTGTTGTACGAGAGTTCCAGAGTGGGTCACATCACCAAGCAAGAACCACTACCCACCTTTTTTTTTTTTTTTTTTGTTGCAGTTTTTAGCTTTCACTATCCCCAATTTCCCAATTAATTGCCTCATTTTTTGTTTTTTATAGTAGATGATTGATTTCTCTCATTTTCAGTATCCCTCAAAAGAAAAAATCATATATAGACTGATCAAAGAAAAGCAATCCATAAGATTATCAAAGAAAATCTATGCATATATGGTAGTGGTAATAAAAACTGGGTTGAAAATATTATTACATCAGCAACTAAGTTCCCAAGAGAAACTAACTTTAACCCGACTCTCTCTCTCTAAAACAGACACAAAAACAAGGAGAGCACACGTGGCGCAACATTATTCCCGGATCCGAACAAGTGGATCAGGATCCGGTTTTGAAGCGGTAAAACTTGCCGACGACGTGGAGGGCGGTGACGAATCCGATGAAGCATAGACTCATGATCAGAACCACGGTGGGGCTGATCTTCAGCCCCGGCGAGTCGTCGGTATAGAACCGGAGCATGTTTCCGCCGCCGCCGCCGGTCAACCCGGAGGAGCTGGAGTTCGACGATGTGGAGCTGCCTCCCAGCCTCCGACGACGCATACCGGCGGTCGCAGCCGCAGAACCGCGCGGGGCCATGGTGCCAGGGCGGGAGGTGGTAGAGGAGGTGGAGGAGGTAGCCTGCGATTGGGAGGAGCCTCGCGCCATGGCTGATTGAAAGGGAAGAAATTGATATGAGAAAATTAGGTAAATTTTGAGTTAAAAAAACGTTTTGAGTGAAGCAGAAAAGGGATATTTCAGCCAAACCTAAATATTTTATAATTTTAAATACAAATACAAAAGTAAAAGTAAATAATATTTTATACATATTATGGACCCAAACTCTAAAATAAAGCGAACCATACAATAAATTATAAATAGAGAAAATCGAGAAGTCTCTTAATGATATTGTCTGATGGTTATCCAAATTCGGATTTTAATACAATTTTGTATCATATAATATTTGAGTAAACGACAACAATTAATAAAATAAGCTTAGAGCCAAGAGATTATCAATTGTAGCATATTTGTAATATAGCATCGTACACTGTTTCAACTGCTTTTCTCGTGTTTTAAATTTGGGAGATGATTTCATAACTCTGTAGGTTGTCAATTGGAATTATTGATCATGATCATGAGTTGCTTAGTTTATCAATACCAAAACTATTAGAATAGATAATCATAAAGATATTAAATCTTCTTGATATCTATATCTCCTTAATTCTCTCCTTATTCTCTCCTAGATTCTCTCCTAGTTGTACATATCTTAGATAGATTTATCATATCTTGTAACCTCTATATATACTTCACTCAATAATACATTATTCATTGAGGCAAATATTGTTGGTCTATCATGGTATCAGCCTAACTCAGATCCTGACCTACTTTTCTCCCTCTCTCTCTCACACGGCCGACTCTCTCTCTCTCGCCTCTCTCACGGCCGCCCTCCTCTCCCTCCCTCCCCCTCTCCTCCGCCGTGCAGCCCTCACGGCTGCCGGTCTTCTCTCCTCCTCTCCGGCCTCACGCCACCATACTTCCTCCCTCGCCATACTCTCTCCCTCACATCCGCTCTCTCCCTCGCCGGCCCTCTCTCTCAGCCGTGCCATCTATTTCCGGCCTCACGCCGCACCAACCCTCCAAAAACCCTAGCCGTCCCTACCCTCCAAAACCCTAGCCGTACTACACCATAAACCCTAGCCGTCCCACCCCTCACAAACCCTAACCCTAATTTATTCCTCTAGCCACAAACCCTAATGGCCGATCTCAATCAGCCGGCCGAATCCCTTCCCTTATCCAACCTTGTGCATATGATCACTATCAAACTCACCTCCTCAAACTACCTTCTCTGGCGAGGACAACTCGTTCCGCTGCTCACTTGTCAGAATCTTATTGGTTACGTCGATGGTACTATTCCTTCTCCGCCCACGACGCTTACCACCGCTGCCGGCATCTCAACTGTTAATCCGGCTTACACTGTGATAAACACTCATTCTGTGCATTTTATTGTTATATTTATGCTTAGATTATACTTCAGATTGAGCCATTATGTGATCT
>JAPKLW010000001.1:1448203-1494409 GCA_026898455.1 Plectranthus barbatus
TAAATAAAATATTCATAAAATTTAAAAATCCTTTATTAAATAAATTAGGCTTTAATTTGCTTAATTAAAATACAGGATATTACAGAAATGATGTATTAAGATCCGTCTCACAATAAAAAATGATGAGACCGTCTTTCACGAGACCAACTCTTAATAAATATGCACACAAATAATTTAATTTCAACATGAAGACAAGACGTATTATCTCATGTCCTTAATTTCATTCTTTTAATTTATGAATACATTAAATAGATATTCAAGTTTTTAAAAAATGTGTTTTTTTTTAAAAAAAAATAAACATTTAATCTTCTCGTACTTGGATTTACTTGTGTAATGATTGTATTTATTATTTAAAAACTATTAAACTTTAATTTATTAGAAAAAATTGAGATTTAATATTTTTAAATATGTGATGCATAGTATGGATTGTATTTGTATTCGGAATTTCGTGTTAAACAAGTTGTGCTAATTAAGGTTAATTATCAAATAAATTAAACGGGTCATTTCGAGTCACTTTCGGATCAGCCTGAAAATAAACGGGTGGGTTCGAGTTAACGTGTCACGTGTTAATATTAGGTAGCAACCCGACCCACTAATCCAAACCCGATCTAATTACCACCCTTAGGATAAAGGTTTCTGAATTATGTCTTCTCATCTAATTTTTTTTTAAAAAAAAAGACTCCCCTTAAATTTATATAATATATTCCTAGAGAATTCATAGTTCAATCCAAGGCAAATTGCAAGGACTCCATCAAAATGTAACATATGCATATACCAACCTTCTCAAATGTCAGTTGTTGGAATTGCTAATTTTTTTTAATTAAAGTTAAATATAAATCATTTTTATTGCCATAAAACGGACAATAAAGTCTTTCTTCGTAAATGAAGATGCACCAAAAATAAAATAAAAAACGAAGGAGACAATATCTCGGAAAATAAAGCACCTATAATGGATGACTTTCTGCATCCGCTTGTAAAAAATTGCAATGGTGGAGTATTTTTTGTATCCGCCAATAAATCAACCCACTGCACTACCAAAAATTCAGCATTTTGCAACCACAAAATTGGTTGCAAATCCGTCTCTAATTATTATTTTGCGACGGATTTGCGACCAAAAACCTTGGTCGCAAAAACTTTGGTTGCAAAATAATTTGCGACTAAACATTTTGGTCGCAAATCCATCGCAATTTTTGTATTTAAATTTTGTGCCCTGCGTTCAAGGAGGTTCGAACTCAGGACCTCCCGCACGCGTGATGGGCGCGTTACCACTGAACCAAATAATAATCTCATACATCATACACACTAAAAAATATAAAAATAAAAAAAGAAAGAACTTAGCGACGGAATCGCGACCAAATTTTTGGTCGCAAAATTTAGCAACCACTATTTTGGTCGCAATTCGGTTGCTAAATTTAAAATTTTATTCCGTCGCAATTCTGTTGTTAATCCGTCGCTAAATTGCGACCACTTTTTTTTTGGTCGCAAATCCGTCGCAAATTTACAATTTTTTTGTAGTGGCCGGCCCTTATGTGAAAAATATAAGAACTACCAAGTGGTGTTAATAAGTTCACAACTATAATTTATTTTGGAGAATTTAGATTGCGCTTGAGTTGAGACTAAAGGAGATAAGAAGTATAAGTTTATCTACAGAATCAAACATATCTATATACTATATGAAAAGAAAATAGTAGTAGGAAAACTGTTCCCGCCAAATTTTTTTTACTTTATTTATATTTTACTCCATATTTTATTTATTTTATTATAACATGCATATCCAATAAAAAATAAGAAAAATATAAAAAATTATATTGTTATTTTTTCACCAAATCTCTCACTCATTTATTATATTTACTAATTTTTTTAAATACAAATATTATATTTTTATAGGATATTATTTAAATCAAATCTCATAGACTTTATATTTGATATTCTTCTTTCTATTTTTAATTAAGTTTATATTATAATATTTTTAATGTAATATTAATGGATAAAAAAATATATATTAAAAAAATCATATATTTAACTCGCACATAACGCGGGTGTAAATTATCACATCACGTCAATTTATTTTTTAAATTTTGTTTTAATAGATATATTTTTAAATTATAGCAAATGCATATATTTCAATAAACAATAATAACAATTTCAGTAAACAATTATAAAAATTTCAACAAAATCATGTGTTATTTTTCAGTAAAATATTATATTTACACTATTTTATCTTTAAATAATGCAAGTATAATGCTAAAAAATAGTACAAGTATAATTTTTAAATGTTAATTTTGAATCAAACTCTTATTTATATAAGTTTTGTGTTTTACCTACTTTGATTTTATCAAATTTATATATATGTTTACTTTAAAATTATATTTTAATATAATTAAATAAAATATTAAATATGTAATCCGTGAATGCACGGGTTGCAAATCTAGTTATCTTTAGAAAGTAAAATATATGATCTTGGCGCAAACAATATAATTTATTTAACAAAATATAGAAACACCATGAAATAAACAAAAAAAAAATTTGTAGGTAATACTTTTGGTTTCATTTTTCTAGGTTTAATATTGCTCTTTTTCTTTATACTAGTATTTTGATCCGTGCGTTGCACGAAAGTAATATATATTAGGTATTATAATTTAAGTCTATAGAAAACTTATACCAGGCTATAGTGGTAATTGATACAAATTATTTGAAATTCATTGTATACAAAATAAATAAATATTAAAGAATATCTTTCACTTTTAAATATTAAATATTCATTGTATAAACTAAAATACATTTTTGATAAAATTGGGCACAAGACGATTTTTCACTTTTAAGTATTAAAGAATACAATTTCTTTAACTATGAAAATGAGGAGAAAATACAACTTTTTAGACACAAATTCTAACTTTTCTTTTACTAAGATGACACAATCATTAGAACGTGTATAAATTTAATAATAACGATAATTTTTTTATATAAAATTTATGTTCATAATTTAAGTGGGAGGGGGTGTCCCTCTCATTTACCCATCTTATGATCAACTGATCATAACAATGATTAATGAGAATGAATCTTATGTCGAAAGATTATAAATAATAGATAGGAACAAATTGAATGCAATGATATTTAGAGTAAATAAATTTTAAGATATATAATTATATTCTTATTAAATCAATTATATCCTTATTTTTAAATTGTGAGGCTATTTAAGTTATATTTATTTTTAAAATCTTGCATGGTTCTTTAAAAGTATGTTTACTTTATCAAGTGACTCGATTATTATTTTTTTATTCTATTATTTTTATTTTCTATTTATGTTAAATTTAATTATGTATTCCATCTAGTAATCATGTTTTTAATGCTTATTTATTTTAAATATTATATTTATTTAGCTCAAAATTCATGCTTGTATAATTTAAATTATTACTTCTATTTAGTTAAGATTACACTCCTTTAGTTCAAATACAATAATTGTGTAGTTAAAAAATCAATGTTTATTTAGTATAATATTAATATTATATAGTTAAAGTATTACATTTACTAAAATTATGTTTATATAGTTAAAAAAAATTATATTTGATCATTCAAAATGATTTCATATTCTATGTTTGAAAATTTTAAAATGTTAAAATATTTTATTGGTTGTGCATCATAAACTTTATACATGTTTAGTTCTAGAATAATATTTATTTAATTTATATTCTTGAATTTATCGATAAATTTTAATACACCAATAATTAATATTTCCATTCATCATATGTAACAAATATTTTCAAATTGTTATTATATTTTAATTTAATAAAAAAATATTAATAAATGTGACTTTTGAATAAACATATTGCATGTTCTTTAAAATTCTTTAAATATATGAATTATTAATTAAGTGCAAAAAATGAAATGTCTAATTTATCCTTGATGGAAAATAGAACTGTACCTGAATTATTTTTTTAGACTTTTTTTAGTATATATATAGATTGGTTTCTTTTTCATCTTGCCTCTTTGAAAGCATGATACGTAAAATTATATTTCCATCTTGTTCCTTACTCTTGAACCTGGTTTTGCACTAAAGAATGATGTAGTTTTTCAATTTAGAGATTTTGTTCGTGGATAAAATGGTCTAAAATATTTCCTGACAATTGTTATTGTTATTATTAGGACAACTTTATTGAAGAGGCAAATGTTTGATGATGAAGAAGTATTTAAAAATTTGTGAGTGATCAATAGAGGTTATTTTGTATTTGAAGAATATTTATGAATTTCTCTTATTTGATTAAAATAAATGTGATAATATAACCCTATTTATAATAGTAGGCAATGAGTAAGATTGAGCTAACCACATTTAAATCTTATTGTCTGTAATTAATTCGCTAAAATATTCTATATCAGTCCATATCTAGCTTATCTTCTATAGAGTTCTGTGAAATTCTCTAGAACATGATTCTAGACTTGGCTATTACAATACTAGTTTAACTCTAAAGTACAAAATTATAATTAATTTAACCTCAAACTTTATAAATCCTAAATCTAGTTTATATTTTCATCATCCCTTAAACTTGATTCTTGATACTCCAATTAAATTTCTTAGCTTCACTAAGGGGGCGTTTGGTTTAACTGTAGGGAATCACTATGGGTATGAGTTTGATAGTAGAGGGAATGAGTATGGGTTTGATTTTTGGGAATCATTTTCAATTCTGATGTTTGGTTTACTAGATAGGTTTCGGAATCATTTTCAATTAAGATGATTAATTTTTTAAGCTTATTAATTTATAAAATAATTAAAATGTTATTCAAATAATAATTAATTTAATAATAAAAAATAACAAAATAAAATCATATTAAAATAAATAAATAAATAATCTACTTATTTTCTTATTTATTTTATAAAATATAAAATTAAGATACAAAATAAATGATTGATTTTATATTATTATTATTATTATTATTATTATTATTATTATTATAATATTTACAATATAATATATAATTCTAATAACATATAATATTATAAATAATATAATTATAAAAAATATTATAAAAACAAGAAAAAGTAAATAAATAAGAAAATAATTATAAATAAAATGAATTAAAAAAATAAGAAATAAATAATTAATTTAATAATAAAAATTTAAGAAAATAAATAATATATTTATATTCTTATTTATTTTATAAAATATAAAATTAAGATAAAAATAAATGATTAATATAATAATATTATTATATTTATATATTAAAAAGAATAATATATAATTATAATAACATATAATATTATAAAATAATATAAAATATTTTAAAGTAATATTATAAAAATAAATAAATAAGAAAATAATTATAAAATAATATGAAATAAATAATTTTGGAAATGAGATATGAGAATGAAAATGAAACCCACCATTTTGGAGGGTTTTGGTGATTCCCAAGTATTTGGGTATCATTCTCATACCATTTAATCAAACAGTGGATTTCGGAATCATTCCATCTCTTATTCCGAAACCCACCCACCAACTAAACGTCCCCTAATTTTTCTTTCTTGAGTGATTTGGTGAAGATATCAACTACTTGATTATGAGTTTTCATATAGTTCAATTGAATGTCTTTCTTCGTCACACACTCTCGAATTAAATTGTGTGTGTCTATATGCTTGCTTCAATTATGAAAGACCGGATTCTTGGTTAAAGCTATTGTAGATTTGTTATCCACAAAAATCTCTGTTGGCTCTTCTTGTGCAAGACTAAACTCATTTAATAGGTTTCTGAGCCAGATTGCATGACACACATGAGGTAGCAACAACATTCTTCGTCTCGCATGTTGATAGAATGACAACGGATTGCTTCTTTAACATCAAAGTGAAGGTAGTATTTCTCATGTAGAATACTGATGCAATCAAAAATCATATCATATCAAAGGTAGAGAGACTTTTAATGGTCTCCAACTCTAGAAATAGAGAGATAAAGAACGAGTAGAAGAAGACATCAAAGCTTAATTTATTACATTCATCATTATTTTCTACATTGCATAGCCAAGTATATAAAACATAACCTCGCTATTTGGGTCTTCAAGTATAATTATATGGGCCATAAGGTTGAGTTCATGGATTTGGGCTCCTATGTATCAGATTCACTCTTTCTCTTTAATAATTTTTCGATAGCTTAGATTCCACTTTTTTATTGGTGTAACAATTAGTTAAGAGTCATTCATCTTGAATTTCTTGAGCACCTCACATATGATTCTTTCATTAAAAAAAAAAAAAAAAAAACCCGTGATTAATTGATTATTGATGACACTTTTCCGTTTTACATTACAACTTATTCATTCCTTTTGCCGTATTTGGAATACATCTTCTTCTTGCAATGACACAATGAAAAATAACCTCTTTTTTTCTCTCTCTCTCTCAATCAAGAAAGAATTGAAGTAATGCCACAAACTTCATACCACTGCGTTTGGACCTTCACCTTCAAAGCCATGTAATTCAACCACATTATCGAGAGAGAGAATCACTACTTACTTTTTTCTTCAATTTTTAGCTATCTCTCTAATCCATTTACCCATTAATAATCTCATTTTTTTTTTATGGTATATAGATACTGATCAAAGAAAAGCAATCCATTATATATTATGGTGGTGGTACTAAATTGAGTTTAAAATATTATTACATCAGCAACTAAGTTTCCAAGAAACTGACTTTAACTTGACACTCTATCGTATCTTTCTCTCTCCAAAACAGACACAACTACGAGGAAAGCACACGTGGCACAACATTATTCCCGGATCCGAACCAGTGGATCAGGATCCGGTTTTGAAGCGGTAAAACTTGCCGACGACGTGAAGGGCAGTGACGAATCCGATGAAGCAGAGACTCATGATCAGAACCACGGTGGGGCTGATCTTCAGCCCCGGCGAGTCGTCGGTGTAGAACCGCAGCATGTTTCCGCCGCCGCTGCCGCCGGTCAACCCGGAGGAGCTGGAGTTGGACGACGTGGAGCCGCCTCCCAGCCGCCGACGACGCATACCGGCGGTCGCCGCCGCAGAGCCGCGCGGGGCCATGGTTCCGGGGCGGGAGGTGGTGGAGGAGGTAGCCTGCGATTGGGAGGAGCCTCGCGCCATGGCTGATTGAAAGCTGGAGATGGAAGAAATCAAATTGATATGAAAAAAAGGCAAATAAATTACTCTCTCCGCCTCAAGACACTCGCAACCTTTTTTTTTTTTTTTTTTGGGTCCGTTCCAAAACCCTTGCAACGTTACTTTTTCATGAAAAATTTTTATTAATTAATTATTCACTAAACCTCCTCTACTCATACCCCACTATCTCTCCTAATTATTAACTTACTAATCTACCTTACTAACTCTTTTAATTACTTTTTCTTAACCTCCGTATCCGATAAAACGTCTCAAGAGACTCGGGACGAATGGAGTATTTATTTAAAAAAAAGCCCTTTTTGAGTAAAGCAGACGTGGTGACCAAGAATGGGGATATTTTCGGCATAACAGTTTATATTTGTAATTGAAAATTATAAATATAAAAATAAAATAATATTTTATAGTATAGACCCAAACTATTAAATAAGGCCAACCATACAATAAATAATATATTAAAAAAACAGGAAACTCGAGAAGTCTCTTGATGATTATCCAATTCCATAGTTTAATACAATCTATCTATTCGAACAATTATTTGCGAGCAAACTACAACATAGATTAAGGATTGATTGCATATATTAATACAAATCATTAACAAATTTGTAATAATGACACATTTTTAGTGTATCACCATTAATTGTGATATATTTCCATCATATTCTTTTCTCATTTCTCTATTATGTCTCTATCAATTCTTCATCGGTAAAGTTGACATGTTTCCACCATTAATATTTATTCATTCACCATTTCTCTATCATGTCTCTATCAACTCTCTACCTTAAAGCTGACATGTCTCCACCATTAATATTCATTCATTCATCATTTGTCTATATAAGACGTTTTATCAATTGACAATTATCATCCCTACACCATCAACAAAAATTTCTATCTTTTTCTTTGTAAAATAATTTTCACGGTCAATTCATATTTCTCACTTCATAAATGTCTCTTCACTAAAACTCATCATCAAACTCAAGTTGTGATTCATTTGAAATCCCTGGATATGATCAGTGGGAAGAACGAGTTCGTCAACAAAATCGTCAAATTAATGGAAAGAGTTCATCACAAGTTATTTGCTCAACACCAAGAGTCTGCTAGAAAATATGCCAAGAGAGCCTTTGGTAGGGGTGTGCACGGTTTGGCCAAATTAATTTGGCTGGTTTGGCCGGTTTTATAAAAGCTCCTCGGCCGGCCAGTTTGAAAAAATACAAACCGGATGCTATTGGTTCGGCCACAGTTTAGAAAATGAAACCGGCCATATTGGCCGGACCGGCCGTATATGTATTAATATTTTATATGTGTATTAATAACATGAATATAATATTAGCTTGGTGGTTAAGGATCTATTTCTATGTTTAGGTGGCGTGGGTTCAAGTCTTTGTAACCTTCTATCTCATATTATTTTTTTTTTTTTTCTTTAATCTCTTTTTACCCTTTCAAATTTCAAGCCTACTTTTTTTTTTGGTTTACAGATACATTGCGCCGCTCCCAAACCCTATTGCCTCGTCCCCTGTTCTGTATCCTTAGCTGCCAAAATAAGAAAATTCTTGTTGTGATTTCGGCGATTTAATCCAGTTGAATGTTGGAGATATTTTGGATCATGTGATATTTTGGATATTTCATGTGATGATTATTATATCTAGTTGAATGTTGGATGAATATTAGGTTTTATATATGTAAATGTCAAAACCATTAAACCGACCGGACCAAACCGTATTCATACGGTTTGGCCGATTTGGTTTCAAATAATTACTTGACCAGTTTGGTTTCTAAAATTTCCAAACCGTACTTATTGGTTTGGCCGATATTTTATGTTTCAAACCGGCCATGCACACCCCTAGCCTTTGGAGTTCTGCAAGCTCATTTGGCTTTTCTTCGATGCTCATGCTTAGTGGCGGAGCCAGGATGTGAGGGCTCTATTATATTTTGCCGACAAAATATAAAAGACCAAAATTAAAATTGTTAATCGTATCTAATAACTTTAACTTCTAAAAAAATAAACAAATTTAAACAATTTTTTGAAATTTTTAACACTTATAACTTACTTTTTAAACGATTAGCCATTATAATACAATTTTTATAATTTTTATAACAACACAGTTATGTTAAAAATCATGCAATTGTACACAGTGTTTGAAAATTTTACATTTATAACATGATTTTTAAAAGTCAATTATAAATATAAAATTAATTGGAAATAAAATTAGAATTTCCGGATTTACTTTACCTTTTCATTTTCGTGTTAAATATAGATTTTGAACCTCAAAATTTATGTAATTTTAAAAAATATTATTTTAATTTTTCTAATTGTGTAAGAGTTTGAGGAAATAAAAAAAAATCTACAATGGAAATATTATTTTTTAATAGATTATGTTAGAATTGCACATTTTTCAAAAAAAAATTATAATTATCAAAATTTACAAATGTAATTGAAAACAACAATAAATAGTTTTGCTAACAAAATTAACCCAAACCTAAAATAATGAAAAATAAATAATATAAAATATATTTTATATCTTGTTCCGTAAATAATGGTCAAATATTTATATTGTATATAAAAGTTCATAAAATATATAAATTTAAAATGATTAACAAAATCTTAATGGGTACAATTCACCGCAAAAATTATCAGCAATAGTTAATAATAACTATTTAAGTTACAATATATCAACAATAATAATTTGAGATTTGAACAACAATCCTAATTTGAACAAAGAATTGGGTTAGGGTTCATTATTTTTTTCTAGCGACACAGCCCATATTGCAAAAAAATTGTTGGATTGCTTTTTAGTTTCAGATTTTTGTAATTGATTTCAAAAAATATTTAATTACAAATAGGCCAAATCCATTATGATTAATATTTGATGGTTCATATTCTATTCTCTTTCTTTACATTCTTGCATCAATATATTTAGTTTACATAGAGATGTATTGAAAAAAAATATTATCACCACCGTGGAGTCGGGCGCCCCCCCTAGCCCTGGGGTGGCGCCGCCCCTGCTCATGCCTTATTGGGAACAAGTTTGTGATAGGAAAAATCATGATGGCATGATAGTAGAAGATGAACGACATACATATCAAAACTATTATGATCCCACAGAATTTCTCATGGATACCCCTACAGAAGTGTGAGGTGAAGATGTTGAATCGCTCAACTACTCTACACAGTGCATTTCCAGTTTGTCTGCTTATATGTTTAATGGGGATGAACTTCGCAAAAGACAAGCTCATCAGACCCTTAAATATGACTTGATTGAGCACATATGGAAAAATTTTGGTGCCCATAATTAAATATGTAATTTGAATTTCGTTCGTGATTGCACTTTCATGTTTTTTTTCTTGTATTTGTATTTATTTCTATTTCAACTTTTGTAGTTTATATTTTATTATTGATTTAAATATTATCTTTTTAAGTGTATGTAATATTTTTATTATAATTATATAGTTATATATAAATATACAATTAAGAAATTAATAACAAATATTAATGATAATATATATTGAAGTATAAATATGAAAATAAAATAAATTTTAGATTGGGTGGATGTCACTGCAGTAAGTAGAAATTGAGTTAGGTTGTGGGTTGTGTAGGTTAATGAGAGAGAAATTATTATATATTGTTAAGTTGAATTGTGAGAGGTCATTGCTAAATGTAGTCTAAGGCTTAAAGAAAATATCAATATGAAAAATAAATAACACTATTATCAACTCTTATTATATTGATAATCGAAGAGCGCAATTTTCTTTAAAATGTATGGTTGTCGAAATGTAATTGTGATAAGTGGCAGATCTGGAAAAATATCCGTAATTTTTTTTCTTTGCTAGAGGAGGGGAGGAGATCGAGAAAGAAAAAGTTTAGTTAATACTCCTTCCGTTTCATAGATTAGTTTTATTTTCAATTTTTGTTTATTTAATTAAATTAAACTCATTTTCTAAAATAAAATATTAATTTCACTATACTCACAAATATTAATTGTTGTATCCTATCAAAGTAAGACTAATGAAATGGGGATAGAGGGAATATTTTACTAGATTTTCCATTCTGGCAGTGAATTTATAACAATCAAACAACTAAAGATCTAAATAGGTGGATTAATAATAATAACGGGCCTAAATAAATGGGCTGATAATAAAATATAGTTGAAATTAAATGATATTGAATTGGTCGATTAAATGTCCAGTTTTAATTCCATCCCAACAATATTTAATTGCCCATTTCATCATGTTCATCTATCAACTAACTATGTGTATTAATGTGCTCATAATTGATATAATAGTATTGATGGTAATAATAATTAAAATTAATTCTACTATTAATAACATTTTTATATTTGCCCACTGTGGCTAGATTGGGAATTTATGTGCACCAATTTCATAACATAATTTTGATGTTTTGTGGAAAAGTTTTTATCTTTTTTGTATTTGAAGATAATTTGAATCATCATTTGAATGGAATGTTCTAAATTATTTGAGACTTACCCAACTCTGGTCGAATTAGATCTTCGAGATGAACTCCATAAACTTTAATGATGGATTTGCTCATCAATGGACTGGGTTGATTTAAATCCGTAATAATTATGTTACATATTTTTTTATTTCAATTATAAGTTGGGTTAATATTTGCAATTAAGAGCACCCCCAATAGGGGATTTTAAATTATTTAAGATTATCTACATAAGTATTTTCAATCCATTTAGGAGAAAGAACAAAAAATGGGATTTTATTTAAGACTACTCATTGTTGTTCGTTGGTTGTTGTGGGTTATGGAAGGACGTAACTTGCTGCAACTCAATTGTGATCCAATCAGAAATTGTTACTTGATAGCTTCTTATTGGATGATTATATATTATAAAATTTAATTTTAAATTGCAAAAAAAAAATATATGTAATTAATTAAAAAATATATTGAAAATTTATATCAAAATTCATCATTTTTTTTCTCTATAAATAGAGTGCAATATTGATGTATTTTCACAAACAAACCAATTCTCTTCTTTTTCCTGCATTACTTATTAAATTTTCCAATGTTGAAGTTATGGATCCAAATCATCCAAATTATTTCTTCAACCCTAAAAATTATCCAACCTCCAACAATTATTTAAATTCTGAAGGATATCCAAATTCACAAAATTATCAAAACTCTGAAAACTATATCCTGACTCCCAAAATTATCTAAACTTTGCACTATATCAGGATTTTCAACAATTCTCAATATCCTAACTTTTCTCCAAATTTCTCTCAAAATCCTGAATCCTAAGATTTTCCCGTATCACAATATATTTCCCACAATTTGCTTGAAGATACTCAACGTTCAAATAAAAAGGGGGAAAAATATTTGGTGTGTGAAAGAAAATGTAACACTTATGTCACCATGAATCATTGTAAGTGAATATAGCATATGTGGCAAAACTCAAAAGGGAGCTTTCATCAATGTATTTTTAATTCAGCTTAGTTATGTAATTTGCATTTTTTTTTGTAGTAGTCATTCTATTTATAATATCTTTTAATTGTGTTTATGAATTTAAATTATATTTTTCTATATTTTGTAGATTTATAAAAATTGAATTAAAATTAATATAAATAATATATAGAAATAAAATAAAGTAAATATAAAATAGATTGTAGGTTGTTGAAAATTATTGTAGTGAGTGAAAATTGAATTAGGTTGTGGGTTGTATATGCAGAGGAGAGAAAAATTTAAAAATTTGAATTGTATTGAGTTATTAAGGTTATGATAATGAGTAGTCTAAGATCTCACTTCTTACAAAAAGTGGGGACTTGGACAGGAGAGTAAGATGCAAAAGCCTCAACGAACAGGCAGATCGAGCGTGTGCAACGCACGTGCGGGAGAGTGAGTGGGGGTGGGGATGTTTTTTTTTTTTCTTTTCATGTATTTTTTCTTTTAATTTAATTTTTTTATTATTTTTCCTTTCATTTATTTTTTATATACAATTAAAATATAAAATATATATTTTATTTTATATATATATATATATATATGTAAAATATTAGATACTCCCTCCGTCCCGACAAAATTGTCTTGTTTGAAAATGACACAGATATCAATATAAGTAGAAATGGAAGAAATTAATATTTTATTAGTGAGTATGTATTAACTTTCTATTTTAGGTAAGAAGACAATTTTTTGGAACGGACGAAAAGGGAAAACAAGACAATTATTTCGGGATGGAGCGAGTAATTATTATGATAAGTATGATTCATAAATAGTATAAAGTGAAAAATGGATGAATAATTTTAATATAAATTAATATAAATATTTATGAAATATGAAATATATTAATTATTAATGAGGCGCACATATTACGGAATCTTAAAAATTTTAAGATAATAGGGGTAAGTCGGTAGGCATGAGTACATGACATAAATAAAATTAAATTCAACGAATTAATAAAGGTCATAAATTATTCACAAATTGTATGAGTAAAATTATAATGGGCTCTGTTGAAAGTGGCCCAATGGGCTGAGAGCAGAGGAGCGTGCGGTAAAATATTATTTAAAGAAACTGCTCCCGCTCTTCCTTCGTTTAAACTCTCTTCAATTCTCCAGAAAATTATGGCCTAATTTAGTTCTCATTATTACTCGACTATGGATCTTCTTCCCACTCAGTTACCTGGTTACTTTTTTGTTTACTTTTGCTATTATCTCGGTGGTGCTCACTGCTTTGCTTCTGTTGATGTATGTTAATGTTATTAGGAGCATTTCTTTTTCCTGAATATACGTGATTTTGTTTTGCAGTTAAATCCCAAACTATGAATCGCAGAACTACTACAAAAAATGAGGCCCAGAAAACCGATTTGAAGGGACGGTGGCTACTCCCCAGGTGAAAACATTGATGTGTACAAGATGTTTGTTAAAATGTCTGAGTGAATGTATGAAGAATTCTTCTGATATGGCTAGATGCAGGGAAAATCCAGTGCTTGCGATCGCCCGGAATCCAAGCATACCTCCAAAGACGGCAAACGTACCCCCAAAGACAGCATACGAGAAGCCGAGGTGAAAACATTTAACGTGTGCAAGGTGTTTTTGTCTGTACGAATGTGTGAGGAATTCTTCTATTGTTAGATGCAGGGAAAAGCGAGTGTTTGGAACCTGCCGGAATCCGAACATACCCCTGAAGACAGCAATAGACAAGCCGACGAAAGGCAAACCCGCATCAAGGCTGCTAGAGAAGGCTACTAAACCATCCCAAACCATTCGATCATCACCAAATATCCAGGCGCCAATTGTGGAGGCCAAGAATCCGTCTGAGAAGACCCCGGCTAGACCGAAGAAGAAAAGCGTGTGCTTTCAAGAAAAAGAAGTCAGAAGAAATGAGAAGTTGTTGGATTATGGTAATGCTGCTGAGCCTCACACTCCCATGGATGCGGTTGTAACCAAGCCAAGGTTCGTTACCACGCCTTATCTAAGTGCAGAGAAATGCAGCAAATGCAGGTTCGACAAGCTTGAGACCGTGTCTTACTGGCTGTCTCAGATCAAATTGGCGGAATCTGTGGGGAGGCATTCAATCTCTGCTGCTTTCTTTGAACTGGCTCACGAGTGCAATGCAGAGGTGTTTAAAGTTTGCATTTTTCCTTTTTTTTAATGTGTATTTTAGGTTGTTTGTGTTTTTAAATCTCTGTTCTTACCTGTTAATTTGTGTGAATTCTTGTTAAGCCCATTCGCAATCTCCGGGTTGAACTCAAGAAATACCTGGGACGTCATGGCCATCTTAATGAGGGGGTAGAGTGGAGAAAAGTGAAAGTTAGCTATGGACTTGTGGAAGAGAAAAGCTGTGCAAATGGGGAGGAAGTGGTGGAAGAAGTGAACCAAAATTCACAGCCACAAAGAAGAAGATTTGGCTAACCAGATTGATGAAAATAGTTGAAGTTGATCTCTCCTTGATGTGGGAGGCAACCATTTATAATTTGGTGATATTTTTTTGACCTTTTGGGTGAATTGTAGCATATTAGAAATGTAGCATTGTTTACTGTTTCACATTCACTGCTTTTCTCGTGTTATGTATCAATTTGGAAGATGAGTTGATTACTGTAGGTGGTCAAATTTAATTGAAACTTGAAATGATTGATCATTGTTTGATATTGAGCATGAGTTGCATATTTTATAAATAATAGCAAAAACTTGTACAAGACTGTCTCACCATCAATCTTCATCTTCATGCATATCAATTATGAAATTGGAGAGACAAAAGTTGTAAATAAAATTGATTGATTCATCTCCAGTGTAAAGACGGATTTACCTTTCCAATGAAGTTCCGGTGAATGAATTAGTCAGTCGACGCTGTTGGAGTGATGGACTGAGCTGTGTTTACAATTGGATGGTATACTCCTAAGTTCATTCAATCGATTGTTTACAATAAAGTTTCAGTACACGAGCAAGTCTGGGATGATAATGATTACAGGAGAGAGAGGGGTAAAATTTTGCTAACTGAAACCAAAACAAACCTATTTTAATTCCCTATGAAACTATGGAATTATGACAATGATATACAGAGAGAGAGAGAGAGAGGATAAAAGGTTCCTACATTACGCCTTCTCTTCTTCTACAACAAAATAAATAGACTCCCCTCAAATTCAGTGAACATGTATGGATTAAAGCTGAAACTCCACCTGTTCAGAAAAACACCAGGTATCGACGAGAATCAACTACCAAGGCAACCTCATGGTCGCACGCTGGCCACATGTAGCATATGCATGCATACACCAGCTCTTTTCAAACCTGTCATTGACTTCATACATCTGCCAGCTTGCGTTCTTGAGGAGTTATATGAGAGAGAGAGAGAATGTACTTACTCCTGATAAGTCTGGTACAGCGTTATTCTGATTCAGAATCAATTGACAGAAATAGTCTTGGTCTTACAGAACGCTTTTGACGTGGAAATGAAAAGGGGCTATCTGATTCTGATCTTTCCCTACTCATCTTACGAGATCCATTGTCGTTCATTCCCAGCAACAAAGGCGCTGCAGATAAACAATTTGAATGAAGGATTAGTTAGATAAAATAACTAAGAAAGAAGATGACATAATGACTAAGGTGGTGGAAAAGTAAACTGCTCAATGCTTATTAATAATTAATTTATTATTATACATTACCCTTATCTGCAAATGAATCCAGTGTCGCATCCTTCGATTGCAATTGCTGTCCTAAATTTGAACCATTCCCGGCAGCTTGACTTATCCCAGCACCATCTCCAAGCCTGAGTGAAATCCAGTCCTCGGTAGGAATGCCATTGGAAACGTCTGGATGGTCTCTCGAATCAGTCTGCCCCACCGAAACTTCAGATGGTCTTGTGGGAAGAAATATTTGAAGTGAAGGGTCATTACCACTAAAAGCTAAAGGATTATCCACCAAACCATTACTAGTGTTGGAACACTGCGCAGCAGAGTCGGGTACAAGGGCAGCAGATCCAAGGGCAGTCTCTGCAGCCAATGTATAACCATTAACAGATGGTGGACAATTAAGCGGATCGTGCTGCATTTCAACCAAGGCATCAGAAACATCCAAGTCAGAACCAAACAGCTGAAATCCTGGACCTCCCTGACTACTAGAAGGCAATTGCCACATATTCATCCCGAAGTCATCATCATTAGCACTATAAAGTCCAAGATTGGGACTTCCACCATTACCAAGAGCAGAATTTTCATAATAAGAATCAGGAATTCCATGCTGTGGAAATTGGCCTTCACCATTATCTGCTCCAGTGGTCTTGTGGGTGGCAGCTGAAAACAAATGTGGTTCGATTTCTTCCTCAGAATCACTGAGTACAATTACTTCAGCATCTGTTGTTGGTGCAGAAGTTATTTGTTCATTAAATCCAAGTGTTTGATCTATGTTCATGGAGATGGACTCATATTCAATACCATTGCCCGTAGAAAAATCAAGGGCTCCCGCACCATCCTGATTGACACTAGCATCTTCATAATCTCTGGCACTGCCAGTAGCACTGCTGCTCATAGGAATTATATTTTGGTCATTATTCTCAAATTTTTCTTCAAACCTGTATGCAGGTAAAATTCCGTGCATGTCATCTGGATTATTTAACTCCCAACCATTTTGGTTATTTCTCCTCCCTAGTCTAAGACCCCCATTACTGTCTGAACCAACTTCGGGTTTAATTGGTTTAAGTTCCACTTTCTGTTTAGGTTCTGTATCCATGGATGCACAGATGTCACCCCCAGGCAAATGCCACAGGCCGAGCACCCCAAGACTCCTACGATCACCCTCTGCCTTAACACGCCAGGAGCCATCAGGCTTCACCTCAATCTCTGCCACATCTTCTCCACAATTTAGCATCTGTGGAAAAAAATGAGAAAGCATGTAAAAAGCATCTGGAAATCGGAGAAGAACATTTTGGCATCAAGATAATTCATAAACCACCTTAGATGTGATCCGATTGAAATAGGGATCTATGATGATTTTCTCCAAGGAATAGTTCTTCAAACATACAGGGCATTGCCACTGCATCCACAGAAAGGGAAAGAAAATAAAAACATGAGTAGGGGCATGAGGAAAGATAATTCACATCTTGCTCTGTTAGTAAGCTGGCTTGGAATGTCGAACACAAACCCATTTTCTAAAAAAAAACAGATAAACTTTATCCGTGCATATGCAAAAAGATCCTAGCAAAATACAATGAGTTTGCATATTTACTTGCCTTCCTTGAGCGTTGGTTCATTTCCACAAACACTCCAAGATCAAAACAGCCCATGTGCAGACAGGGCTTAAATCTTCCAGCTATCTTCATTCTTAAACCACTCATCTGGAAGATGCATTGATATATATTAGTAAAAAAGCATGACATTTATGAATATGATGCTGAGCACCAGATACTTATAGCGTATTAAGAAAATGTATCACTAGAGCTTCATGGCAAGGATCTTCAATACACACTGGGACTAGAAGGAACACATACAGTATTTTGGATATAGACAATATAACAGAATATGCAATATACGCATATTCTCTATCACATTCTTTGCCAAACCAACATCAAAATAATGTGTTGAAACTACTTACAGGACATCGAAGATTGACAGTGATAGAATCAGAGACAACTTCAATATCACTGTCACTATCAGCATTTTCTGTGGCGGCTCCACCACCAACACACCGACGAACACGAGCTAGTGCGTCTTCAAAACACTCTCCTTCAGCCTCTTCTGGAACCATTTTGAGAACCTAAAAGGAGGATGGCCTAAGTACCACTATGTCTCCACCAATCACAATGCAAAAATAAGAGTAGAAATGCACAAAATCTACCCAAATTTCTGAACACATAGTTGCGAGCAACAAAGACCATTTCCCATCACCTCATAGGCAATACCAGGGAAAAGGTGTTATGAGCATAAGGCAAATATACAAGTCCACAGGCAACCACGACAGATAAAACCAATTTAAACCCCTAAGAACACAGTCAGAACAATTTCTGAAGATTAATAACAATCATGTAAAGAAAATTCCCAACAGGGGGAGAGGGGACCCAACCATATAAAGAGATAAACAAGTGAGTTAATTAAACAAAAATAAATTCCATTATCAGCATCCGCAGCATGATGAGGAAAGTACACAGAGATTCGAGAATTAATTATCAGAAAAACAACTTCAGAGCATCATAAACATCTTAATAACACCAACAAGCATGTCACACCAGAACTCGAGAATTAATAAATATTTTGAATGCATTAGGGTGGTAGCAATCATAAACCCACAAACCCAACTTTTACATCGACACGTCAACGCCACATCAAAAGTTAAAATTTACCAACTTTTTAAAACCTATTCCTACAATAATAAACTCACTACATAACTTTAACATGGACCCACATATAAATCCACTCACATATATAATAATATTTTAATATATCTATATTTATTTATTATATTAAATAAGATTTTACTTATAACATTAAATTGCATAATAAATTTTCAAAAGTTATAATTTAAAGCTATTATAACAATTTATAAATTTAAATCATACAAATTTAAAAAAATGAACAATGAAAATCAAAATATATAGACGACATGAAATCATTACAAAAATATATATATATATACTTATTTAATTATAAACTATTTATTTAGTGTAGAATGTTTATATATTTTATTTAGTGTAGAATGTTTATATATATAAACATTCTACTCTAAATAAATATTTTATAATTAAATAAGTAAACTAATTCAATAACCGCTATATAGTTATATATAAATTATAATATAATATTGTATAAAGGAAAATATTAATTAACTATACACAATATAATATATTTTATATATACATTAGCGGCTAGTGAAAGATACTATACAATTTTTATATTTATATATATACGCATCCATTATATAATATATTAACAATAATTTTAAAAAAAATTATGTTGGCCGACAGTTTTATCTAGTGGCCCCCACAATTTGTCTTAAAACCCAGGTTCTATTTTCAGAACCTAGCTTCTTCAATTTTATGCCACATCAGCAAGGTAAAACCTGTACAATGGTTCAAACCTAGCTTTGTGGGTTTAAAGCTGGAAAAACAAAGCCCATTGCAACCACCCTTACTTCACACAAATTGGAACGACCAAATATAAAGTACTGCATATCGGAAAGTAAGCTGACCTCCTGCAGTGTGCGCTTCTTCACAATTCTAACCCCCACGCAAAAGGTGCGAGCATCACATCCTCCTACGAATATTTTATTAATTCCGTCTTTTGTCCATGGTGTAATCTGACAAAGAAACAAGAAAATACCATTTAACAAACTGAGTTTTTTGACTGCCCCCAACCAAGTCCCCCAAAAAACCCACAAATACAAAAAAAAAGTAAAACCAAATGCAAAACTGTTCCTAAACACCAGAGTCAAATGTGAAAAGAGGAAGGGTTTGTTTAATAAAGAACAATTAGTTGATGATAAGGGAAATTTAATATAAAACAGAAGATAGGTTTTAGATGGACTAGAATACAATAACCAGTGTGCTTCTCAATTCAGAAGTCCCAAAATAATCACTACCGAAAAATGGAGATGAGCTTTGACATATTACAGAGGGAAGGACTCATGTTGCCTATACATGAAATGGATGCAACGTAGGTTGGGAGTGAAGAATGCCATTTTAAAAGAATTAATAAAAACAGTTTAGCTTGTATAAATGTGGAAGCAAGTAACTTGGTGGTTTATCAAAGCAGATGAATACAATATGTTATCATATATGCCGTGTAACATTAAAGGAAAATTAGCAACCAGAAAACAAGCTGTGCTAAAGAAATTCTGGTATAAAACTCACAACATGTCCATCATCTCGGCCATTTGCTCCTAATAGCTGAGAGCCGGGTCTGTTTATCGCCCTCACTGGTACACCTATTGAATGAGAAACACAAGATTTTAAACTGAAAAATAGTAAGCTCTACATTTACTTGTGAGGGGAACTAAATTAATTCATAGAATTTTGAAACAAACAAGCAATTCCTACATAAAATATGATAGTCAAAAGTAATTTTATGCTTTCTGCTTTAGAACAATTAAAAAAAAAAAATAGCAACATAAGGTAGATGCAAATACAAGCAATACATAATTCCATCTCCACATGGTCGGACAAAGAATACTTTAACTACATTTTATTGAGGGGAAAAAAAAACTTGACATTTCATTAGATCTAGAAGAGAATGATCTCAACTCTCAAGTGCAGTGTAGGGGAAGTGATACCATTGATCTGCAGATCTGCATATTGTGGCCAATGCATCCTGAATGTCACCTTGTCATTAAGAAGCATACACCACACCTAATGATCAATACCATAAAAAATCAGTGGTGAAGAAATAAAATATAGTTTGAATACACGGAACATATAATAGTAGCTAACCACTGCATGGTAACCAACCTGAATATCATACTCTTGTTTTGACAATAAGTCCCTATCTGACCTTAGGAGTTGAAATGTTCTCTCAATACTCAGACTAGGATTTGAGCTGAAAGGCAGTAAATGAGAACTGTCAGAGCACCCATTTGCAAAAATAATAGCATAGTATGCATAACAAGAACCTCTGCAGCAAAAACAAATAAGAAATACGTATGCATAAATTTAATGTTTGGTAGATGCAGATGATTTTCCAAAATATAACCTACTTTCGTACATCAAACACGCAAGCGCACACATAACCACACGTGTGCAAACACAACCACACACATTTACCATTATATCACAGAGAGACAAAAAAAACATGCGACAGACAAAACCACAAACACGCATAATTAACCATATTTGCACCCACACATGCAGGCACACATTTACAGACACAACCCCAATCACGCTCATAATGACACGGTGACAAACACAACAACACATGATCACATGTGGATGCAATAAAACTTACAACATAACTAAGAAGCAGAAGCCCAGGTTGAGAAAAAATCGCAAAACATATGAAACGAAGAAATGCTCAGCATTAGCATTTACAATCATCTTTGAGAAGTTGCAGCACAACATACCCATCTGTAGGAACATTTGTGATACTCAACTTCACTGGAAGTAGGGGATGTGAAACTGTCGACCAGAAGCTGAATATTCAAAGAACAAAGAATCAAATACATTGGAGCATCCAAATGGTTATTGATTTAATAACAAAATCCAATACTTCTGTCAATGTTAACTTTTAAACAGATAATCACCGTGATTCTGCAAAAAGATCTACCAATTTGTAATGTAACATGATAGTCCAAGGACATATTACAATGACATCACCAACAGGGAAATTAGGAAATAATGCATAACAAAACTTCAAAGAAAATCAACAGTGATTTACGGCGATGTACAGAGAAACAGGGAACATGCCACTTACGGATCAGCCCTTTTCAATCTGCAGATTTCACAGAAGAAGACATCTGGAGGATTTGGTAGAGCACCCTCCATTGGTTTCTCAGGAATCAGCACACATGTCATATGCTGCCAGACATTACACCTGGGATCTTCACACTGCATCAATAAGTAAGTCAATATGAAAAAGGATCAACCGTTGAGTCATTGACTCAAAAGTTTGAGCTTCAGAATAAATGAAATCAGCATACTGTGAAGACTTCTAGCAGAGCAGATATACTCAATAATATTGTACTAAAAATCCAATAAACAAAATTTACATCACCTTAATCATGGAATCAGTGGGCAGTGTGCTTCCACAAAGACACCGCGTCTTTTCCATCTGGTAAGAATCTTCAATCTCATCTTTAAGTTTTATGTTTGCACTATCTGAAACAGCTTCTGATTTTGAAGCCAACTCAGCTGACCCTGAAACCTGCATTTTTCTATTATAATAACAAGAGTAACAAAGTGAGTTTATCAAACTTGAAGAGAAGAACATCCTTCAATTCTTTCCAAGCATATATTTATCATGTGGCTTGCATAGCTCTCTAAATTATAAACCTCCATGGTTCCTACACATTTTTCCTCTTTCCATGTTTTTTCTAATTGAGGCCATACGAAAAAAAAAGTAGTTGCTGAAATTCTTGAGTATTAGCAAGTGAATTAGATACTCTGTTTCATATGAGATATAAAAATAACACCTGTAAGTGTCATCAACTAGCTTAGCAACTCCCTCCTTCCCCATGGCATTTTTCTTGGCCCACATTCCTGAAACTGTGAAAAAGGATTTTAAGTGCACATGTAGCATGGCATAAAGTCTTATGTTACAGTAAAGTAGCATAGGTGCATGATACAGAAGAGGTTGAGAACACCTAATCAACCCCATAATTCTTTCTCAAGCACGAAATGGGCCATGCAAACCTTCGTTTGATTGCTATTACATTCTGCTTCTGTACTTTAAATTCAATTAATGACCTTAGATTATTCACTTGATGGATTCTGAGAAAGAGTTTATTTTACAATCAACAAAAACAAGGGTTCAAATCTGAGTGTACATCATTGCAAAATTCATAAATTTCCCAAGAACTTATGTTATTTACTGATTATCTCCATTGTGTTCTCTGAAAGAACTAATTGGAAGCTTTATTTCCTTAACACACAACATGAACTTGTATGATACAGGCAATATTTTTATGAGGATCTATACTTCCAGATAATGGAAAGATTATCCAAAATTCATATGACCAAACATGAGAAATTGAACAAAATTATTACAGTAGTACAATTGTGAAATAAAAAAAAAATACTCCGTCCATCCCAATTATTGGGTTCGATTTACTACTTTTGGGTGTCCTTATTATATGGTTTGATTTTCATATTTGCCATCATTCTTACACATCAAAATAAAAAAGAAAGTAGTCAAGATATTCAAAAATGAGAAAATTAAATGCAATATTATATAAAATAAAAATAAATAAATAAGATGAATTACTGCTTTGAAGAATATAGGAGACCGAATCCCATAAGTAATGCTCAAACTTTGTCTCATTATGTTGTTTTGTTGAATAATTTTTAGTCTATGTATGAGATCATTTTTGAACATATAATTAGGACAGAGGGAGTAATTACAATAAAATAAACTTCAAATTCTCAAAAGTGGACCTTTTTTTTTGGAGGTTAAGAAGTAGACAAATTGTATAAGCTACATTCACAATCGTGATGCTTAAACTGAGACTGTCAGGTGCAAGCAAGATAATAAATGCAAATACCCAATCAGAAAATGCAGCAGGAATATAAGCTTGGAAAACACTCTTTAAACTTTCAAATTTGCAAGATAACATACGAAATCATTAATGCACATTCGTGCTCAAACAAACTTATTTTACAAGTATTTAATAGCCAAGAAAGAGTCAAAGGCCACATTGCATTTACCTCTCTCATCAGAGAGAATAGCCAATATTCGATCAACAAGGTCCTGCATGGAGACAATGCAAGAAAATATTACAACCTTGTGTTTGTCTGACCTGCCCAAAAACTCACGCTGAAATTAATGGACAAGTAGAAAATCAAGTTTAAAAAATAGACAGTTCACGATCCAAAACTCAAGGAACAAGTATGAAGAAATTAATCAGAATCCAGATCCCCCCCCCCCCCCACCCCACCCCACCACCACCAGTGGAAAGTGCTGTTGCCAAGCACATTAGATGAACATTTATATAAATGGGGAAAATTGAATAGTATTCCATATATATCCATAAAATCAAAAGTAAATTGGTAAGTGATTTCTACGCAATAATTCTTTTTTTTTTTTTTTTTGGGGGGGGGGGGGGGGGGGGGGGATTCTTTCCACTGAATAAACAGTTCCCCAGTATATAACCTGTTTCTTTCCCTGTTTTGAAAGCCCTAGCTGGCTAAGGACATCCTTGAGTTCCTTTATTCGAAAATATGTTAATTTTTCCTGAAAACACACAAATTGTTCAGATCAGTTACAGGAAAGATATATCGGATATGATAGCTCACACAAAGTCCCAATCCTCAATACTTTAACCAAGACATTAGACAAATAAAAGAAATAAATAGAAAATAACTGTGTTTGTAAACTCCATGATGAATTTGAAGTTTGGCAGTAAAGATAAAAAGAACAAAGAAATTCTTGTTATTGACAGTTTCAAAAATAATCACTTTGCAGTATGAAATTCAAGGTTGGAAATAGTAAGAGATAGTATAGAAGATTGAGTAATTCTACTTTAGACTCCACCCTTTGGTCCATTAAATCAAATAAAGCAAGGTTATGAGAACTAAAAGAAAACCTTTTTAAAATGAACAAATCCAGGTTCACAAATAGAAAATGAGGACCTCTTTTTGAAAGGAACAAGATGAAGAGCAAGTAAGAAAAAAAGAAAGACTTTTAATCTTTTGAAAAAAAAAAAATCATGACATCAATGGCATTTAGCAGATAGGGCTTGTTGATTTCCATTTATTTTCAATAGATTATTTATCCGCCTTATGCCTTTGTTTCTCACATCAACTTTATAATCTTCTGTCGGAGCATATATGAAGTAGTATTAATAATTTAATACTGATCATATTAGTGACAAATGCAATGGCATTACTCAATGATCCTGGTTATGATCAGCTCATGAGCAACTACCAAATATAATGAGCAAATCCTATTTGTGGATTGGATTTTTAGGCATCCCCCAACTCGTTTTTTACCATCCTCAAAATTGTAACTAAAACATGAACATTTCAATCTTGTCAATTATTCGGCACCAATTCTGGTTTTCTAATTCATTATTTCCTATTCTATTCAGAAGATTGTTATTTCATTTCTAAGATACCACATCAAGTGTTTTCACTGCCAAGGTGCAAGAAACAGGAAGGGAACAACTTACTCAACAAGAAAATTTTATATTTCAATTAGAAATAACTCAGCACACAATTTTACATATGCACTAGGCCTGCATATTACTTCTAAGAATACGATCAACAAGAAAAATTCACGCCACCGTACAAGAAAGTACTGCAATTATGTCAAATCCTAGAGACTACATAAAGAAAAAACCACTCCTCTAAAACTAAATCGAACAAAAACATGAAAAATATGAATTTACCTTGCAATTGGTCACCAAGTCCATCCTATTATCCCCGTGAAAAAATTACCTCCGCCACGGTCACTTCTCAGGAGAATCAACAAATGATCAATAAAATTTCCGGTCAACAATTCTCTCAACTTTCCAAAATAAAACACTGATCCAATCAAACAAACAGGGATTCATCCAAACTATCCACACATCAGCAAGAGCTAAAACCTCAATCACAACCCAAACAAAAAATCGGTAACATACACAATTCAGCAAAATAAATTACTATTTCTTTAGAAAAAAGGATAAAATTACTGGAAGGAGGAAGCTTACAGTGAGAAGAAGAATAATAGAAATTCACGAAACCAATCAGTTAGAAAACGAAGGCTGCCGCGAAAACCGGCAAGTTTATGGCGGTAAGAACAATTAGGGTTTGAGAGAGACCGAAACGACGACTCTGCTTCTCCGACGCCTAATCTCTTTGCCTCTCCTTAACACACACACCAACTATTGGTATGAATTGTGCGCTTTCGTTTGACCCAGGAACCAGCCGGAAAGAGAACTACCAAATTGCCGGACGTATCGTCCGTTTATCAATTCCGGTTAATTCCCCGCAGACACGTCCGGGTTTCGGTTGTCTGCGCTCGACCCTACGTGTCGACGCAATTCTGTCTTTTTTAATTTTTTTTTCTTTTTTTTTCCTTTGCATTCGTGTTCTGACGAGATCGCGGCAATTTCTCTAAGTTAATTAATTTATGACTAGTGATGGGAATAAACCGGATTATTTTATAAAGAGTAAATAGGGATAATATTCTAATTTTTTTATTATTTTTAGAAAATATCTTAATTTATTATTATTAGTTAAAAATATTTTTATATTTATTTTTTATGACTTACACTAAAATGAATAAACACTTTATTTATTGATGACTCAGCAATTAAATATCACTTGATATCTCATGTGGCATCCCATTTGACAAATCAAAATATGATAATACCCTGATTTCGGTAAAATACTCTAATAATAGCTATAGTTAAAAAAAATACTTCAATCTTTAATTTTGTTTATAAATTATACAAAACGAATTAACACCAACAACTACATTTGATTGTTGAAATATTATTGGCTCACACAAAGATCACACCCGAAACAATTATTTTCGTCTACGCTAAGTTCATTGTCTGGCTTTGGGTGATCTTAGATTCTTCTAGAAGAAAATGCATTTGAATATATATCAAATATTGATCGTTCAGTTCAATAAACTAAGCACGAGCAATGATAGTTATTTTGGTGTCATTTTTGTGTGAGCCAATATTATTTCAACAATCAAACAGGGCTTTGTTAATTCATTTTGGTATAATTCATAAATGAAATTAAAAATTTTAGTATTTTTAACTAACAACAATACAATAGGGCATTATTCTGAAAATGTTAATAGATCGGGGTATTATTATATTTTGATTGCCACGTGAGATGCCACATGACATTTAATTGTTGAGTCATCAATAATCAACGGTGTTAATTCGTTTTGTATAATTCACGAACGAAAATAAACATTGAGATATTTTTAACTAACAACAATTCATTGATATATTTCCCGAAAATGTCAATAATATATACTCCCTCCGTCCCATTATATTAGGGACGGAGGAGTGTGCACAATAACCAATGTGCATTAGTGTAGAAGAATTAATATTTTATTGATGAGTGGAAAAAATGTTGCCTTTTTAGGAAATGAGACTAATAAATGGGACGGACCGAAAAGGAATATGGGACTAATATGATGGGACGGAGGGAGTAGGATATGATCTCCTATTTATCCTTTTATAAAAATTTGAAAATTTTAAAAGCAAGTTTGGTTGAGGTAATGGTATTCATTTTCGGTATTCTTCTTCCATTGTAATCTCTGGTACTTATAGCCATGAGGTTGAATCTTTTGAAATAAATGTCCGTTAGAGACATATTGGTGTTGTCCAATTGGTAATCTCTATTGACTGCTGTACTAGGGGGGTAGGTGGTGTTTTTTCAGATATTCTGCATCTGCCCCACTTATTCTGATAATGATAGTGACTCTTCACCTTTGTGTCCGAATTGTAGTCTGTTAGTCTGAGGAATCATGGACTGGCTGTCCTAGGTAATGAAACTTGGAGTCGTGCTTGCAGACTTTAAGGAATCTTCAATCCTTAAAGTTTGTACTTATCAGTACTTTCCTCAGATGATTCTCTTTGACTCTTTGCACTGGACTGACACTTAGAAATCCAAGTTGGTGCCGTCATACTAGCAATACTTGTGAATCCCAAACTTGTCAGCCCAAACTCTTGTATCCCAGACTTATAAGTTCGAACCTTAGTCTGTTGAGTCTTGGCGCAATCCAGATCAAACAATGACTTTGGTTTTCAAATTAGCTCCAATTTACAACTCGATAAAAATCTTGTTGAGGTTCAATTTCGTACGGATACGGGGCCCCAGGAATCATCGAAGAATAGAGTAAGAAATAGTACCAGAAAAATGAGAACAAGTGATTAAGCGACATATTAAAAGTATTCAACACTAGAATAAAGTAAGAACCGTATTTTCCTTCGATTGAAGCAGGTACAAGGTGTATTGAAGCAGGTCAAATAGAGTTACAGCTAATCCAAATAAGCATTGCGATGAGAATCATAGAGTCCTATAAATGAGGTTGAATGCCCCTATTTATAGTTTATAGGGGAGTCAATTACAAGTGTTAAACCCTAGTCGCTAGGTTTTCCTTGAATTTTGGGGTTGTTGGAGCCGCCCCCGAAGAAATAGGGATAGGTGTAAACGTCTGCACCTTTTCAGGAACTGCCAGAGCTTATCCACGAGTTGCTGTCTCGAAGACCCAGGCTGGGCACCTCCTTGAGTGACCTACTTAAGGTAGGTGGGCTAGGTGATGTCCTTATGGAGGTGTGGTGTGTGGATCCCTTTTGCAACCGGTTGGCCTCAGCTGCGTCCTGCTCCAGTTTGTGGTGAAGATGTTGGCAGCACCTGCTCTGCATGTTGCACTTGCCACGTAAAGTATACCTGCAAGCTACACCTACGCAGCTCCGGAGGATCTGCGCAGGTGCTCTCAGCTTTGCACCTAGAGCCATGCTGGGGATCTGGGGCCAAATGTTAGCCCACTCAAGTGGGTTCGGGTAGGTCCACTTAGGCTTTAGCTCCAACAATAGCCCTTCGACTCTGGGTGTACCTGTAGTAGACAATAGAGACAAAAATAGTTTGTTAGTTTAACATTGGAGGGTTGTTTTATTTAGTACTTAAATACGCATGAAGTGATAGATGTTGAGTTTTCGTATGGGGAATACTCGGGTTATGACAAGCGCGGGTCCTGATGAGCTTATCTAATTTGAGTTAGCCGCTCGTTTAAGGAGTCCGCGTGGGTAATCCCTGACCACCTCTAGAAAGATGGCTCGAGTGCGCAGTCGTGGGTCCGGTAATCATGACATTCATCAGGGGGTGTCTCTCTTGGACAACCCTTGGTTGGAGTTGTTAGGTATTACTGTTGTAACCCCACCTTAATTTGATGTTTTGATGTGTTAAAACTATATACCAAAGTCTAGGTTCTATAGTATTAACTCATGTAATCCTTGTATAGGATAATCGAGTTGTAATAGTCTAGGAAGAAGGACATCATCAAAATTGTGGAACAGTTTTGAAGAAGACATCATTCTGACGAGATAGTTGTCGAGCAAGCAAGGCGAAGACAACAGAGCAAAATCTAAGTCACAAAACTGTGCATACAGTTTTTGTCCTGCCAATGTCTAAAATCACAAAGAAAACTGCTGAGAGGCGCTCACAGCTTTTCAAGTCAAGACATCTTCACGTTGAAGAATGCGTACGAGGCCAGTGTAGAGCAGTCGCAAAAGACCGTTGAGTAAGTCAACAAGAAAAGACAGATACTACTCAGTTGCGACTGGTGTATAGCGTTGTTTGAACGTCTGACACATCAAGTACAAGCTGCTCTGAAAAGTAGGTCGACGCAACAGAGATAGCAGAGGAGAAAGCGACCCTACACAGAGAAGAATGGACAACGATTGGATATTTTTCTCTATGTCTCTATCGGCTATTTTCTGGGTCTTCACCTATAAATAAAAGGTTCTACAGAGACATAAAAAATCTTTGCAAAAACTTCTGCCCAAAATATTGTGCCAAACCTCTGAACTATCTCGCACTCTTGAATCTCCTACAAAGCCGCCTCTCTACAGAAGTAAAAGCTCAAGGCATTAAAACACTTTCAAGAGAGAAGACATTAATATTGTGGTTCATTTATTGAACACGAAGCATTCATTGCTCATAAAGTCTCTGGAGATTCACCGTTTTACCTTGTGTACACGAGGATTAAGTCAGTCGACTTAATCTACCTCTTTGGTGTTCTTATTCTACGAATAAGAACATAGCAGCCTGCTCTTGCAAAGAAAGAGTAGGTTATCACGGGCAACTGCCAACCTTTGGATGTTCTGGGAAGAACTCAACCATCCAACCTACCGAAGGAGGAAAAGGGAGGTTTGTCCTCAGCCAACTTCGAGCCGGTCCACAGAGAAGATGCAGAGCCTTCGACGGACTGAAGAAGGACTAAAGAAGGAGTGAAGTACAACTACCTGGGCGAGTGATCCTTTGTGCTGCAGACAGAGGTCTCTATAGCAACTGGCTATAGATCATGAGGAGTGTACTCTCATTACTTAGTGAATTATCGGATCTGATATCAGAAGAGTGGACGTAAGACTTAAGGCTCCAAACCACTATAAATATCCTATGTCATTTACAGTTTCTTTTACTTACGCTCTTTACAGTTTTCTAGCATAACTAGGAACCTTCAACACTTATATCTCAAGTGTTGAAGTGCATAAACAATTAACTGTACTTAACTACGAAACTGTTAAATCGAACTACTGGCTAACGTGAATAACATTAATTAACTGTCAAATAAAAATTGTGTCATCAATTAGTTGAACTGATTAAGTTAGAGTGCAATTTTGAATATTTTGTACTTCCGCTGCACATTATACGCTCTTTGATCTGGGACCAACAAGTGGTATCAGCGCAGGTCGGTCTTTATAGACTGTCCTATTTTGAGTCGCTTAAGACCGGACCCGTACTTCCTTACACTCTAACTGTTTGTTTAAGCGTGATTAGCGAGCAGATATTCCTTAGAGCATAATGATGAACTATTCAAGTCTTCCCAAATACAAGCCAGAGAAGTTTGAAGTTTGGAAGAAGAGATGTCTCATTCAGTTGAGAGCCCAACATCCAGAGATGGATGAAGTTCTAACAAAGGGACCTCTAAAGATCCAGATATCAAAAGTCGTCCTCACCACAGGAGATGCTCCTGGCGGCATTGAAATGACAGATAAACCTATGGAGGACTAGACTCATGAGGACAGAAAATGCCACCAAGTCGATCACATTGCACAGGAAATGATTATACAATCAATCCTTGATTCTCTCTTGGATGCAGCCGTGGAGCACGACACAACCAAGGCACTTTGGGATTGGATCAACGACCTCACAAAGGAAACTGAGACAATGAAACGCAATAAAAAGCAGGTTATCGTGGAAAAATATGAATCTTTCCAGATGCTACCTGGTGAGTCAATCAAGTCGATGGAAGAAAGGTTCAACACTATCGTTAGCGAGTTGAAAAATCTTGGAAGAGAAGAAAATGTGGCAGATATGAATGCCAAAATACTGTTGAGATTGCCAAAGAAGGACTGGTTTGTCGAAACCACTAGCTTGAAGACTATGGATCTCTCCAAAATGACCACCAAAGAACTGTTCACCGAACTTCAAGCCCATGAATGGGATATCCAGATGGTGAACAGAATGAAGCTGCACGAACTTCAAATTCAACAGTTGATGGTGATGCAGCCTTCTTTGTGAAGAGAGATTTTCAAAGACGTTCAAAAATACCAGTTTACTTCGAGAAAACTACCTATCAGTCACCAGCAAAGGATGCCTCTAACACAGTTCAGAAGACAGAAACTGAACTGTCAGTTGCCAAACTGGAGGAACAACTGAGGAACTTGACTGCTGTAACGCCCCCAACTGACCTTCCTAACTTTGGGGCACGCTACAGTCGTGGTAGATAGCTTTCAGTCATTTTCATAAATTAAAACAGCAGAAGACTTGTAAATAAATGATAAAGAAGTTAAAGAACATACATTTGTTAAACATTTATTTTCTCAAAACGTTTAAAACAAGGGAAGGAAAATGTTTCAGAGCGCGGTGCAGCAGTGTGTGTGTAGCATAGTGGAGATATGCATATGAAGATGCATATCTCAGGATCTATTTCTCAAAAATCTTTACAAAACACCTGCATCGTCTTTACACCGCCGTTCTTCCATCATCACTGTTTAACCTGCGTATTTTAGAAACAATACGAGGGGCTGAGTACTAATGTACCCCGTGGAGACGTGCCCAAAAACATACATTTTATATATGAAAGCTATGCCAACACACACAGATAAACACGGGGTTTTATTGAAAAGTACCGTGTTATCTAAAACATTTTAATTTGCTGCAGCTATCTACCATGTTATCATATTTGTTTAACGTTGTAACTGGAAGTTGGCCTACTTCCGAGTTACGATGAATAGCTGGGAATGGACTAACCACTCCACCCACTATCATCAATTAGTGCACTAGTCTCAGTATGTCACCTTGAGACCCGATCGATTTAAGAAAGAAAAGAAATACACCGCCTTATCCCCCTAGGGCTTCAGTACTCCAGCTGAACAGCCCGAGCTCATAAACAAGTAGGTTGCTAGCCTTCAATAACTGATTTACAAGACTAGCTCAAGTACCAGAAGTACTTGGTTCTCATCTTAGTGATTGGACTCTCTGATGATAACAGTCAACAGAGGAATAGATATGTAACATTAAAACATTTTCGGCATAGCATTCATTTAAAGCAAAACATTTTACACATGCTTTAGAAAAACAAAACACATTTTGGTTTTATACGGAAAATAGTCCCCACCTGATGTTTGGCTTTAGTTATAGATGTTTTCCGCTAACTTGAGCTGACTTCTCCGACTTTCAACCTCCTACAAATAATCAAGGATCACCAAATTAGGACAGACGATCTAGGACAACGACAAGCTTAATCAAATCTAAACCAACTCGCAATCAACTCATATCTTTTTCAATCCGACGTGGTTTATAACTCAAATCCACGTTCAATCTTATAGCAATTCATCTTCCAACACCAATTACGTGTCGAATCATATTTTCATGTTCAACATGCTTCCCATTTCATAAATTAAACTTAAGGGTTGAAAAGATTCGAAACAAAATGAAAAATAGCTCAAAAACCATGTTTTATACTTCAAGGTCGAAGCCCATTCCGAACGGAATAAGTTCGCCCCGAACGGGATGGACAATGCATACACACTCAACCTACTGTCATCTAAGTGCACTAGTCTCAGCAATCCATTTTGAGACCCGATCGTTTAATAACATCATTCACAATCACCACATCCAAATACAAACAATTTCCACCTTATATCTTCTAATTTCCCAATCATATGGAGTCGCTACTCTATACTACTAATTGAATTCTTGCGCAGTTATGAGAACCCGGTTCTAAACTCATTAGTTTTTCTCTCTTGTCGATGGGAAACGACAGAGGACAGATATAATAGCACAAAACATGCATAGCAGTCTCATTTTAATGCAAAACATTTTATAACACATTTTGAAAATGAAAACGCGCATTTTGGTTTTTACTGAAATAGTTTCCCACGGCAAAACACCTAGCCAAATAAATCCTATGTCTAGGAGCCTTTGAAGTTGCACCCTCAACTCTTGAAACTCTTAGACGCCATTTTATACGGTGTTTTAGAAATCGATGTTGCTCCTGGTTCTAAATCGACCACGAATTCCACTTATCCAACGACTGGCAGTCCTATTAACTCTTTAGGAATTACGTCTTCAAATTCTCGAACGATGAACACATCCTGGACAGCTAACTCCTCTTTCTCTTCACTTTCCAACAACCAAGTATCTCTGGTTTCCAGTCTTTGACAAAAATTTCGAGACCTGCACAACTGAAATAACTGGTACCCTCTGCCTTCTTCGAGATCCATAACAAGAGATTCTTCATTTTCTGATCGCGGAATCGTAACCTCCCTTTCATAACATAAATCGTCGCTTTATTCTCGGTTAGCCCAACCCATTCTGGAATTATATCCACGTCCTACCTATCCACAACGTTTAACTTGGCTACTAATTCTCATGTTTATATAATTCGATTGTCAAATCACGACAGACTAAGGTAATCATAGTTATTTTCTCTCAAAAGCAATACTATGCTTAGTTCATGAATATTCTTCTCTGCCTTAAGTCTTACTAATTCATCACATGATGATAAATATCAATTAAACCCGTAATATGTTGCCCTCATCTTTATTGCTCCCAAGAGCATACACTCAAATTATCCTCTTATTGTTTTCCCTAGGCCTTGGCCTCTACCACGATCTCGTCTTTCTCACAATTTCTATATTTCTGACATTTCTTGGTCTTGAAATATTAAATCCGAGGAAAAATTCTCCAAGTGAAAATCCCAACGCAGTCCATTGACTCGGGTCATTGACCCATTAATCTTATCTGACTTAAACTCGGCCCCTCGCGTTATTTCTAAAACGTGCAGGTTGTCAGCAACGGATGTGAAGGTGCAGGGTGTAAAGACGGAGCCATTTGTACAGATTTTGAAAAGGTTCTGTGATATGCATCCTCATATGCATATCACACCACGCTTAACACACACGTTGCACTACTCTGAACTTTTGAATTACCTTCCCAATTATAAATATTTCAAATCACTTACTTTTATTTTTATGGAAGTTTGTGTTAAATATTTAAATTAATTTCTGATATTATGTGTAAATTGGAAAACCCATGACTGTAACACGCCTCTATTTGGGAAGGCTAGAAGGGGGTGTTACAACTGCACTCCTGGAAAAAGAAAAAGGCAAAGAGAAGGAAGCTCAGTCCAATGAGCAAAGGTTCATCAAGAGAGAACCACGTACATGCTATGAGTGCAACTCACCCGATCACTTGAAGTATGAATGCCTGCAAGTCTCTCAGGAGGAGAGAGATAGATTGAGAAACTTTACGAGAGAAGAGCATCCAAAGCTGTCGCCCAAGCGATGCTCACCAGAACTGAAGTGCCAGATGTACCAGACCATGACGATGGATACTACACATTTGAAGATGAGAAGGATGAGGAAGCATTTCTTGCTTTCATGGCAGTCATAGATGGAGATGTTACCGACGAAGAGGAAAGCGCCTCAAACCGCAAAATCCTGGTAACAACTAATATGTCCTCGCCTAGTGTATCCTTATGTTTTGACATAAATTCTGAAGCATGTCACTCAAGAACAGAGGATATCTCACTTGAGAAAATTATTAAAGAAATTCAAAAATTTCATGAAATTAAGGACACACTAATTAGTTAAAATGCCTTATTCAAATCAAAAATCTTAGTTTTGACCAATGAATTAGAAAGAACTAGGTCACTTAGTGAGGAACTAGATTATATAAGTGTAGAGCTCGTTAAACTGTTTAAAGATTTTTAAAATGTGTCAGAAGAGCGTGACTCTTTAAAGAAACTCAAACATACTGAATGTAACTGTTCTTTTAAAAGAAGCTCAAAGTCCTTGAGTGAGATTCTGAGTGTTCAAAGACCTCCATCCGATAAATTCGGACTTGGATATGTTGAATATCAAAAAGAGGAGCAAGTCTTGAACAATCATGATCACACCTTAGGAACCGAGGATACTCATTTAGGATTTGTAAAAGCACGACTCAGTTCAGATACTCCGTGGGAAAAGGAAAAGGCAATTTCCAAGAGATCAGTTAATCAGAATGTTAAGACCAGTTCCTGGTCAAAAACTAAACTTGCATCTCGATAGAATGCGAACACAATTGGAAAACTGGACAAGCTGACTGTCATGAAAAAAACTGACCATCCCTCAAAACTGGATAAGCATAATATTTCCCATGCAAGGATTCCAATTTTACCAACAAGAACAGCTGAGCAACGTACACATGTTGCAAGAAAATCTGTTCGACAATTGGATTTTAATCCAAGAGGCTGTGATAGAGCTATTACTCATCATACCTATCAACCAAATAGAGGGAACACCTATTTGAGGTCTGAGTCCAATCATTCTCTTAATCAAAGGACTGTGACGACTACACACTTTAAAAGAGTTTCTAAGAACTCCTTCCATAATAGTCAGTTCAGGAAGAGTTCACCAGTTACACACCTAAATGGCATGCATCCACACAACACACACTTTTTTAGAAATAAGGTTAATCATAATCAGAAAGGTATTTTAGGTTCACAAACTGTGAAATTAAAACAAGTGTGGATACCAAAAGGCTGGATTCACAAGACTACCCTGTAGGACCCGAAAGGATATGGGGACCTAAATAATTTATTCTGTGTTGCAGAGTAGGAATCCGCTGGAGAAAACAAGAACATGGGTATTGGACTGCGGATGCTCAACTCATATGACAGGAGAGAAATGACTGATCAAGAACCTGGAAATTTATGAAGGAGTAACTGTCAGCTTCAGAAACAAGGCCACGGGTTAAGTGATTGGAATAGGATACGTGGAGCACAATGGAATAATCATTCAGAACATATCCTTGGTCACAAATCTAAAGCACAATCTTCTAAGCATAAGTCAACTGAGTGAAAGTGGCTACATTGTCCATTTGAAAAGTCAGAATGTCAAGTGATAGAAAAGGAGTCACGCAAGATCATAATCAGAGGAATCAGAAAAGGAGGCCTGTACAATGTAGACTGGTCCAGTGGAGCAAAAGGGACATGCCTCATAGCAATCAACTCCTCAGAAGCTATAAACTAGCTATGGCACAAGAGACTTAGTCATTTAAACTTCAATTCAATCTGACATCTGGCAAAGCACAAATTAGTTTGAAGGACTGCCAGATAAGAAGTTTAAAAAAGAAGGAGTTTGCAAAGCGTGTCAGTTTGGGAAACAGACAAAAGCCTCCTTCAAGATCAGGCGAGTAACAGGAAGCACATAGAGGATACTAGAGATGCTTCACATGGATCTATTTGGTCCAGTCACCCCACCTACAATTGGAAAACGAAAATATACATTGGTAGTCGTTGATGACTACTCAAAGTATACATGGGTGGTGCTGCTCAAGTCCAAGGATGAGGTCAAGTTTCATCTACCAGAAATGATCATCCGTCTTCAAAATGAAAAAGGATTAAAAGTGAAGAGGATAAGGTCAGATAATGGAACAGAATTCTGCAATGGACCTTTAATGTTCTTTTGCGCTGAGCTAGAAATTGGTCATGAGAAGTCTGCTCCAAGAACTCCTCAGCAAAATGGACTCGCAGAGCGAAGGAACATGACTTTCAAAGAAGTAGTAAGAACCATTGTTGGTCCCAAGATCAGAGTCGTGGTGGTGGTAAATGAACAACAACACACCCGAAATACAACGGAATATATTTTAAACGTTCATTTGCACTTAAGTCCTTTATCAAAGTAGTTTTAGCTGAAGAGGATTAGAGTTTCTTCGAGTTATACTCTAGTAACTTGGTTGCTAGGTTTCAAATACAAACACAAGAAACAGTAAATCAATAAAATAGTAAAGAGACACGATATTTATAGTGGTTCGATCAAACAGATCTACGTCCACTCCTTAGCCGAAATGCTAAGAATATCACTAAGAAAGTATACAAAATACAAGGATTCGCCTTTCACTTGTAGCAGTCGGTGAACTTTCAACCCGGCCACTACAAAACTATCCTCCGTTACTTTTTTCTTCTCAGTCTGTTGCAGCTCCGGCCAAGTCAAGGGCAACACCTTCGTAAAACTTGTCCTTCGCTGCTAAGGTGGAGCTTTTAAAGTTCTCTCTTGAACTTGTCTGGTTTTGGCAATATGCCCGTCGGAGTCAATCTCTTTTTAGAGATGTGACTGCTGGATGCTTCCTAGGATGGAAGGTATCCCAATGATTGGATTCTCGACCGAAGTCAAGGAATTTCTTAAAGACAGTGTCGGATATTTAATGGAAGACAATCCTGGTTGTTGAGAGCTTTGAATACACTTTTATCTCGTGCTCTCAACTGACTACTTTATCACTTTTGTTGGCTTTGTCAAGGGAATCTCTAACTTAGGATGTTTGCAAGTGTAGGCAATGATTGAAGCAATAGTCTGATAAGCTCATAATTATACTCACTTATCTATATTTTTCTCCATTGTTTCAAGTGCTTTTTGTTATGTTTTTACTTATTATTGTGCATGAGTCTATTTTGGAGGGTGTTATGACTTTCATGGGTGATTTATGCAGGTTTTAGGCCAAATCCAATGGAAACTCGTACCGAAAGCAGAATATGTTCAAAGAAACAGTCACTACTTATTCCACAGATGGAATCTGAGCTACTGGAGCACATGGATGGAAAGAATTTTGAGTTAGCTTTCCAACGCAACTAGAATCGGGTCAATCGGAGTTTGGGAGCGAAAGTTATGGCCAAAACCGTGAGACTGCGCAGACAGAGGTTTCTGTGTCGAGAGACACGATTTGTGTCGACCGAAACAGAGGTCAAAAGTCCAAAAACTTGTGTTCTGCATCCCTGTCGATCGACACGGAGGCCCGAAAAAGCTATTTTGGGCCTGTTTTGGCAGTTTTTTATATTTTTACCCAATACTCAAATTAAGTCTTTTTTCCCCTCTATAAATATGAACTCTTAGGCACAAAAATGACATCTCTTTTTCTCTGTTTTGCTGAATACATTGGAGTTTTTCAAGACATTGAAGGTTCCTATTTTCTTTGTAAGTTAATTAATTTAATGTTTTCCTTTATTCTAGTCATGATTTGTGGCTAGAACCCTAACAGGTTCTAGGGCTTTGTATATTCTGATCTGAGGCATGTTTAATAAAATCAACTCAATAGCATGGTTCAATTCCTTGTGCTTAACGAATCTTGATTTAGAGAAAGATCGAGAGATGAATTTGGATCTAGGTTTGTAGTTATTAATTGAAGGACCGAGAGATGAAAATTTATAATAGGAAAAAGGAATTGAATGCAATTATTTTCTGTATCAAAAGGAAGAATTAATTTGTAGGATTTAATTAGATAATTATTGAGATTGATTAATTTGGTGTTCTTGAGACCGAGAGGAGATAGTCACTAATTAATAATCTAGGATTTAATTGCCTGACCAAGGAATTTAATCCACAAAAATCTATGTTTTCCCCATTGCTGAGTTGATTAATTTGCATGTTGATGATTAGATAATCTGCCCTAGGATCTGTGCTTTTCTTTATTGTTTTCAAAACCCCTTTATTTTCTGCAATTGTTATCTTTAAATTCACAAACAAAATTCCCTTTTTATTGTTCCTCAAACATCGATGATTTATTAATTATATCTAGTACTTAGGATTTATCGTTGCACAGTCCCTGTGGGATCGACCACCTTAGGGTGTAATTATAAATTTATTTTCTTAACCGCTTTACTGCAGTTATCAAATTGGCGCCATTGCCGGGGACTGTCAAATTTATCTGAATATTAGTTTATTTTAGATCTGATGGATTGAGGCTGTATATTTATTTTTATTGTTATTTTTGTTTTATTTTTATTTTTTAGGTTTTTGTGTTTTTGATTTCAAATTTAGTTTGTTGATTTTGGTTTTTGGTGTTGAATTTTCGTATATGTTTTATTGTTATTTTCTGCCTTTACTTTGTTTTTGGTTTTGTTGTTCAATTTCAAAAAAAAATTGGAGGAATTGCCTCTATTTCGATCGACAGACCGGCTTTTGATCGACACAGAGGCATGGCGCACGGAGAACACTTCGATCGACAGCAGCAGGAGTCAACAGAAGGCTCTGTGTCGATCGACAGGCCCCCTGTCGATTGACTCAGAGTGCCAGCAGCACCAAATCTTCGTCGCGCAACGCTGAATTCCTAGGGTGGATAAAAATGTCGATGTCTGAGATCGACAGTACGGTACAGTTCTGTTTCTTGTCTAATTTTCAAACTTTTTATTACTCCCGAGTTCGAAATAAGTTTGGGGGGATGTGGACAAGAAATTCGAACTTTCTATCCTTTACTTGCTTTATTTTTTATTGCATTTATTTGATTTGGTGTGTTTAAGTTTTTGCCCAAATAAAAAAAATATAGATATTATGTGAGGAAAATCTTTAAGTAATTGAACCCTCTAGCAATATATGCAATGTTTGAAATCGATCTTTGATTAGTTGAGTTGATTTCGATTGTTGTTGATTTGCCTATGAATGTAGAATACCGCATGATAGGGTCTAATTGAAACTTACACTTGCACGATGTTTGAGTGGATTGAAGTTGACTAAGGAAGAATTTTTGAACCCAAGTGAGATTTGAGCCTTTATTTATTCGTGAGAGATTCGCCATGTATGTTTTCGTTTCTCTAGAACTTGCTTTTGTTTTGTTTCAAGACTGCATAATGTGCACAAGGATACAAAATGATCTTAGGCCATCTTTGTTAGCCAATTTATCCTATACACTATCCCTTGTAAAATTTTATCCCTAGTAAGCCCCTTTGAGCCTTTTTCCATTTTTTGATTTTGTCTATAAAATTTCATGTGGAATGAGTGAGATGTATCTTGTCTATGAGATTTGGGAAGAAAAAGGATGAGAAATCGTGAGTGATAAGAAATTATTAGAATTGGTGTGCAAAGAAAGAAAGCTCTAGAAAAAAATGAGTAATGTCCTTATAAGCTCAAATAATTAAACAAAATCTTTAAGAGCATAAAAGGATTAGAAAAGAAAAAAATTAGAGCCTTGGTTTGTGTTGAAAATATTAGGAGATGGGGTGGATGATGATAGATAGTGATTTTGATTTGTTGAGAGTGATCAACTCAATATTTTCTTTTTAGTCACCTGGCCATATTTCCCTACCTTATCACAAAAAGCCTACATTACAACCCTTTCAAAGTCCTTTTTTATTCTTGAATTGTGTGCACAAATAAGCAGTGGAGATTTTAGAACTCTTGCAAGCCTATGGTAGAAATTTCTTCTTACATGTTGTGAGTGCTTTCATTCAAACCCAAACACTTGAGTGATTGAGCGATACACTTTCCCGCGAGTCTTCCGAAATTGATGGATATATCTCTTTCACTTATCTATATTTTTCTCCATTGTTTCAAGTGCTTTTTGTTATGTTTTTACTTATTATTGTGAATGAGTCTATTTTGGAGGGTGTTATGCCTTTGATGGGTGATTTATGCAGGTTTTAGGCCAAATCCAATGGAAACTCGTACCGAAAGCAGCAAATGTTCAAAGGAACAGTCACTACTTCTTCCACAGATTGAATATGAGCTAATGGAGCACATGGATGGAAAGAACTTTGATTTATCTTTCCAACGCAACTGGAATCGTGTCAATCGAAGTTTGGGAGCGAATGTTATGGCCAAAACCGTGAGACTGCGCAGACAGAGGTTTCTGTGTCGAGAGACACGATTTGTCGACCGAAACAGAGGTCAAAAGTCCAAAAACTTGTGTTCTGCATCCCCGTCGATCGACACAGAGGCCCGAAAAAGCTATTTTGGGCCTGTTTTGGCAGTTATTGATATTTTTACCCAATACTCAAATTCGGTATTTTTCCCCTCTATAAATATGAACTCTTAGGCACGAAAATGATATCTCTTTTTCTCTGTTTTGCTGAATACATTGGAGTTTTTCAAGACATTGAAGGTTCCTATTTTCTTTGTAAGTTAATTAATTTAATGTTTTCCTTTATTCTAGTCATGATTTGTGGCTAGAACCCTAACAGGTTCTAGGGCTTTGTATATTCTTATCTGATGCATGTTTAATTAAATCAACTCAATAGCATGGTTCAATTCCTTGTGCTTAACTAATCGAATATAGATTTAGAGAAAGATCGAGAGATGAATTTGGATCTAGGTTTGTAGTTATTAATTGAAGGACCGAGAGATGAAAATTTATAATAGGAAAAAGGAATTGAATGCAATTATTTTCTGTCTCAAAAGGAAGAATTAATTTGTAGGATTCAATTAGATAATTATTGAGATTGATTAATTTGGTGTTCTTGAGACCGAGAGGAGATAGTCACTAATTAATAATCTAGGATTTAATTGCCTGACCAAGGAATTTAATCCACAAAAATCTATGTTTTTCCCATTGCTGAGTTGATGAATTTGCATGTTGATGATTAGATAATCTGCCCTAGGATCTGTGCTTTTCTTTATTGTTTTCAAAACCCCTTTATTTTATGCAATTGTTATCTTTAAATTCACAAACAAAAATCCCTTTTTATTGTTCCTCAAACATCGATGATTTATTAATTATAACTAGTACTTTAGATTTATCATTGCACAGTCCCTGTGGGATCGGCCAACTTAGGGTGTAATTATAAATTTATTTGCTTAATCGCTTTACTGCAGTTATCATAGTCGTCTCTCACTTCTGGACTTGTCTTTTATACCTGGAGATTCAAAATTTGAATCTCCATATTCGTTAGACACAACGGCTCCTTCGTCCAAGAGTGATTTGACTTTATTCGTCATTTCCAGCGTCGTACAGTACTTTCCAACCTACTTCCGGGAAGTTTTGTCATTTGCCTGTACGTCTGTTGGAACAGTAGTGTAGCAGTCGTTGCTAGCTATCTCGCCTTGCTAAGCCTTCTCAGAACGATCTGCTAAGCCTTCCTAGCAATCTGCTAAATCATGTATCGGACTGCTGACTGCTCAGCAGTTGCTTATGTTTAACATTTGGTTCCTTTGACTCCGGATTGCTATCGCCTCTAGCAATCTGCTACATACTAGCGAATGCTGACTCCTTCAACATTCTGCTATACTTTGCTATTAGCAAATACTAACTTCTTCTAGCATTCTGCTACTAGAAGACCATCCAAACTCTTGGGGACATGTTGCGAACAATTGTCCTAGATCGAGGAGAAATGGAGAACTGATTTTGCCACTGACTGAGTTTGTTATTAACAATAGTTATCAGACAACATTAAGAATGGCTCCATACGAAGTAATATGGAAAGGAAGTGTCAACCACGAGATGATTAGTGAGATGATCGAAGTCATCCGCCAGAAACAAAATAGAATCAAAGAGGTCACCTGTATCAAAGGATGATGAAGATATGTTAAGTGAAGTATTGGGCTCATAGTGATGCATGGTTAGGGCTTTCCTTCTGCAACAAATATTATTGCTCTAGATTTTGCAGTTGAGAGTTAAGTAAGTAAAGAAACGAAGGCCTTAGCTTAAGAAAAAGGTTTGGGGAAAGAAAATGTTGAAGTATAAATCCAAGATTGTCTGCCTCCTTTAAAGGCATCATAAGATCAGGAGTCAAGGATGAACTGTGACTGTGTCTCATAAGACACTACAGTTAAGTATGGAAAACGTGTGTAATGTTCCACGTGTCGCATTGAGAAAGTACGCGTATGATCCGAGAGACAAGATTGTCAGGAGAAGAGATCACCTCAGATTCAGATTTGAAACATGAGGGAAGATTTGAAGGTGGATCTAGTATCAGAGGATCTAGAGTAAGGGATAAAGTTTATTCCATTGAATAAATTCTGTAAAGTCACCATAGAAAAGAACGATGAAGAAAATCCAAGTTGTGACAAGGGATAAATACCCCGAGTTAATGGAGATACCTTAGCAAATTTTGGAACAAAATTTGCAAGGTGGGGTGAATGTCATATCCAGAATTTAATTAAGCTATTTAATGTTTAATTAAATTAAGTAAATGAATATTTATTTTTTTGCAAATTTTTTATTATTTGCTTTTGAAACGAGAATAGACACACATTGAGACACGATGGTCAAATTATCACTTATAGTATACCAATAGTTTGTTTCGAGAAAATATGAGTGACCGTGGAGTCACAATTTTCAAAGAAAAAATGAGTGCAGCAAATTATTGTTTAAGAATAATAATATCACATTTAAATTCACAACTTGCACTCGGGAGGTCCACTTCTTAAACCGAGCTAGGGAATGCTTGGGATTAAAATATGGAATCGGTATAATTTTCTGAGACCGAGTGTTGTTTAATAAATTGTTAAATTTTAAGAGATTGGACGATATTATATCTCCAAAAATTTAGAAAATTATATGAACGAGACATGCTCATTAAATGGAGCATTTTTATATAATTGCATTTTTAATTGAGAAAATGCAATTTAATTTGTAAATCGAGAAGTTGAATTAACAGAGGAAATTATACACGAGTTGAGGTGGAGGGAATTACTTTGCGGTGAAGTAATTCTAACACGTATCAATTTTTGTTTAATAGGTGGGCAGCTTGATTAAAGTGCAGCAACCTATATATTTTTCTAGAAATAGAAGTGGGGCGGCGAGTTGTGTTTAAAAATCAAAGAATTCCATTTTCGCAAAAAAAAAAAATGTAAGTTTTGACCCATTTCAACCACCACGCCGTACATCTTCATCGACTTTTTCCGTTCAACTGCCACCGCCGCCGTCCAAGCTACCACCACCATCGTGTAGCCTGTCCTTCAGAGAGTACGAGAAGCTAAGTAGCAAGCCATATATTTGTGTATCAAAAAGTTACAAGCTTGAGAAGGCAACCCGTCAGATTTCAATAATATTTTGACTTTTGATTAAACTCGTATGAAACGTTGATAGATTGATATGTAGCTTATATATTCGTGTTCCTGGTGTCGCAGGGAACTCGTGAGTGTGAAGGAACAACAAGTTTTTGGACACCGGAAAGCACCTGCACCACTACTGTTATTCTTTTCGGTGAGAGCTCCGATCTCTTTATTTCCCAGTGAGATTTGCGTGTTTTGAACGTGTATAAGCATGTCCTTGTGTTCTACGCTAGGAGCATGCTAGTGTGTTTATATGAGCTTGGTTGTGGCTTTATCATGAGAAAAATAGAGTTGCAAGTGCGGCTCAAACACACGTTGGAGAAGATGACGTGTGTCGATCGACACACGGGTGTTGATCGATGCAGGAGACATGTGTTGTGTTGATTGACACGTTGTTTTTGGGTGTGTGTATGTCGAGCGTGTGGTATGTATGTCGAGTAGGGGGTGTCGTCGTGCGCATGTCGATCGACGGCAAGCCGTGTCAATCGACATGGCTGTTTCGACTGACACAGATAGTCATGTCAGCCGACACAACTGCACAGAGGGAGGAATTTTATTTTCTTCGTTCGATCTTGATCCGATTCAAGTTATTTTTTATGTTTAAGCTTATACATGATTAATAAAGCATGTTATAAGCATGATTAAGGGTTGGTTTATGAAATCAAATGTCAGGAATTTATTTATTCGATTTAAGTTGAATTTGAAGCTTGATTAAGCGATTGAAATTTTAAATGTGAGTTGATTAGTTAATCATGATAGATTAACCGTATTGTTTGAACTTGAAAGTTGGAACATGTGAAGTGACTATGAGTTGAATGAATGGGAAGTGTCAGTTAGATGTCAGTTATAGGTCTTGATTTCGTCAAGTATTATCAGCTAGGACTGATATAAATACTTAGACTATCCATCCTAATTGATTGCATGTTGTGTAATTATTTGAAGGGGAATTATGAGATAATGGTGAATCAGCTCAACTGCACGTATAATAAGGTCATCTTTATTTTCATAAGCATAACACAGGTGGGGACTATATTCAGAAAAAATAAAATGCATTTTTGAGCATTGTGCTCAGTTTTTCTAAATTGTGTGTGAAAATGTTTGTTTTAAAGTTGACTGACTATGCCTATAAATGTTTTGTGTTACTATATTTGTTCTTCTGTTGATTGCTATCATCAGGGAGTCCGATTACTGAGATGAGAACCAAGTACTTGTGGTGCTTGAGCTAGTCTCATTAATCAGTTAATGAAGGCTAGCAACCTTACTTTGTTTATATGCTCGGGCTATTCTACTGACGTACTGAAGCCCTAGGGGGATAAAGCTGCATACTTTCTTTTCTTCCTTAAATCAATCGGGTCTCAAGGTAACATACTGAGAAAAGTGCACTAATTGATAACATTGGGTAGAATGGTGCGCCCATTCCCAACTGTTCATCGTAACTTGGAAGTTGGCCAACTTCCAGTTACAAATGGTAAACATATATGATATCATGCTTTAAATTGTCACGACATCAAAATATTTTGGATAACACGGTACTTTTCAATAAAACTCCGTGTTTATGTGTGTGTGTTTGGCATATCATTCATATTTAAAATGTGTGTTATCGGGTATGTCTCCACTAGGTACATTAGTATTCAGGCCCTCGTATTGTTTCTAAATACGCAGGTTAAGCAGTGAGGATGGAGGAGCGGCGGTGTAAATACGATGCAAGTGTCTTTGTAAAGGTTTTTTAGAAATAGATCTTGAGATATGCATCTTCATATGCATATCTCCACCACGTCACACACTGGTGCACGAACCTCTGAAATTGTTCCTTCCCTTATTTTGTAATATTTGAAAAGATATTCAAACTCCTTATTTCAGTTTGATTTATAAATGTTATCATTTGAAATGAAAAGATTGGATGTGTAGCTTTTTATTTAACAGTCTTTCGCTGTCTTTGTCTGGGAAAATATTTGAAAATTGTCAACCACGACTGTAGTGTTGGGAAATCTGTCTAAGGTTTCCTTTCCCAGTAGCTTACTTGTT
>JAPKLW010000001.1:1494419-1533257 GCA_026898455.1 Plectranthus barbatus
TTTGTTATTTATCAGCTTTCTGCATTTCATTCATATTTTAAACCCAGTACTCAAGTGCTGGAGTATATCCTGAAACTGATAAATAACTGTGCAAACAAGGCTAAAATATTCTAAGTATTGAATCACCAGCTGACCAGCTGTCAGCTGCGTACTGAGTAACCAGCACCAGCTGACCAGTTGCCAGTTGTCAGCTGTGAGTAAGTAGCGTGCAAGAAAACAATTAACTTTATTTCCGCTGCGTATCGTATTATACTCTGAAAAACCGGGACCAACATGTAGCGCGCCCCAAAGTTGGGAAGGTCAGTTGGGGGCGTTACAAGAGGGAATACACAACCAAAATAGCCAAGTCATTGCCACCGAAATTCAATTTTGGTGGAAATTCAAAATTTGTATAAAATCTGCTCTATAAATACAAATAGACTGCATTTACATTCAGAAATCAAAATCAAAAGAGAAGAAAAACAGGGAAGCGAAAAGACGTTTTGGAGCATCAAAAAGAGGAAATTATTCATTTTTTGCTTAAGAGTAGCAAATATGGCAAGCCCGCACATGGGAAGATAACAGAAGCTGCATCTAAGTTCAGCCTGTGTGAGAGGAGCATATCAAGGATCTGGAAATGTGCTAATAAGCATAGAGCCACATGTAGAGTTATGAAAGTTGTAAGCAAAAGAGATGTAAAACCAAGATAAAAGAAATCCATAAGGTAAGCAATGATAGAATTGAATCTGTGCATTATCATAAAAGAGGGACAATTAGAGCAGTGGCAGATTTAGATGGATTTAACATAACATTGGTTCAACAACCAACAAACAGTCCAAATGTTAATATCAATGACTTAGGGTTCTTCAGGGCTATTTAGAGCCTACAACAAAAGCATGCTTGCAAAAATGCCAATGAGTTGGTTAATGCAGTTATAACTAGTTACAATACACTAGAACCTATGACATTGAACTAGGTGTTCATCACTTCGCAATCATGTCTACAAGAAATACTGAAGGTGAAGTGATGCAACAATTACAAAATCCCACATGTGAAGAAGGATGCACTGATTTTGCAAAATGAGTTGCCGAGAAACATGGAAGTGCCCATGCAATTAGTAAAAGAAAGCATTGACTACTTAATAGCAGCAGTACATGCAGTAGGTAATGAACAACGAGTGTGTGATTTGGGGATGCAAATAGAATAAATGGGCCTCTAACAAGGGCTGGTTTTTATTTGCTCAAAATCTGTTTTTTGTTTTTGGTTTAACAGGTTTTGATTTTGTAAAAATTACTGCCTAAAACATTGACTACTTAATGGTAGCAGGACATGGCTTGATTTTTGAAAGCATTGCCAAAAACAAATTAAAGAAACCACTTCAATTCGGCAAACACATTTCACATAGATTGTGCATCACTAATGTGTTCAAACCAATAGCATGTGTGAACTATTTATCATCATCTTAGATAACCCTTTAACACCAAATTTCCCACAGTGATACATAAACTTTTTAGGCAAACCAACAAATTATCCAACCAACATGAAGACTGCAACCAACAAATTATCTAACCAACATGCTAATATCAACAAGAAATAGCCAACCAACAGATTATCCAAGCAACATAGCCAACAACAATTTAGACAAACAAACAACATATCCAACAACCATTTAGGCAACCAAACAACATAGCCAATAACAAATAACCAACAACAGAGTATCAAACCAACAGATCTGAAACACAAAGAGGAGGATCAGAGTTCACCGAATTGTAGGGAATTGAATCTCCCAAAATGCCCGCACCACCTTCATCTTCTCTTCCACTGGACACCCGAACCCGTTTGCTTCACTCGCTTCGCTCAGCCATTCAACCTCAGATCCGCTAAGCCATGCTTCCTCTTCATCCTCGTTACCGGTAGCATCAACATCGTATGTGGGAGATGAATCAGTCATGGTGAAATCAATGGTGCAGATCTTCAAATCGGCGGTGCAAATATCATCGGTACAAAGCCCCACCATACTATCGTCACCTAGGGGTGTACATGGTTTGGTCCAAACCGGCTAAACTGGCCAAACCGAAATGATTTGGCCGGTTTGACAAGTGCGAAAATCGGCCGGCCGGACCGTAAGTTTCAAACCGTATTAATTGGTTTGGTCCATGGTTTGAGTAGAGAAACCGGCCGTCTGGACCGGACCGGACCGTTTATATTAATAATAAATATTTAGATTATATTTTATACTAAAAGTGTAAATATAGTACATTTAGTATGGTGGTTCTATTTAGACTTTGATTTTTAAGAGGTATGAGTTCAAATCCTCTATGCAACATAGTATAATTTTTATTTTTCTCATACATTTTTATTTATTTTTTAATCTTATTTTAATTCTTTTTCTACATTTTATTTATTTTCTGAAATCTAAAATAAACCTTAAACTATCCAACATTCCAATCTCACAATTTTATTCAAATGTCTCTCTTTACCCTTATTGTCTTCTCTATTCTCTGGTCAAGCTTCATCGTTATCGTATCTTAATAATTTCACCTTACTATTATTTTTGAGAATGTGATATGAACTATTATTTTTTTGATGTCATTAATTGTTTGTTTTTATTAAGATTGTCTCGTACTTTGCCGATGAGAGCCACTATTAGTTTTTTTTTAATTTCTCAAATAAATTATAGCTAAAAAAATGAGATTGTTCTACGTTTTTTACTTTGACCGTTAACGTCGTATTTCAAACCGTTAAACCGGCCGAACCAAACCGTTTTATTTGGTTTGGTTTGGTTTGGTTTGAAATATTAATTTGGCCGATTTGGTTTGAAAATTTTTCAAACTGTAATATTTGGTTTGATCCATACTTCAACCCTCAAACCGGCCAAACCGGACCGTGTACACCCCTATCGTCACCTGCAATGATGATCGAGGACGGAGAGAAAAGGGCTAGCGATATACTATCGCATCCACTCATCGCCGGCGAGGGGGACAACAAAAAAGTATCAAGGTAAGTTTGCTTCATCATCGCGGGTGAGGAGAGCGACGGAGATAAACATCGAACAACGACCGAGGACGGAGGAGAAAGGGGTCGCAATATACTATCACATCCACTCATCGCTGGCGAGGGGGACAACGGAAAAGTAACAAGGTGGGTTTGCTTCATCATCACAGGTGAGGAGGACGACAGAGAGAAATGAAGAAGATGACTGAAGGTTAGGGTTTCAAATGAGGGAGAGAGAGAATCGGGGGATGCGGTGCAAGGATAAATGAGATAGGTTAGGTTATTTTGGGGGGGGGGGGTGTTAGCATTCGGTGGGTGGGGTGGGGTGGGGATTAATTAATAAACCAATTGATTTATTTAAGTTAACCAATTAGATTAGTTTAATTAAATTTTAATCTTTTTTATTTTTGAAAAGTGGACTAATCTAGCGGGACAAACCAATATGGAATAATGGACTAATCTAGCGGGACAGAGGGAGTATTAAATGTTACGAATAGATGATTAGGATTTTCTCTGTTAACAAATGTTTTCATTTGTCAAAACCAATCTTAGTAAGTTTTTATCAGCTTCTGGAGTTCTAAATTGTAATATTTGTATAGGATCAATCGAGTTGTATTAGAACTTAGACTGAAGATCGAGCAAAGGAGAATGCTCGAGAACTAACTAGCAGCGCGCCTTGACAAGCCTTAACCCTGAAACTGAGTAGGAGCACTCAGCATAAGGGTCCACCTTACTAACAAGGAGAAGTCAGTATGAGGGCTTACCTATTGACAAGGAGAAGTCAGTACAAGGGTACACCATACAGATCTGGAGAAATCAGTATGAGGAAGTTTTCCATACTGAATATGGAAAGTCAGTATGAGAGCTAAGTTGTACTGACTAAATAAGTTAGTATAAGAGCCTTTACCTTCAAGAGAGTTTGAGCCCTCGAGGCTCAGTCAAACATTGACATATTGATGCCCAAGTTGAAAGTTAGAACTAGGTTATCCAAATCTTGGATGACTCCGACTAAAACTTGGTCTAATATAGAGTTAGTGTATGGTACACTAACGCTGTAGAGAAAAAGAAAAAGGCAGACCTAAGGCATGGGATACGATTGAACAACATCATCCATGAGTCCAACGTCTGGATTTTTGTGTCTAACGGATAGTATTTTAAATTGCACGAGGCTGAAGCTCTTCGCTGAAGCTTTTCTTTGGTGAATATATCTTTATGTGATATGTTCATAGCAGTCAGTTTCCTAGTCTGAGATTCTGATTCTCACGGGCGTATGCCAACCACTTTCTTTCTGGAAGAACTAGTAAACATCCACCCACAATGAAGGAGGCTGAGCACTTCAACCTGAAGACTGAGTCTGCAAGGAGTTCCTAGGCAAGTGCCACAGTTAACCGAAGGACGGAGGAGCCGACGAACTGTGTATAGATCGTAAGGAGACTTGCATTTACTTAGTGAATTATCCTGACCTTTGGTCCGAAGAGTGGATGTAGGATATTGAGATCCGAACCGCTAAAAATCATGTGTGTTCTTTACAACTTTACTTACTTACTTGCTCTGTTTTCTGTTTCACAAACTGACTGTTAAAATCATCAATACCTATACAAGTATTGAAGAGTATATCTTGTGAAACTGACTTAATGCTGAGCAGCTCAAGCCTAAGTTTATACAAACAAAATTGACCTCACTCGGTTTCTCAATCAAGCGCACATTCATGATATATTGCTTCCACTGCATACATTAAACTTAGGGGCGACAATCTCCAACCCGACGCGAACCTAACACGAAAAAATGGATTGGGTCAACCCATTTAATTTTCGGGTCGAACCCGCCAACCCATTTAATTTTCGTGTCGGGTTCAGGACAATCTCGGATTGACCCGCGAACCCATTTGACCCACCAATAAAATTAATTAATATTATTATTATTATTTATGAAATATAATTATAATAAAATTTAATAAATAAAAAATAGCCTAAAACCTAATTTTTTTAAATAATTAACACAATTTTTAAATTAATGAACACAATTTTTATTTTTTAAAATAATTAACAATTTTTTAAAAAAATTTAAAATAATTAAACAAATCATTCGGATCAGTTTCAGGTCGACACGAAAATAAATAGGTCGGGTTCGGGTTAAGATTTTTTATCCGGGAAAATATACGGATCGGGTTCGAATTGGCGTGTTGCTTGTTATTATGAGATCGCAACCCGACCCCAAATCCGAACCATTTGCCAACCTAAATTAATCTCACGCTGCATTTAATTACATTCTCATTTCGGGACCAACATTAAATATTAAAATTAAGTAAATACTTCAATTTTTTTTTAGGAAAGTAAATACCTCAAATTGAAACCCTAAATTCCCAAATATTTGTTCATACTATGCTCTGCGTCGCGACCTTCGCCCGCTCAGCCCCTTTCCTCTTCACCCGCGCCCCATCTCGTATATCGCTGCGCCGCCGCTTAGCCCTCTAGCCAGATCTCCTGATCCGCCGACCATAGCGCCCCATCTCAGTTATCGCACTTTGTCCATCTCTTATCGAACTTTTGTAGGCTACACTTGTCACTATAAAAGGCATTTCCTTCTGAGAATTCCTTCTTAACATCATTTTGTAATGGGCCTCCGGTAAACCTAATTCTTTGATTTTCGCAGTTTGAATTACTGCGTGAAAAATAATATTTAAAAAACATTAAATTTTTGCTTTTATCACTTCTATAAAACTGTATATACTTATAAGCGTCTGGCTAGTTAATTTGCTGTTAGTCCTTGGATGTTCATGTAACATGTATTAGCCTTTTAGGAATTCTGAAGTTAGCTCAATTCCTTGTGTTGAATATGTATTTGCTGCTATCCTGAGAGGCGTTTTTTGTGGCAATGGGATTTTCAGAGTTCTTGAATTTTTATTTTTTTATATTTTGTTGGATTCAATGATTAAAAGCTTGATGAACTGGTTTATAATAACTAGTTAGAGATGATTTTGTTGGAATCCTCATTTGCTTTTTTTTAGTTTGTCATTGAACTTTCACTCTCTTGTTAATTAATGATGTTTATTTGTTAAATCTTAAATGATATTTTTTATTTCCCCAAGATCTGAATCGCAATCTGAAATTCTCTGTCACCTCAGGTAGTTGTAATTATGCTAAAAATAAATTCTATGATTCAAAAGGTTTGATCGTAGCGGTGCTTAATGGCGAGACAGGCTCGTATCAAGGTCTGTTCCTGCTCATAAATTTGAATGCAATTTAATCTCATCTTTCTAGGGGTTTTCAAACTTAGAATTGTTAATTTCATAATTGAGAAGTTATTTTTTCGATTTGTTATTTATCTTACTTTTTGTTGGAAAATTGTGGCTGCTACTCAGTTCAGTGACGGAATCAACGTTCTTCCTGATGAATTATTAGTTTCTATATTGTGTTTCGTGAGCCTCAAGGAAGCCGCTGCTACTAGTGTACTTAGTCGTCGGTGGAGATACTTGTGGACGTTTATAAATAAGCTTGATTTCGATGGCTCAGATTTTTACTGGAGACTTGGGTCAAGGTTGAAACACTTTGAGAACTTTGGCTCAGAATTTTTAATGGAAGTTTGGTTAGTATCAAAAAACCTCGAGGAAAGTTGGAATTACATAGCATGGGTGAATAATGTTTTAAGACTTCACAGGTGTTGTAGCATTGAGGAATTTAGAGTAGATTTCCTTTTATCTGAAGATCATAAAAAGTATATTGACAGATGGCTTAGTTTTGCTTCAGCCAAGAAGGTTAAGAAGCTTGACTTGAATTTGAGGTGGGTATTTGGTTCTCGCGAGGGATATGTGTTCCGGTGTGAATTTTTTATCAATTTTAAGCACCTTCGAACATTGCGACTGCAGTGGGTACGTGTAACTGGTGAAGGTCTTGAGTTGCTCTTGGGCAGCTCTCCTCTTCTTGAAGAATTATCTGTTTCTTTTTCCACAACACTTGGTGTGTTGAAGATAATCGGTGGATCTCTCGCACTCAAACGCTTGGAGATCTGTTGTTGCTACCTTACCTCGGTCGAGATTCGTGATGTAAACCTTGAGTTTTTGATGTATCACGGGGTAGTGTTGCAAACATTTGTTCTGAAGAATGTTCCGCTCATTGAGATGCACCTTGGAGGTATCATACTTAGTGAGATGAAAGGTTTTCTTTTGATATTTTCGAGTTACCTTCCGCGGTTGGAGAAACTTACAATAGATGCATTTTGTATGCGTTTTCATCATGTGGAGGTAAAGATGCTGGTGCATTAATTTATTTGATAAGTCAAAATGGTGTCATTTTATTATTCTTTTTTGTATTGTATGTTCAGGAAGCTGAGATGTTCTACAATACTGTGAAAATGAGCAATCTTCATCAATTGAAATTCAAGTGTCATAGGATGTTGGAACACATGGAGCCGTTGACTTATTTTATTCGTGCATCACCTTTGTTGCAAAGTTTTGTATTAGAGGTAATCCATTAATGTTGCATATGAATTATATCTCTGTTGTTATTAGTTGACTAGAATTGAATTGTTGCAGGTACATGGTGGTTATAAAGAAGAAGAGTTTTTGTATTTTGTGAAGGGATTATCTGAAAATAAAAAATTGGTGGAACATAAATATCCTCATCTAAAACGGGTAGAGATGATTGGTTATCGTGGTACATCTTTCGAGCTAGCTCTGGCTTTGCATCTTTTGGAGAATGGGAATGCACTTGAACAATTTATTGTTGATCTACGCAAGCGAGATGACCCACAGTGGAACTATAACTATTACTGGCCTAATAGTGTAAATGGTTGTTTGCCTGTGGGATACCCTTATCAAGAAGAAGATAAAATTGATGCAGTTAAGGCTCGTGTGAAAGAGCAGCTTACAAAGGGAGTGCCTTTATCACTTCAACAACACCTCCATCTCAATGTGCTCTAGATTTGTCTACTTTTTTCTTTCCAACAAATTATCTAATCTTGTTGACTGATTAAATTTTTATTTATCTATTGTTGACTCGTTAAGCCCTATCTCAGGCATCATGGTTAATGACAAGATAATATAGAAAAATAGAAGTTCCAAAAGCTAGATGTGTTTCAAAGGCGCTATTTGGGCTCACTCACGGTTGCCTTTGATCTGAATACCTGATTAACTAAGAAACCGGGCTAATGATTAAATAGGAGGAATCAATGAAGTCTGTTTCTTTGAGAAGCCGTTAAGATCTTAAATTCTTAATAAAACATAAAGAACAAGATTCTCCACATTCCTATGTATGATGTGTGTAACAAGCTAGCTACTCTGCTACCAGAAGAATAGCGTCGGTTATAATTCAATATTGTTCTACAGTTAATAATAATGCAATCTTTATGATTCAATTTTGACAAAACAATTCACACGAAGCAAAACGCAGGCTTAAAATTTCTCACAAGTTGTAGTTCGATAACGGAAGTGGAAAAAAAGGTAGTAGCAAGAGTCATCAAATTCATGATTGTAAAAGATAGTTCAATCACCCCTAATGCAAGAAAACAATCTTCAGTGAAAAAGTCCCTTCCCAAGTATTCCCAGTTGATATTGCTAAAGTAGAAAACCTGATAGATCAAACAAATAAAATAACTTGTTTCAATTATTTCACTTTAAAAAAAAATGATGCATATGATTAATTGGCCGCAACCACTATTTTATTTTCATTTTAAACAAGGAAAAGAAGTTGAAATATGAATTTGAATTCCATATAAGAATCAATAAGTAATAGTGTTAATTAAGTCTTAACAACATATGTAAATCATCGGAGATATATTGACCTTGCTTGTTAGGCCTGGACAAATAAAATCTTTTAGCAAGCATCCATGAGCTAGGTGATCGAGTTCTTGTAAATAAATTTTAGTTTGGATAATATTATAGCAACATATAAAGTTATGACACATACAATTTATAACAGTGTACGTGGAGATGGACAATGTAATATGCGTGTTAAATAGCTGTTTATTAGGTTTTGCTTAAGAAAAAGGTTTGTGGAATGAAAATGTTGAAGTATAAATCCAAGGTTGTCGGCCTTCTTTAAAGGCGTCATAAGATCAGGAGTCAAGGATGAACTATGACTTGTCTCATAAGGCACTACTATTAAGTATGGAAAACGTGTGTAATGTTCCATGTGTCGCATTGAGAAAGTAAGCGTATGATCCGAGAGACAAGATTGTCAGGAGAAGAGATCACCTTGGATTCAGATTTGAAACACGAGGAAAGATTCAAAGGTGGATCTAGTATCGGAGGATCTAGAGTAAGGGATAAAGTTTATTCCATTGAATAAATTCTGTAAAGTCACCACAAACAGAAAAGAACGATGAAGAAAATCCAAGTTGTGACAAGGGATAAATACCCTGAGTTAATTGACATACCTTAGCAAATTTCAGGACGAAATTTGCAAGGTGAGGTAAATGTAATATCACGAATTTAATTAAGCTATTTAATGCTTAATTAAATTAAATAAATGAATATTTATTTCTGCAAATTATTTATTATTTGCTCTTGAAACGAGAATAGACACCCGTTGAGACACGATGGTCAAATTATCACTTATAGTATAACAATAGTTCGTTTCGAGAAAATATGAGTGACCATCACAATTTTCAAAGGAAAAATGAGAGTAGCGAATTATTATTTATGAATAATAATATTGCATTAAATTCACAACTTGTACTCGGGAGGTCCTCTTCTTAAACCGAGCTACGGAATGCTTGGGATTAAAATATGGAATCGGTATAATTTTCTGAAACCGAGTGTTGTTTAGTAAATTATTGAATTTTAAGAGATTGGGCGATATTTATCTCCAAAAATTTAGAAAACTATATGAACGAGACAGACTCATTAAATGGAGTATTTTGTATAATTGTGTGTTTAACCGAGAGAATGCAATTTAATTTGTAAATCGAGAAGTTGAATTAACGAAAGAAATTATACACGAGTTGAAATGGAGGAAATTACTTGGCGGTGAAGTGATTTAAAACGTATCAATTTTTGTTTAATAGGTGGGCGGCTTGATTAAAGTGTGGCAGCCTATATGTTTTTCTAAAAATAGAAGTGAGGCGGTGGGTTGTGTTTAAAAATCAAGGAATTCCATTTTTGCAAAAAAAATGTAAGTTTTCACCCATTTCAACCACCACCGCCGTACATCTCACACTCGCAGCCACCTTCATCGACTTTTTTCGTTCAACTGCCACCGCCGCCGTCCAAGCCACCTCCGCCATCGTGTAGCTTGTCCTTCAGAGAGTACAAGAAGCTAAGTAGCAAGTCATATCGCTGTGTATCGAGAGAATTACAAGCTTGAGAAAGTAACCCATCAGATTTCAATAATATTTTTATTTTGGATTAAACTCGTATGAAACGTTGATAGATTGATATGTAGCTTATATATTCTTGTTCCTCGTGTCGTAGGGAACTCGTGAGTGTGAAGGAACAACAAGTTTTTTGGATGCTGGAAAATGCCTGCACCACAGCTGTTATTCTTTCCGGTGAGAGCTCCGATCTCTTTATTTCCTGGCGAGTTTTGCGTGTTTTGAACGTATATAAGCATGTCCTTGTGTTCTATGTTAGTCTAGGAGCATGCTAGTGTGTTTATATGAGCTTGGTGTGGTTGTATCGTGATAAAAACAGAGTTGTAGGTGCGGCTCGAACACACGTTGGAGAAGACGACGTGTGTCGATCGACACACGGGCATCGGTCGATGCAGGAGTAGTCGATTGACACACACATGTCGGTCGACATGTGTTGTGTAGATCGGCACGATATTGTCGGGTGTGCGTATGTCGAGCGTATGGTATGTATGTCGAGCAGGGGGTGTCGTCGTGCGCATGCCAATCGATGGCAAGCCGTGTCAATCGACATGGCTGTGTCGACCGACATAGATAGTCATATCGGTCGACACAACTGCATAGAGGGAGGAATTTTGTTTACTTCGTCCCATCTTGATACGATTCAAGTTGTTTTTTATGTTTAAGCTTATACGTGATTAATAAAGCATGTTATAAGCATGATTAAGGGTTGGTGTATGAAGTTAAATGTTAGGAATTTATTTATTCGATTAAAGTTGAATTTGAAGCATGATTAAGCGATTGAAATTTCAAATGCGAGTTGATTGGGTTGATTAGTTAATCATGATAGATTAACCGTATTGTTTGAACTTGAACGTTGGAACATGTGAAGTGACTATGAGTTGAATGATTGGAAAGTGTCAGTTAGATGTCAGTCATAGGTCCTGATTTCGTCAAGTATTATCAGCTAGGATTGATATAAATACTTAGACTATCCATCCTAATTGATTGCATGTTGTGTAATTATTTGAAGGGGAATTAAGAGATAAGGGTGAATCAGCTCAACAGCACGTATAACGAGATCATCTTTATTTCCGTGAGCATAACACTGGTGGGGACTATTTTCAGTAAAAATAAAATACCTTTTTGAGCATTGTGCTCAGTTTTTCTAAACTGTGTGTGAAAATGTTTGTTTTAAAGATGACTGACTATGCCTATAAATGTTTTGTGATACTATATTTGTTCTTCTGTTGATTGCTATCATCAGGGAGTCCGATTACTGAGATGAGAACCAAGTACTTGTGGTGCTTGAGCTAGTCTTATTAATCAGTTAATGAATGCTAGCAACCTTACTTTTTTTATAAGCTCGGGCTATTCTGCTGAAGTATTGAAGCCCTAAGGGGATAAGGCTGCGTACTTTCTTTTCTTCCTTAAATCGGGTCTCAAGGTAACATACTGAGAAAAGTGCACTAATTGATAACAGTGGGTAGAGTGGTTCGCAAATTCCCAACCGTTCATCGTAACTTGGAAGTAGGCCAACTTCTAGTTACAAAATGGTAAACATATATGATATCATGCTTTAAATTGTCGCGACATCAAAATGTTTTGGATAACACGGTACTTTTCAATAAAACTCCGTGTTTATCTGTGTGAGTTTAGCATATCATTCATATTTAAAATGTATGTTTTCGGGCATGTCTTCACGGGGTACATTAGTATTCAGTTATTTCTAAATACACAGGTTAAGCAGCGAGGATGGAGGAGCGGCGGTGTAAAGACGATGCACGTGTCTTTGTAAAGGTTTTTGAGAAATAGATCCTGAGATATGCATCTTCACATGCATATCTCCACCACATTACACATTGTTGCACGAACCTCTGAAATTGTTCCTTCCCTTATTTTGTAATATTTGAAAAGATATTCAAACTCTTTATTTCAGTTTGATTTATAAATGTTATCTTTTTAAATGAATAGATAGGATGTTTAGCATATTATTTAACAGTCTTCCGCTGTCTTTGGTTGGGAAAATATTTGAAAACTGTCAACCACGACTGTAGCGCGCCCCAAAGTTGGGAAGGTCAGTTGGGGGCGTTACAAGAGGGAATACACAACCAAAATAGCCAATTCATTGCCGCCAAAATTCAATTTTGGTGGAAATTCCAAATTTGTTTAAAAGCTGCTCTATAAATACAAACAGACTGCATTTACATTTAGAAATCAAAATCAAAAGCGAAGAAAAACAGGGAAGTGAAAAGATGTTTCGGAGTATCAAAAAAAGAGGAAATTATTCATTTTTTGCTTAAGAGTAGGAAATATGGCAAGCCCGCACATGGGAAGATAACAGAAGCTGCATCCAATTTCAGCCTGTGTGAGAGGATCATATCAATGATCTGGAAATGTGCAAATAAGCATAGAGCCACATGTAGAGTTATGAAAGCTGTAAGCAAAAGAGATGTAAAACCAAGATTAAAAAAAATCATAAGGTAAACAATGATAGAATTGAATCTGTGCATTATCAGAAAAGAGGGACAATCAGAGCAGTGGCAGATTCAGATGGATTTAACATAACATTGGTTCAACAACCAACAAACAGTCCAAATGTTAATATATAGGGTTCTTTAGGGTTATTTAGAGCCTACAACAAAAGCATGCTTGCAAGAATGCCAATGTGTTGGTTAATGCAATTATAACTAGTTACAATACTCTAGAACCTATGACATTGAAAAAGGTGTTCATCACTTTGCAATCATGTCTACAAGAAATACTGAAGGTGAAAAGATGCAACAATTACAAAATCCCACATATGAAGAAGGATGCACTGATTTTGCAAAATGAGTTGCCGAGAAACTTGGAAGTGCCCATGCAATTAGTAAAAGAAAGCATCGGCTACTTAATAGCAGCAGGACATGCAGTAGGTAATGAACAACTAGTGTGTGATTTGGGGATGCAAATAGAATAAATGGGCCTCTAATTTTATTTGCTCAAAATTTATTTTTTTGTTTTTGGTTTAACAGGTGTCGATTTTGTAAAAATCACTGCCAAAAACATTGACTACTTAATGGCAGCAGGACATGGCTTGATTTTTGAAAGCATTGCCAAAAACAAATTAAAGAAACCACTTCAATTCGGCAAACACATTTCACACAGATTGTGCATCACTAATGTGTTCAAAGCAAAAGCATGTGTGAACCATTTTTCACTATCTTAGATAACCCTTAACACCAAATTTTCCACAGTGATACATAAACTTTTTAGGCAAACCAACAAATTATCCAACCAACATGAAGACTGCAACCAACAAATTATCCAACCAACATGCTAATATCGACAAGAAATAGCCAACCAACAAATTATCCAACCAACATGCTAATATCGACAAGAAATAGCCAACCAACAGATTATCCAACCAACATAGCCAACAACAATTTAGACAAACAAACAACATATCCAACAACCGTTTAGGCAACCAAACAACATAGCCAACAACAAATAACCAACAACAGAGTATCAAACCAACAGATCTGAACACAAAGAGAAGGACCAGAGTTCACCGAATTGTAGGGAATTGAATCTCCCAAAATGGCCGCACCACCTTCATCTTCTCTACCAGTGGACACCCGAACCCGTTTGCTTCATTCGCTTCGCTCAGCCACTCAACCTCAGATCTGCTAAGCCATACTTCCTCTTCATCCTTGTTACTGGCAGCATCAACATCGTATGTGGGAGATGAATTAGTCATGGTGAAATCAATGGTGCAGATCTTTAAATCGGCGGTGCAAATATCATCGGTACAAAGCCCCACCATATTTTCGTCACCTGCGACAACGACCGAGGACGGAGAGGAAAGGGCTAGCGATATACTATCGCATCTACTCATCGCCGGCGAGGGGACAACAAAAAAGTATCAAGGTAAGTTTGCTTCATCATCGCGGGTGAGGAGGGCAATGAAGATAAACGATGACCGAGGACGGAGGGGAAAGGGGCCGCGATATACTATCACATCCACTCATCGCCGGTGAGGGGGACAACGGAAAAGTAATAAGGTGGGTTTGCTTCATCATCGCGGGTGAGGAGGGCGACAGAGAGAAACGAAGAAGACGACTAAAGGTTAGGGTTTCAGACGAGGGAGAGAGAGAATCGGGTGATGCGGTGCAAGGAGAAATGAATTAGGTTAGGTTATTTTTTGGGAGGTGTTAGCATTCGATGGGTGGGGTGGGGATTAATTAATAAACCAATTAGATTAGTTTAATTAAATCTTAATCTTTTTCATTTTCGGAAAGTGGACTAATCTAGCGGGACAAATCAAAATGTTATAATAGACTAATCTAGCGGGACAGAGGGAGTATTAAATGTTAGGAACAGATGATTATGATTTCCTCTGTTAACAAATATTTTCAATTGTCAAAACCAATCTTAGTCAGTTTTTATCAGCTTCTAGAGTTCTAAATTGTAATCCTTGTAAATGATCGATTGATAAACACTCATTTTGTGCATTTTACTGATGTGGATTTGCTCACTTTTGACCTTAGATTGGACTACTACGTGGTGTTTTCATACATTATCCATTTTCTTTTAGAAATTATTACGTTTGGTCTAGTTTGTGGTTGTTTATGCAGATTTCACGCACATTTGAGCTGTTTGCAAGAATCGACCAAGTACCCAGGGGGCTAATCGATGCTAGCTTGCATCGGGAAGAAGAAAGAGTCAGAAAATACTGAAGAACGTGCCAAAATCATGTTCGAGACGGAATAGGCGACAAAAATGACACAACCGGCGACCGCCGGTTATGTAGATGGGTCGCCGGTTGTGAAAATCAAGCCTTTTCTCACGGCTCAATATCGGCGACCCACGTGCACAGTCGGCGGTCGCCGATCGGGCGGTCCAAACCGCCGATTTTGTCCCGATTTGACGTATTCTGGCGAATCTGAAGCCCAAAACCATATCTTTTGGAGATTTGAAAGGCCCCAACTATAAATAGGACATCCCAAAACCAAAAAAAGGTTCTTTTTACCATTTTCTGAGATTAGAGAGCATAGATTTGAGAGCACAATCATGGGAACTTGAAGAGCACTGCAGGAATCGAAGATTGAAGACCACGGGTTTTTAATTTCCATGTTTTCCGTTCTTGTGACTCTTCATCTTTCTGTTTTTCTAGAACTTAGCATGATTGGCTAAGTTTATTCATGGATTCTAGGGTTTGAAGCTTTGTAATTAATCATTCGACAATTTATGTGATTTAATGTTCCCTTTCCATTGATGTTCTGATTTCTTGAGATTTTCATGAATTGCGAGATACTGGCCATATATTGTGATTTGAATTGGTAGTTTTTGAACCAAGAGGTCTAGGTTATCAATTAAGATGCCAATAAATCAGATTTATAAGGGCAATTGTTCGAGAGGAAATTGAGCTTATAAGGGTTTTCAAAATCTAAGGTTTTATCAAGAGTAAAAGTCTTTTGTATGTCCGAGAGGAATCACTTGATCTTTTATTTCCACGTTATGGTTTAGAGTCCGAGAGGATCACCTGATAACATATATGCGATTAACTCACGTCTTTGGGAATTAAATTGGGATTGAATTACATAGAGAGTCGTTTGATTGTTATTCAAAGTGGATTACCCTGGAATCCTATTTTCTCATAAGTTTTCTAAAACCACTTGAAATTGTTATTTACTATTTTCTGTTTCCAAGTCATTGCTACGTTTTCAATAAGCCAAAATCATCTTCTTATTCACCTAGATAGTAGTACGGTATCTACGCTTTAGTGCTCGATTATATTTCGAGCTTGCAGTCTTTGAGATTCGATAAATTATTACTTGCCCTCTGCAGTGGTCTGTACACTTGCAGTTTTAGCAAGTTGAAAAATGGGCTATCAAGTTTTTGGCGCCGATGCCGGGGACTGCAAAGATTTATAATTGACACTAATCCTGATATTACGCTAATTACTCTAGGCTTCATTTCACGCATATTTATTTTAAATTATGTTTCCTTTCTGTGCTATTCACGGTCTGTTTCCTTGCAGGTAGTATATGCGAACCAGGTCAAAAGGTCCACCCACTGAACCTTTAGATCCGGAGATCGAATCTACCTGCCGAAGAAACACTGCGAGAAGAAAGTTAGCGTTCACTATGGCTGACGATCAGGCGGCACAGATAGCTGAGCTGTAGAGGCAGCTGCAAGAAATGAATCTAAGACTCCAAGAGCGTCAGGGTCCTGAAGTACCTCGACCACCTACCATCGATGAGATGTACGATCCGATGACTGATAGGCATCGTAATGCCGATTTTGGACTGAAGGTGGATACACCGAATTTTGAGCTGAAGACTGGTCTGATACACACAGCTCAACAGAATCAGTATGGGGGATTACCAACCGAGGATCCTCATCTACACATTCAGAGGTTCCTTCTGCTGTGCGATACAGTTAAGCAGAATCAGGTGCCTATTGACTATGTCCGGTTGCGCCTGTTTTCTTTCACACTGCGCGACAGGGCACTATCGTGGTATATGACGCTGAACTGCAATGAGATCTCAACATGGGAGGAACTGTGCAAGCTGTTCTTGATCCAATTTTTCCCACCCAGCAAAACCATTCAGTTGCAGACACAGATTTCACAGTTCAGGCAGTTCTTTGGAGAGTCACTGTACGAGGCTTGGGAGCGCTTCAAGGATCTCTTGCGCTCCTGCCCTTGCCATGGTTTTACTGAGAAGCAGCAGATGTGTCATTTCTACAAAGGACTGGACAGAGAGACCCAGAAGCATGTGAATGCTTCAGCTGGAGGGTCACTGACTGCTAAACCACCACATGAAGGGTTAGCTTTACTGGAAGTGATGGCGAAAAGCGAATATAACTGGCCAGCAGATAGGAATGATCACAGGATAGCAGCAGTTGATGACACTGGAGACATAGCTGCTGAGATCAAGATGATGAGGAAAGAAGTGGCTGCTTCCACTAAATTACTGGAAACTCGCATTGCCAAATTGGAAAATAACCTACCTGAGCAAAGTTATGAGCAGGTTAATGAGATGCAAATGGAGGATGCACACTATGTGAATCAGAGAAACTTCCACAACAATCGAGGGTATCCATCGGGGAACATGGTGTATCATCCCAACAATCAGAATCATCCCAACTTTTCTTATGGGAATCCGAACAATGCTTTGCAGCCTCCACCTGGGTTTGCTGCAAATCATGGAGCAGCAAATGAGACAAAGGAGCCAAGCATGAGGGAGCTCCTGACACAATTCATCGCAGTATCCAATGCTAAGTCTACGAAGACAGATGGAGAAATTTCTCAGCTGCAGAATAATATGGGGGAAATGGGAAAGCACATGAAGCAGATAGACACACAGATTTCTCAGATAGCCAACGCAATTGGCAACCAGCACACCCCAGGGCATTTTCCCAGCAACACTGTGGTAAATCCAAAAGACCAATGTAATGCCATTACCACCCTCAGTGGTAGAGGTTATGAGGGACCATCTATGCCCATTGACACACCCATGCAACCTGAAGTTGCACAGCCTGACCCTGTTCTTCCTGAAGAAGAACATGTGAAGAAGGGTAAAGAAATCTGTTCTGAAGACAAACCAAAATCGGCTGGTCCTGTTGCTGTACCTTTCCCACAAAGGTTTGTCAAGAAGCAGAAAGAGGAGAGATACAAGAGATTTCTGGAGCACATGAAAAAGGTCCAGATCAATCTACCGCTGCTCGAAGTTGTGCAAGCAATTCCTGGGTACACAAAATTTCTGAAAGACATGGTGACCCAGAAAAAGCCATTTGGGGCATTCGAGACAGTGAATATCTTCGCAGAGTGCAGTGCTATTATTCAGAAGCAAATGCCGGTCAAGAGATCAGATCCAGGATGTTTCTCAATTACCTGCGTGATTGGGGGGCAAACATTTGAGAAGGTGCTCTGCGATTCAGGGGCCAACATCAATCTGATGTCTCTCTCTATCTTCAAGAGACTGAAGATCGGTGACATCAAACCAACCACTATCAAGCTTCAGATGGCCGACAGATCGGTTAACTATCCAAAAGGGGTAGTAGAAAACGTGTTAGTGAAGGTAGGGGAATTTATTTTCCCGCAGATTTTGTGGTCCTAGATATGACTGATAAAGCTGTAGAATACAGCCGCAAATAAATTTATAATAACCCGAAGGCTAGTCGAACCCACAGGGATAGTGCGACAAAATCATCTCATGTACTGGACACAGTTTATCAATTCTTTGTTTGAGTGAACCAATTTTTAGAAGAGGGTTTTGTTTTGAAAAACAGAAATAACTTTTTGGAATAAAATTCAATAAATAAAAAACACAGATTCTAGGAAAATCAACCAATCAAATCCAACATGTATAAACAATCAATCCAAACCCAAAATAATCATTAAGGTGGGAAATCTGATAAATTGGAATTAATTCCTTTGTTGGGTAATTAAAACCTAGACTACTAGAAAGTGAATTTTACCTCTCGGTCTCAAGAACACAAACTAGTCAATCTCAATAAAGATACAGATTAGAAAACCCTACAACTAATTCTTCTTTTTAAGACAGAAAACAGTTGTATCAAAATTCTATTTTCCTATTATTAATTATCTCCTCTCGGTCTCAAATTAATAACTATGAACCTAATACAATTTTCATCTCTCGATCCTTCAATTGAAAATAGATTTTGGAGTGAAAAACATAGAATTTGAACCAATTAATTAAGGGCAGGATTTAATTGAATTAACACATACTGAAAAGGAAGGAGAAAACCCTAGAACCTGTTAAGGGTTCTAGCCTAACATAATTGAAATAAACATAAATAAACTTACTTGAATCATTAAAGAAATAGGAACCTTGAAGTACTTGAATCCAATTGCAACAATAAAATAAAGAGTACTAGGAATTAAAGTGTATAATGCTGGAAAATAAAGTTGAAAACTGAAAACTAAAGCTTAAAAACTGAAAATTAAGACTTGAAAAACTGAAACTAAAGGTAAAAGGGTGTGAAAAACTGAACTAAAAAGACCTAATTTTTTAGCTTAATAAGTCATATTTATAGGGGGAGAAATTATATCTTCAAAAGGTAATGATTTGGGAAGGAAAAATCTCCAAACTGGGCCAAAAACTGCCTTTTCGGGACGCCTGTCGATCGACACAAATCATGTCGGTCGACAGGAATTCATTTCGGTCGACACAAATTGTGTCGCTCGACACAGAAACATTCCTCTGCGCAGTCTCACAGTTTTGGCCATAACTTTCGCTCCCGAACTCCGATTGACCCAATTCCAGTTGCGTTGGAAAGCTAAATCAAAGATCTTTCCATAAATGTGCTCAAATAGCTCAGATTCCATCTGTGGAAGAAGTCGTGACTGTTCATTTGAACATCTGCTGCTTTCGGTACGGGTTTTCATTGAATTTGGCCTAAAACCTGCAAAATATTACCATGACAAGCATAATATCCCTTATAAACACTTCATGCTCGATTATTAACTAAAAACTCAAGTAAATGCAAGAAACTAATAAGAAAACAACGTGATAAGTGAGGCAAAATACGAGCTTATCAATGACAGAGGACCGAAACATTCCACATATCCTGGGGAGGCCCTTCCTCAACATTGTTGATGCTCTCATGGACATCAAGAAAGGAGAGCTCACATTGAGGGTGATCAATGAAAAGATCACCTTCTCCATCTACAAGGCCATGGAGCGCCACGACTCAGATGACGGCTTTGAGGAGTGTGACATGGTCCAGGTTTTGTATCCTTCTGACTCTTCTATAATTGCTACTGATTTTTTAGATTATGGGGTACAAAATTCTGTTTATTCCTGTGATGGGTTATATGATGTCTGTGATGAGTTGCTAGAGTCTGTTCTAGCATTGGAATGTGCAGGTATAAAGAATGAGTTAGAAAGTGCAAATTTTCTGAAGCTGAGGAGTGAATAGGAGGAAGAGGAAGCCCAAAAGAAGGCCTTACAGCAAGAGGAGAAAAAAGAGCCACCAGCACTGGAGCTGAAGCCTCTACCGGATCATCTGAGGTACGCTTACTTGGGCGAGAACAATACATATCCGGTAATAGTATCTGCCACCTTATCCACCAGTCAGTTGGATAGATTATTACAAGTTTTGAGAGACCACCAATCTGCCATTGGGTGGTCGCTATCTGACATAAAGGGTATTAGCCCTTGTATTTGCATGCACATGATTTTACTTGAAGAAGGTTACAAGCCTAAGGTGCAGCCGCAACGAAGGTTAAACCCCATCATGCAGGAGGTGGTGCGAAAGGAGGTACTGAAGCTACTGGATGCTGGTATGATATACGTCATCTCAGATAGCGAATGGGTGAGCCCCACGCAGGTGGTGGCCAAAAAGGGAGGTACTACCGTCATCAAGGACGAGAGTGGTCAGGAGATCGCCCATAGGCCCGTTACAGGCTGGATGATGTGCATCGACTACAGAGCACTTAACAGTGCTACTCGTAAGGACCACTTCCCTCTCCCTTTTATTGATCAGATGCTAGATAGGTTAGCGGGGTATGATTTTTACTGCTTTCTAGATGGTTACTCTGGATATAACCAAATAGCTATAGCCCATGAGGATCAGCATAAATCTGTATTTACGTGCCCATATGGAATATTTGCTTATAGACGCATGTCTTTTGGATTGTGTAATGCCCCTGCTACATTTCAGAGATGCATGATGTCGATTTTTAATGGGCTTGTTGAGAATATCATGGATGTGTTTATGGATGACTTTTCTGTGTTTGGTCGTTCATTTGATAACTGTTTAGAAAACCTGATTACTGTTATGCAGCGCTGTCAAGAGACTAACTTGGTTTTAAACTGGGAGAAATGTCATTTTATGGTGCGAGAAGGCATTGTCCTCAGTCACAAAGTCTCTGTTGCAGGTTTAGAGGTAGATAGTGCCAAGATTGTGGCGATTTCGAAGCTACCACCTCCCACCAATGAGAAGTCGGTAAGGAGCTTTCTGGGTCATGCAGGCTTCTACCGGAGATTTATAAGGGAGTTTTCCAAAATTTCCAAACCTCTCAGCTCTCTACTAATGAAAGATGCCAAATTCATTTTTGATGAGCATTGTTTGCAGGCTTTGAGAAGCTGAAGCTGGCCCTCACCACCGCACCGGTTCTTATTTCACCAGACTGGTCAGAACCTTTTGTACTGATGTGCGACGCTAGTGATACAACTGTTGGAGCTGCTTTGGGGTAGACGAGGAACAAAATCTTCCGAGTCATACACTACGCCAGCAAAACTCTGGATGAAGCCCAAGTGAACTACACTACCACTGAGAAGGAATTGCTGGCTGTGGTTTTTGCCTTCGACAAATTTTGGGCCTATTTGGTTGGGGCAAAGATGGTGGTTTACACGGATCATGCCGCAATCCGGTATTTGTTTGAGAAGAAAGAGGCAAAGCCGAGGTTGATTCGGTGGATTCTGCTGCTGCAGGAATTTGATATGGAAATTAAAGACCGGAGAGGCTGCGAAAATGTGGTAACAGACCACCTGTCTAGGCTGGAAAATCCGGTGGAGGGAGATGACCCGAAGATCCGGATTACTGAGGTTTTTCCGGATGAACAGTTGTTTGCTATGGAAGAAGCGGACCCATGGTACATGGACTTGGTAAATTTTCTGGTTGAAGGTGTCTTACCGCCTGATCTTACATCCCACCAGAGAAGGAAATTTCTGCATGAGTGCAAGTTCTACTATTGGGACGAGTCATTCCTCTACCGGAGATGTGCCGACATGGTGATCCGGCGATGTGTTGGGTTACATGAGCGAGAGAAGATAATGGGGGATTGTCATTTATCCCCTTATGGAGGCCACTGCGCAGCAAATAGGACGGCCATAAAAATCCTCACCAGCGGATTTTATTGGCCCACCATCTATCGAGATTGTCAGAAGTTCGTGGCCACTTGCGATAGGTGTCAGAGGATGGGGAGTATCTCGAAAAAGGATGAGATGCCTCAGAAGTTCATGCTGGAGATTGAGCCCTTTGATGTTTGGGGCATTGATTTCATGGGACCATTTCCTAAGTCCCATGGATATCAATACATTCTGTTGGCAGTGGATTATGTGACCCGGTGGGTTGAAGCCATTCCCACGGTCACCAGTGACTCCAAGGTGGTGCTGAAATTCCTTCAGAAAAACATCTTGACCCGCTTTGGAGCACCGCGAGCGCTGCTGATTGACGGTGGATCCCACTTCCAAAACAGATGGCTGGGGAGTTTACTGTCGAAGTACGGAGTCCAGCATAAAATTACTTCTCTGTACCATCCCCAAGCTAATGGACAGGCCGAGTCGGCAAACCGGGAGATCAAGCAAATCCTGGAGAAGTCTGTAGTATCCAGGAAGGATTGGGCGAGTCGATTGGATGACGCACTGTGGGCTTACCGGACAACATTCAAAACTCCGATCGGTATGTCACCGTACCAATTAGTGTTCGGAAAGTCTTGTCATCTACCGGTGGAGTTAGAGCACAAAGCCTTCTGGGCTGTGAAGAAGATCAACTGGGACCTGAAGACTGCATCTGAGCAGCGATGTATCCAGTTGATGGAGTTGGACGAATTCCGTGTTGAGGCATATGAAAGTTCTAAACTCTACAAGGAGCGCGTCAAACGGTTTCATGACCGGCGCATTCGCAGCCGAAACTTCAATCCGGGGGATCAGGTACTGCTATTTAACTCTCGCCTACGCTTATTTCCTGGGAAACTGAAGTCTAGATGGTCAGGTCCGTATGTTATCGAGAATGTAAATTCAAATGGGACTTTAGACTTGGTAGGAGCTGATGGCACACACTTCACAGTCAATGGTCATAGGGTAAAACCATATTTTAAATCTGAGACTGCCCTTGCTGTGTCTGAGCTCTATTTATCTGATCCATAGTCTATCATCGCGTTGTCTAGCTACAGACATTAAATAAAGCGCTTGTTGGGAGGCAACCCAGCTCGTTTTTGGTCATTTTGAGGTCTTTTATTGTTTTGTTGTGTCTGTTTTGCCTCTAAATTGAGTAATTTTGCCATTTTTCCATAGTTACGTTCACGTTTGGGTGTTGAGTTCGTTGGATGCAGGAAACATGTTCAAAACGGAATTTTTTGCTGAGGTTCGTACCGAGATCGATGACCCATTTACACGATCGACGATTGTCGATCGGGTAAATGGATCGCCGAATACCCCGTCAAAGTTTCAGGAGATACGCGACACACCCGACGACCCGAAAACATAACCGACGATCGCCGGTTATGCTGGTTGGGTCGCCGGGTATGTATTTTTTTGAAAAATGGTTCGTGACACAATCGGAGACCCAGGTGCATACCCGACGATCGCCGATCGCGTCACCAGGTTGCCGATTATGTTTTAAAACCGACGCATTCTCTCACTTTCACCCACTTTCACCCACTTTCTCACTCAAAACACCACACCCACGAAATTTTGTCTCCTCAAATTCTCTTCCATCTTTGATTTTCTCTCAAATTCCTCTTGAACACCACTAACCCACGACATTGTGAAGCTTTCTATTCGAGTGGTTTGCTTCAATTCGTTCAAAATCCCATAAACCCCCAAATTTCTAGGTTTTTCACATTTTCTTCATATTTCTTCAATTTCCAGGTAATTTCTCATCTTTTATCATGTTTAATTTCGATTTATAAGCTTGTTTATGTTTATGTTTCCTTACCTACATTGCATTTTGGTGTTGAGTAATTGTGAATTGTGCGTTAATTGCCTATTTGTCCTATGGAGAGGACGTTTTGTTGCTTAAATTGTGCTCTTGAAGTGCTTGCATGGTTAAATTCTTGTTAGTTGTTGATTTATTTGCATATACTTGTTAGTTTGGGGGATTTGATGGATATATAATTGTGAAGGCACTTTGGAATATGGTGTATGGTGGTTTTCTTGTGGAATTGAAGTTGATGTTGAAAGTGAGATGATGATTGGTGTGGTTAATCTTTTAGTCGAACCTAGGACTTATGGCTTTATCATTGTCTATCTAAATTAGTATCGTTTAGTCATTTTTAGTCTTTGTAATCTATTTTTTTCCCTTGTTCATGGTGGTTGATACACATAAATCTTATTTGTAGGAACATGGCACCCCGTCGCCGTCTTAACCCTGAGTCTTATGGGATTGCCGGGCTCCGCAATGTGAGCGTGTTAGCCACATTCAAAACTTTGGCTGAGCGTGGGATAGAGGGCACTTGCTATCCCGATATTGATGCGATGAAGGAAACGGGCCTTTATGACAACGTGAAGGAACTTTTTTCCAACATTGGTTGGGCACCCCTGCTGGAGCTCGATGCTCCGACTTACAAGAGGTTCACCTTGGAGATCTTGTCCACTCTTGAGATCACCACGAAAGGGAGGACTGAGCCCACCGGAGCTACTTTCCGGGCCGAAAATCAAGACAGAACCATTACAACCAAAGAGATCAACAGGGCATTCGGCGTTGTCAACCTTGGCAGGTACAACAAACCGAGGGGTTTCGACAGCAAGACTTTCTGGCCCCATATCTGCGCCGAAGGAAGCCCAAGCTGGGCATCGGGGGAATGCAAGGCCTCTATGATTCGGAACCCAGTTTTCCGGATGGTCCGAGCGATTCTGGCCCATACCCTTTTCGCCAGGAAGGAGAACAGCTCCCTCAGAGACGCGGAGCTCATGGTTTTATACTGTATGCTCAACAATGAAAACATTAACTTTGCCCAGTTATTCTTGATGCAGTCTAATAGGATTTCGGGGGCCCAGAAAGGAGCCATCTGCATTGGCGGCTTATAGACCACCTTGCTTTACGCGCTAGGGGTCGATGTATCCGGAGAGCAGGCAGAGCCACTGACTAGGCTCACACTGGAGAAGCTAGTGCATCTCTGATTTATTCATTCGATGCATCCGCCCTACTACTTCGTTCAGCGCAGCCGTCCTTACTTCCCTCTGTCGAACCCCGAGCTCACTAACGTAGGGCTTCGGCAATACAGAAGCAACTGGAAGCTAGACGCTCTAGCTCATGTGGAGGCTATCCAAGCTGACGAGGAGCATCACCAGCGGAACCCGAACATTCAGTTCGAGGAGCCCCACTTGGAGGATACCGAAGCCAATGACCCAGAAACTGAGGGCGAGAGAGAGCAGCCTGAGCAGCAGCCCCTCTATTTGGAGATAGTGGGGTCGTCCCATTTGGAGACAGTGGGGTCATCCCGGCAGGAGCGAGGAGGAGCCTCTATCCAATACGAGTGCCGTTACAGTCGGGCAGAGGTTAAGCAGCGCCTCAATGCGCTAGAGAGACAGTGGTCGGACTGGAGCACGCAGCTCCAGTCCCTATCTACAGCTCAGACGATGTATGCTACTGAGCGCGGGTCTTTTGAGGAGGAGCAGAGGCGCGATTGGATGGCTCGGAGATCTTTTGAGGATGAGCAGCGGACGCAGTGGACAGCACAACATCGCTTTGCTGAGCAGGAGCAGGAGCGGTGGGCGGCACATCAGCGTCACAACCTGTGGGAGCAAGAACAATGGCGACGCCAGCAAGAGGCGAATGAGGAGATGCGACGATTCATGGCCCGTTTCCCACAGAACTGGCCCCCGCCCCAGTGAGGTTTATCGAGGTGCACAAACATCTCCGTGATCTTCTTCCCACAAACTTATTCTTTCCTTTGAATCAAATAAGTTTGGGGGGGATGGGATCGTCGATGTGTGCTTCCCTTATTTTACTTTTTGTTTCACTCTTATCTGCTCTAATATACTGCTGCTGAACTTGGATCTATATTTGTGTATTTGAATTTGGACATGTATCGTGAACCACCTTTACTGCTTTTCTCTGTTAACTTGTATCCATTTCGTTTCTATTTTTTGTTGGGTCTGTAATTGTGAAAGGGAAATGAATTGATAGGGTGGTTATTTCTGCATTGTTGATCAAGTTTATGATGACAGAGTTTTCCTTCTCGTGAAACTTGCATTGATTGTTGTAAATAAGTTGGTGAGTTGTGAATTTATGAAATTGATCTTGGCCTCCTAAATACGCTAATAGCCTGTGAGAATTGAGCCTACATTTTTATTTTATTGAGGGTATGTCGCTGTGCACTCAATCTCTAGAACTTGCTCTGGTTTCCTGCTCAAAATTGCGTAGGAGAGTGTCAAGGATTTAGAAATGATCTTAGGCCATCGTTTCATAAGCCACAATGAACCCAAACACTAACCCGATACATACTCCTTTGTTAGCCCGGTTGAGCCTGAAAACCTTTTCTTTCTTAACCCGGATGATAGGAGGTGTGGATGGATTTGTAAGGGTACCCAACAGTGTTAGGTGATGAAAATAGAGTCGGTGAATATTAGTAGTCCAAACACCTTTGATGGGCAGTAAGTCTTTTAGTACAAGTGTAATGCACGATAAGTGCATCAGTGTTATTGTAATTAGTCATTGTCAGTGATGTCCGAAAGAAGTCCTTAGTGGACAATAAAAAATAAAAAAATATATATAAAAAATAAATAAAATAAAAAAGAGTCGAATTATGCACTGGATGTGCAAAGTATTTGTGTTGATGTCGTAGGGTGTGCATACGTGCTAATGTATGGAATGCACAAGAGTTGTTTTAATAATTTTATTGTTAAGTCCGAATCTGGTCGAAGCATTGATGAGATGGGCTTGTTTCAGCTTTTGTTATTGGTTCTTGTTAAAGTCAGTTGGTTTCCACAGATGGTATGTGATGAGGATAAGTCGGAGGTGAATGGAGTTATAAGGTTGTATTCAGTTAGTCACTTTTAGCCAAATTTTCCATACCCTTCACCAATGTGCCCACATTAGAACCTAATATAAAGACCTTTTTTTATCTTTATCCTAGCACTCCCACAGTCAATGGAGAGTCTAGACGATGAGCAAGCTTATGGTAGAAAAAGATGTGCAGCTGACAGTTTGAGAGTATACACTGACCTTTCGTACATATTGAGTGAAATATGAGTGATACACTATCTTGTGAGAAGCGGACTTGTAGAGGCCAGGATTGAAATTGTTTGTTTGCACTAAACTGATAAATGACGCAGCGATTGGTGTGGGAATCACAACCCCATTTTGTGTCTGAAACAACTGATGATCAATCAATGCACCCCTCGCGTTTATCTTTTTCTTGTAATTGTTTTTCTCATTGTCCGAGGACGAACAATAGTTTAAGTTTGGGGGGGTTGATAAACACTCATTTTGTGCATTTTACTGATGTGGATTTGCTCACTTTTGACCTTAGATTGGACTACTACGTGGTGTTTTCATACATTATCCATTTTCTTTTAGAAATTATTACGTTTGGTCTGGTTTGTGGTTGTTTATGCAGATTTCACGCACATTTGAGCTGTTTGCAAGAATCGACCAAGTATGCAGGGGGCTAATCGATGCTAGCTTGCATCGGGAAGAAGAAAGAGTCAGAAAATACTGAAAAATGCGCCGAAATCATGTTCGAGACGGAATAGGCGACCCAAATGACACAGCCGGCGACCGTCGGTCATGTAGATGGGTCGCCGGTTATGTAGACGGGTCTCCAGTTCTGCATTTTTCCTCCGTCAACTTCGATGCACGATCGGCGACCCACGTGCACGGTCGGCGGTCGCCGATCGGGCGGTCCAAACCGCCGATTTTGTCCCAATTTGACGTATTCTGGCGAATCTTAAGCCCAAAACCATATCTTTTGGAGATTTGAAAGGCCCTAACTATAAATAGGACATCCCAAAACCAAAAAAAGGTTCCTTTTACCATTTTCTGAGATTAGAGAGCATAGAATTGAGAGCAAAAGCAGGGGAACTTGAAGAGCACTGCAGGAATCGAAGATTGAAGACCACGGGTTTTTAATTTCCATGTTTTCCGTTCTTGTGACTCTTCATCTTTCTGTTTTTCTAGAACTTAGCATGATTGGCTAAGTTTATTCATGGATTCTAGGGTTTGAAGCTTTGTAATTAATCATTCGACAATTTATGTGATTTAATGTTCCCTTTCCATTGATGTTCTGATTTCTTGAGATTTTCATGAATTGCGAGATACTGGCCATTGATTGTGATTTGAATTGGTAGTTTTTGAACCGAGAGGTCTAGGTTATCAATTAAGACGCCAATAAATCAGATTTATAAGGGCAATTGTCCGAGAGGAAATTGAGCTTAGAAGGGTTTTCAAAATCTAAGGTTTTATCAAGAGTAGAAGTCTTTTGTATGTCCGAGAGGAATCACTTGATCTTTTATTTCCACGTTATGGTTTTGAGTCCGAGAGGATCACCTGATAACATATATGCGATTAACTCACGTCTTTGGGAATTAAATTGGGATTGAATTACATAGAGAGTCGTTTGATTGTTATTCAAAGTGGATTACCTTGGAATCCTATTTTCTCATAAGTTTTCTAAAACCACTTGAAATTGTTATTTACTATTTTCTGATTCCAAGTCATTGCTACGTTTTCAATAAGCCAAAACCATCTTCTTATTCACCTAGATAGTAGTACGGTATCTATGCTTTAGTGCTCGATTATATTTCGAGCTTGCAGTCCTTGAGATTCGATAAATTATTACTTGCCCTCTGTAGTGGTCTGTACACTTGCAGTTTTAGCACGTTGAAACACGGGCTATCATCGATCGAGTTGTAATAGACTTTAGACTGAAGACTGAGCATAGGAGAATGCTCGAGAACTGACTAGCAACGCGCCTTGACAAGCCTGAACCCTGAAACTGAGTAGGAGCACTCAGCATACTGACGTGGAAAAGTCAGTATGAGGGCTTACCTACTGACAAGGAGAAGTCAGTACAATAGTATACCATACTGATATGAAGAAATCAGTATGATGGCGTTTTCCATACTGAATATGGAAAGTCAGTATGAGGGTACACCATACTGACTATGGATAGTCAGTACGAGGGCTAAGTTGTACTGACTAAACAAGTCAGTATAAGAGCATTTACCTTCAAGAGAGTTTGAGCCCTCGAGGCTCAGTCAGGCATTGACATATGATGCCCATGTTGAAAGTCAGAACTAGGTTATCCAAATCTTTGATGACACAGACTAAAACTTGGTCTGATATAGAGTTAGTGTATGGTACACTGACGCTGCAGAGAAAAAGGAAAAAACAGACCTAAGGCATGTGCTACGATTGGACAACATCATCCATGAGTCTAACATCTGGATTTATGTGTCTAACGGATAGTATTTTAAATTGCCAGAGGCTGAAGCTCTTCGCTGAAGATTTTCTTTGGTGAATATATCTTTCTGTGATATATTCATAGCAGTCAGTTTCCTAGTCTGAGATTCTGATTCTCACAGGCGTATGCCAACCACTTTCGTTTTGGGAAGGACTAGTAAACATCCACCCACAATGAAGGAGGCTGAGGGTGCGTCCCCACTTCAACCCGAAGACTGAGTCTGCAAGGAGTTCCTATGCGAGTGCCATAGTTTACCGAAGGACGGAGGAACCGACGGACTGTGTATAGATCATAAGGAGGCTTGTATTTACTTAGTGAATTATCATGACCTTGGGTCTGAAGAGTGAATGTAGAATATTGAGATCCGAACCGCTATAAATCCTATGTGTTCTTTACAACTTTATTTACTTACTTTCTCTGTTTTCTGTTTCACAAACTGACTGTTAAAACCATCAATACTTATCCAAGTATTGAAGAGTATATCTTGTGAAACTGGCCTAATGCTGAGCATAACTTAAGCCTAAACTGACCTCACTCTGTTTCTCAATCAAGCGCACATTCATGATATATTGCTTCCACTACATACGTTAAACTTAGGGGGCGACAATCTCCAATCTGACACGAACCTAACACGAAAAAATGGATTGGGTCAACCCATTTAGTTTTCGGGTCGAACCCGCCAACCTATTTAATTTTTGTGCTGGGTTCAGGACAATCTCAGATTGACCCGCGAACCCATTTGACCCACCAATAAAATTAATTACTATTATTATTATTATTTATGAAATATAATTATAATAAAATTTAATAAATAAAAAATAGCCTAAAACCTACACAATTTTTAAATTTTAAATTAATTAACACAATTTTTTATTTTTTAAAATAATTAACAATTTTTTTTAAAATTTTAAAATAATCAAACAGATCATTCGGGTCAGTTTGGGGTCGACACGAAAATAAATGGATCGGGTTCGGGTTGAGATTTCTTACCCGGGAAAATATACGGATCGGATTCAAGTTGGCGTGTTGATTGTTTTTAGGGGAATTCTAAATGTAGCTACGTTTTTGCTAAACATAGCCCCTTTAAAAAATAAAAATTTAAATTATAATGTACTATTACAACTTTATCCCTTCATCTCCCAATTTAAACTATTAATCAAAATAATAGAAATCAAACTTAATGTAGCAACATATCTCCATCTATTTGAAATAAAAATCAATGAATCTATAATATCCATTGCATTCAAATTTTTTGTCTGTAACTTTGCCAATTCTTATTGAGTGGAAGGGACCAATAAGAGTGAAAAGGCGACGTAAAGAGAAAAGAAACTGACAGTAATCTGATTTCTAAGCATTAATGAAGTGATTGAAAAAGTAGTGCTTAATCAAACATATGCAAAGGAGAAAACCAGCAGCCCCAGCTCTGCGGAAAAGTTAAAAACGCAGGATTGATCGTGTTTATAGAAACACCTTGTTAGGGTTTTAATTTCTGTAAAATAGAATTTTAATTTTCAAAGAAAGTAGTCATAAATTTATATATAATATATTCTTTTGGAGTTTGATTTTCATTAGACTTAAATGGAGATATATGGCTACACTTTAACCTTGATTATTATTATTATTATTTTGATTAATATTTTGAATTGGGGCTACAGGGATAAAATTGTAATAATATATTATAATTTATATTTTTATTTTTTAAAAGGGTTATGTTTAGTAAAAATGTGGCTGCATTTAGAATCACCCTTGTATTTATGAGGTCACAATCCGACTCCCAAACTCAAACCATTTGCCACCCCTAATTATACCTTCCGCTGCAGTTAATTACACTCTAATTTCAGGACTAATATTAAATATTAAAAAAATTAAGTAAATACTTCTATTTTTTTTATTTTTTTTTTATGAAATTAAATACCTCAAATTGAAACCGTAAATTCACAAATATATGTTCCTACTCTGCCCACCTACCCCCGTCTGCGTCGCTACCTTCGCCCGCTCAGCCCCTGTTCTCTTCACCGTCGCCCCATCTCGTATATAGCTGCGCCGCCGCTTAGCCCTCTAGCCAGATCTCCTGACCCGCCGACCATAGCGCCCCATCTCAGTATCGCGCTTTCTCCATCTCTTATCGAACGTTTGTCGGCTACACTTGTCACTATAAAAGGCATGTTACTTCTGAGAATTCCTTCTTAACATCATTTTGTGGTGGGACTCTGGTAAATTTCTTTCTGATTTTTGCAGTTTGAATTACTGCGTGAAAAATAATTTTTGAAAAACATTAAGATTTTTTGCTTTTATCACTTCTATAAAACTGTATATACTTATAAGCGTCTGGCTAGTTAATTTGCTGTTGGTCCTTGGATGTTCGTGTAAGATGTATTAGCCTTTTAGGAATTCTGAAGTTAGCTCAATTCCTTGTGTTGAATATGTATTTGCTGCTATCCTGGGCGTTTTTTTGTGGCAATGGGATTTTCAGAGCTCTTGAATGAAATTTTTTATATTTTGTTGGACTCAATGATTGATGAACGTGATTCTAATAACTAGTTAGTGATGATTTTGTTGGAATCCTCATTTGCTTTTTTTTTTTTTTAGTTTGTCATTGAACTTTCACTCTCTTGTTAATTAATGATGTTTATTTGTTAAATCTTAAATGATATTTTTTTTATTTCCCCAAGATCTGAATCGCAATCTGAAATTCTCTGTCACCTCAGGTAGTTGTAATTATGCTAAAAATAAATTCTATGATTCAAAATGTTTGATCGTAGCGGTGCTAAATGACGAGACAGGCTCGTATCAAGGTCAGTTCCTGCTCATAAATTTTTATGTAAACTGTGAAGTCGATTTAATCTCATCTTTCTTGGGGTTTTCAAACTTAGAATTGTTAATTTCATAGTTGAGAAGTTATTTTTTCGATTTGTTATTTATCTTACTTTGTGTTGGAAAACTGTGGCTTCTTCTCAGTTTTGTGACGGAATCAACGTTCTTCCTGATGAATTATTAGTTTCTATATTGTATTTCCTGAGCCTCAAGGAAGCAGCTGCTACTAGTGTACTTAGTCGTCGGTGGAGATACTTGTGGACATTTATAAATAAGCTTGATTTCGATGGCTCATATTTTTACTGGAGACTTGGGTCAAGGTTGAAACACTTTGAGGACTTTGGCTCAGAATTTTTAAATGAAGTTTGGTTAGTATCGAAAAACCTGGAGGAAAGTTGGAATTACATAGCATGGGTGAATAATGTTTTAGGATTTTACAGAGGTTGTAGCATTGAGGAATTTAGAGTAGATTTCCTTTTATCTGAAGATCATAAAAAGTATATTGACAGATGGCTTAGTTTTGCTTCAACCAAGAAGGTTAAGAGGCTTGACTTGAATTTGAGGTGGGTATTGTGTTCTCGCAAAGGATATGTTTTCCGGGGTGAACTTCTTATCAATTTCAAGCACCTTCGAACATTGCGACTGCAGTGGGTAAGTGTAACTGGTGAAGGTCTTGAGTTGCTCTTGGGCAGCTCTCCTCTTCTTGAAGAATTATCTGTTTCTTTTTCCATAACACTTGGTGCGTTGAAGATAATTGGTGCATCTCTCGCACTCAAACGCTTGGAGATTTGTTGTTGCTACATTACCTCAGTCGAGATTCGAGATGTAAACCTTGAGTTTTTTATGTATCACGGGGGAGTGTTGCAAACATTTGTTCTGAAGAATGTTCCGCTTGTTGAGATGCACCTTGGAGGTACCATGCTCGGTCAAATGAAAGGTTTTCTTTTGATGTTTTCGAGTTACCTTCCACAGTTGGAGAAACTTACAATAGATGCATTTTGTATGCGTTCTTATCATGTGGAGGTAAAGATGATGGTACATTAATTTCTTTAATTTTTTGATCGGGGTACATAAATTTATTTGATAAGCCACAATGGTGCCCATTTTATTATTCTTTTTTGTATTGTATGTGCAGGAAGCTGAGATGTTCTACAATACTGTGAAAATGAGCAATCTTCATCAATTGAAATTCAAGTATCATATGATGTCGGAATACATGTTGCCGTTGACTTATTTTATTCGTGCATCACCTTTGTTGCAAAGTTTTGTATTAGAGGTAATCCATTAATGCTGCATATGAATTATATCTCTGTTGTTATTAGTTGACTAGAATTGAATTATTGCAGGTACATGGTGGTAGTAAAGAAGAAGAGTTTTTGTATTTTGTGAAGGGATTATCTGAAAATAAAAAATTGGTGGCACATAAATATCCTCATCTAAAACGGGTAGAGATGATTGGTTATCGTGGTACATCTTTCGAACTAGCTCTGGCTTTGCATCTTTTGGAGAATGGGAGTGCACTTGAACAATTTATTGTTGATCTACGCAAGCGAGATGACCCACAGTGGAACTATAACTATTACTGGCCTAATAGTGTAAATGGTTGTTTGCCTGTGGGATACCCTTATCAAGAAGAAGATAAAATTAAAATTGATGCAGTTAAGGCTCGTGTGAAAGAGCAGCTTACAAAGGGAGTGCCTTTATCACTTCAACAACATCTCCATCTCAATGTTCTCTAGATTTGTCCACTTTTTTCTTTCTAACAAATTTTCTAAACTTGTTGACTGATTAAATGTTTATTTATGATCGATACTATGTGTTTAAGTTTATATCATTGATGCAAGCCCCCACCCTAGTCCTGCGATCGCTTCCTCTTCCTCGACATGATTTGTTGCTTTCGCATTCATTTTCTTGAAGATAAGCAATCCTTATCAGATATTCCCAGGAAAGAAAATGCAAAAGATTGAACAAAATAACAAACAAGAAAAAAAGAGAACAGAATTGGAATCAACATGATTCGTTTCACCATGCATTTGAAAAGCCTTGATCATCCTCAGTAGAAAGACGGGTGAGATAGAGAGAACAGAGTCTTCATATTGAGCTTGTATTTTAAGAGAGAGAACCAAGTCTTCATATTGATGTTAATCTTACAAACGAATCTCTATCATTTGGAAGATTGAATGAATAAGAATTATACACAAGTTCTTTGTTCGGGGTGCAGTGGTGAAAATACTGTTCGAGCTTTTATGGAAATATGTAGGGTATAAGAGTTTAAATTAATGTTAAAATTTAAAATAATCATAATAATAATAATAAAAGAATTACACACAAAACCCTCTTTTCTCTCATGCGTTCTTCCATACTTTCACATTAGTTGATAGATTTTACATCACCAACAAGAATCTATACTTAATTTTTTCAGACTCTACCCAATTTCCAAATTAATTGCCTCTTTTTTTTAATTCTATGAAATCACAAAATACCCTCATAGCATTCAAAATGTTGATGTGCTGGTCAGAGACAATCAATAACTGATTATTGCAGCCAAAAGCCATTCGAAGTCGAGTCATAAACCAGATCCAAGACTCATCATTCTCTATCGGGCCAACACCTATCGCCAGTGGGAAGACCTGCTCATTGCCATCTTTGGTAACAATAACAAATAAAACTCTTTTGTTTCTTCCCCTCACATAGGTGGCATCAACAACAATAACTTGTCTTAATGAATACTCAAAAGCAATTCGCGAAACACCAAGGGCCACAAATAAGTGTTAGAAACATCCATCAGGTGCAATATCAAGATTTGTGATCGTCCCACCATTGAACTACTTAAGTACATAGAGGTACTGCCGTTTTAATGATGCTAAAACGGCCTTCTGAGGTTATGCTCACAAATTTACTTTTCGACTCTGTTGTCTACTGCAGGTATACAAAGCCGAAGGGGCTATTGTTGGGGCCGTGGCCTAAACGGACTTGCCCCAACCTAATTCAAGCAAAGTCAACGTTCGGACTCTAGCCTAGATAGGAAAGAGCAAAGCTGAGTGCACCTGCGCAGCTCCTCCGGAGTTGCAGGGGTGCAGCTTGCAGTTATAGCCGACAAGGTATGCCCAACAGATATTCCGAGGTACGTAGAACACGACTAAAGCTAGCCTACCATGAAGGAGAACTACGCGCCTCAAAGCCTCATCCGAAACAGCACCTCGCTCACCTTGATCGAGCTGATCGATCAGGTAGGTGCGCATCCAAGACCTCGAGTGGATCAGCTTATGGATAAGCCCTGGAAGTTCCTGAGAAGGCCCAGGCAGTTACACCAGATGCCTATCTTCCTGGGAACAACTCCAACGGCTCTAAAACCGTAAGAAGACGCATCGGCTAAGGTTTTATCATTGTAACCGACTCCCCTATAGACTATAAATAGGGGTAGTCAACCTTATTTCATTCATTCAACATTCTTTACTTTACGTTTATTTTGGCTTAGTTGTAACGTTGTCTCGTTGCTTCTTCACACCTTGTACACGAATTCAATAAAGGAATACAACTTACCCTCGATTCTACTTGTTTTCTATTCATTTATTTGCGATAATTCTTATTTTCTTTACTGTTCTAGTATTGTTTCCTGTTATATTTTGTGTCGGTTCCTGGGGCCTGTATTCATACGAAATTGAACCTCAACACGAAGCGATTAAGGAAGGTTTGTGGTTGCTCGGGTTTATGAATGAACTGGGGATTGATCAAGGAAATATGAAAGTTTCATGTGATAATCAAGGTGTTTTGCAGCTGGCAAAAAATGATGTTCATCATCAGATAACTAAGCATTCGATGTGAAGTTCCATTTTATTAGAGATGTGGTCGCAGTCGGAGATGTCGAGCTGCACAAGGTCAATATCCTCAACAATCCTGCGGATATGATTACAAAGCCAGTTCCAAGTACTAAGTTTGAGTACTATCTAGAACTGATCAAACTGTTGAAGTCGAACTGAAGAGGAGGTGTCAGGCCGAGGTGATATTGAGCCTAAGTTGGAGAATTTTTGGAGTAGTCTCAATATCTAGCTCGAAAAGTAGTTTGCTAGTGGGTCTGAGACTGGGTCGAATTGTAGTTCGACGGAAGTAGGTTGAGCTGTGTAGGTTGAGGAACTCGTGGGGCAATCGAGTTGGCTAGATATGGAAAATATATGGTGTATATCTTGTTTCTTGTTAGACAAGATTTACCCTTATCGCTATTAGATTTGGATATGAATAAATATATTAGAGATAAATTTAGATTTAGATATATCTTACCATATCTAGATTTTATATTCCTTATGTGTTTAGGAATATCTCCCTATATATACCCCTGCTCCCCACCAATTGTAATTGTGTCATACTTTGTATTTTCTTCACCATGATAATATCATCACCGATGAGGATTGAAGAGTGACGTAGAGCATAGCTCGAACCATTATAAATTATTGTGTTCTTTTAAAATCTGTTTGTTATTTGTGTCTGCAATCGCTTCAATTCACAACAAATTAGTTTAATCTGATTGCTTGTATAACTGTATGTTATTACCATTTCTAATATAAGGTATGGTTTTTGTTTTGTAGGTACTACTCTTACGTGATAGTGTACCTTAGCCTTACCCTCAAGTCCTTGTACATGTATAGCTAGACAATTGGCGATTATGACAACCAATAAGTGGATGTCCCTGGTGGAGAATGTTAAAATTGGGTGGCCTTGGTATGGGCTACTCAATTGCCAAGCCCAGTTAACCGAGCCCAGCTCTTGGTTCTGAATATGGATTGGGTCTCTTGGTTCTATTTTGCGGTTCGGGTATTTAGTTGGGGCAGTTTCAACTAACCCTAATATATATATGTGTTGACCCGGTTCTCTCAATCATTCGAGTGAAAACCCTAACCCTAATGTGCCGCTCTCTCTCTTCTTTGAAAATGCTCTCCCTTCTCTCTACACCTTCGTGCAATCTGAGTGAAGTTTGCGGTGAGCTAGTTAGTGAATGAGGGCGTCTGAACCCTTGTCTACCCGTTCTCATCCCTTCTTTGGCCGGAGGAAGGCAAGGACTCACGAATGTGAGTTCTGAGCCATTGAGTTGTCCCTAATCCGATTGGTAAGGTTGCGGTGCAGTAGATCCAAATGTCGGAGAAGCCCTCGGGGGTCCAAGCTTGAAGAGCAGACCCGAGTCTGTGCAAGGAACCCTAATCCAATTAGGGTTAGGTCGGAGTTCGGCGAGTAACATGCCGATGAACGGGTCCAGCAGGCCTAATACCCAAGAGTATAAAGTAATTTATATACCATTACTTCGTCATATCAAATTTTTAGAATGATTGCAATATGATTTTAGTATGATATAATTTATAGGCAAAAACTTGCGTTAGGCACGTCTAAACGGTTTATGCGAATTTTATCCATACCTAAATGGGTTCACCCATCTCAAATAGGGTTTATTAATCCTCAATTCGAGTATATTATATGGGTTTGGTTTTGGTTAATTGATAAAATCCATCTAAATCGTTTAGGCATGCCTAATCTGAGATCATCTTTAATTTATATACCATTTTCTTATCATTCTTTCAGTATCTGTTAACTTATCAAAAATTTTAATATACTGGATATTTTTGATATAGTATGATACCTTCATAAAAAATCACAATATACCAAAAATTGAATAATTCAAATTTTTTTCAATATGATTTTTTTTAATTTCTGTATTTTTGCCTATCCCTACATCCAAATAGAGAATTGTACTCGAGAGTCACGTGTACATATATTCCAATTTTGTTTTTTTGTTTTTTTACTAAAATGCAAAATTGTTTTATAGTTACAAAATTAATAAAAAATTATATCAAAACTTATAATCTATATATATATAAAAGCAAAACCCTACAAAGCTTATTTTTTCCCGCCCAATAACATTACCTAAAATAATATTACATAAGTTATGAAAAAAAAATTAACTTCTACCTAATTTATTATCGGTTGATTGATTGATAAAATTTGTATACTACCTAATTAACTTAATTATATAATTTAATTAGTCCTAATTAATGGGCTGATTTTAGGGTGGTATTTAATATTTAAACGTCAAAATAATTGTATAAATAATGGATTGTTGAGTTGTTATCCCTCATTATTTTTTTTATCTTGAGTGATACTTTCATTTTCCATGTCCAAGGTTTGGTTAAGCTTCGTCAATGATCGGTTGACAGTGATTATTTCATAGCTATGTGATGCAATTATCTTCAATGTACATTTAGTATTTTTTGATAGTTCCGATTTTTCCGAAGAATTTATTCATCATTCATTCGTTTTTGTACTTTTAATGTTGTCTAATGTTATTTCTCAAATACCGTTGGACCAATTATGTGCTGTTTTGATTATCAATATTTTGCTTTTGTTTTGTTTTTTCTTTACAAGGAATATGAATGAGATTTGCTTCAAATAAAATTTTGTATTCAATTTTGTATGTGATGTTTAGTTTTATTTTATTATTTATAATCAGTAAATAGTTTACATTGTGTCAAAATATTTACTACAACTATTGTTGATAATATATTTATTCTTAAAAACTTCCCGGCTCAAAATATAATTTCGAAATAATTATACAATAATTACGAAAACTTACTATAATA
>JAPKLW010000001.1:1536428-1558053 GCA_026898455.1 Plectranthus barbatus
TTATTATTATTATTATTATTATTATTATTATTATTATTATTATTATTGATGATGAGAGCCGAAAAAAATAGAAGAAAATAAAATTTTAAATCCAAATACGTGTATATGAAAGAGAATAAAAGCGGTATGAAAAGTGTGTAGAGATTGGAGAGGGATAAAAAAATCAAATAAAATTGTAAATTATTTTTGAAGAGCTTGCGTAGTTAGAAGTATGACACTTAAGACCATTGAGAAACTTAAAGTTGTATGTAAGCTAAATCGGATTTTTATATTTCATTATAATATATACACACTTTAAAAAATACTATAGGTAAACCATAAAACATAAATTTAATTTTTCAGAATTGTAGGGTGTGTGTGTTTAAATTAATGTTAAAAATATTTATAAAAAAAAAAAAAAAAATTCAGAAAAAAAACTGATACCAAATTATTGTGACAAAGTTATAGAGGGTAGTGTGTTTGCTTTTTAAAAAAATTGGTAACAAATACTCATTCATTGAGAAAGTTATTTGCAAATCTATTGATTGCAAAATCAATAAGCAAACTTGATCATATTTGGGAAGCAACTTGAAAATATTTATATAATGATATATTATATAATAGACGCCTCATTTCAAACAATCAAAATATGATATTTATTTCCATTATATCAATAATTATACAAGTTATTAAATACATATTTACAAATTTAGATCATTATATAATTAAATTGAGAATTATATTAAAATAAAGAGAGAAAATATTTTACTTTTATTATTACTATTTTAACATTACTAATTGTAATAAAAATATTTGATAATTTGAAGACTTTACAATATTTAATTTTATTTCTAAATAAATTTTGAATATAATATATTTATTCAAAAATTCAAGTCTGGTCAAGCATTGTCATAAAATATTTATTATTTTTTTTTAAGTTTCATATCTCAGTGATAATGAGCTAAAGAAATATGTTCTTGCCGAATTGGAAAAGATATTACAAAGATTAGGCCTTCACTTTGAAAGATTTTACTGGAATGCCAACTGATTTTGTTGAGGTAGCCATGCATGTCGATAATAATTTAATAATGGATGAATTGAGCTACGATCGTCTACAACTTGCAAGAGATCATGAATCTAATATGCATAAGTTAACAGATGAACACAATATTGTATATGATTCTATTATTGAAAAGTGTTATTCTAATAATGACATATACTTCTTTGTACATGGATACGAAGGAATCGAAAAACTTTTATTTGGAAAATATTATCTGTTGGATTGATGTCAAAATGTGAGATTGTATTAAACGTAGCATCCAGTGGAATTGCATTTTAGATATTGCCCAGTGGTAGGATAACTCAACTGTGCTTTACTATCCAAATTAATATGAACGAAGATTCCATATATTGCATAGAACAAATTAGCCCATTAGCCGAGTTATTGATACGTTGTAGGCTTATAATATGGGATGAAGCACCTATGATGCACAAACATTGCTTTGAAGCATTCGATAAGGCGATGAGAGATATAATGTGATTTCAAAATACACAGAGCAATAATCTACCATCTGGAGGAAAGACATATGTGTTTGGAGGTGATTTCAAACAAAATTTTCCTATAATTCCAAAAGGCAGCAGTTGTGATGTAATTAATGAAACAATTAACTCATTATATTTATGACGTCATGTATGTGTTTTGAAATTGACGAAGAACATGCATTTGAATGTAATTCGTGATGAAATGTAGTATTCACAACTTAAAGAATTTGTTGATTGGGTTGCATCAATTGGGCATGGAAATATGAGTCAAACAAATGATGACGATGGATTTATTGATATTCGTGAAGATATTAGCATTAAATTTTATGGTGATCTAATTAAAACTATTGTTGATAGTATATATCCTGCAATTGAATTTGGATCAACAAATATTTATTTTTTGCAGCATAGAGCTATTTTGGCACATACAAATGATGTGGTTTAGAGAGTTAATCAGTATATGTTATCATTGAATAACTGTATTAGCAAAGTATACTTAAGTTTGGATTCATTGTATCAAATGAAAGTATATCTGACATTCTTAATGAGGTGCACACTTCAGAATTCTTAAGTTTATGCAATGGTACTCGATTGATTTTTACACAACTTGGTAATCATGTAATTGAGGCCAAGATTTTAAGTGGAAAGAATATTGGTGATAATGTATCCATTCTCAAGATGACAATTATTTCATATAATCCCCGAATTCCATTCAAATTTCAGCGAAGACAATTTCCAATACAAGTGTCATATGCTATGACAATAAATAAGAGCCAGGGGCAGTCACTTTCATATGTAGGAATTTTACTCAGCAAACCAATATTTGCTCATGGATAGTTGTATGTAGTTGTGTCTAAGTTTACAAATCGCGCTGGATTAAAGATCATAGTTTATGACAAAGAGAACAACAGTTTGTTGAAAATTTCAAATATTGTGTACAATTTTTTCAGAAAATTTAATATTTGATATTTGATATGTAAATGATCAATTTTCATAACATTAGATCATTTCATTAGTTATTTTTATATGTTCTAAATTTCAGTTATAAATATATATATATATATATATAATATAAATTCAATAAATAAACATATAAATCGCGCATCGCGCGGGTAGCAATCTAGTAATCAATAAGGAGTATATGTTTTGAACGCGGGATGGCTTGGTTGGAAACGTCAGCGACAACGTGATCACAGGTAATAAAACCAGCAAATTTTTTTTAGATTTTTTTTAATTTTTGGATGAAAATGAAATACAATCACATTTAAGGCGCAGGCGACGAGGGTAGGTGTTTCCGCAGAGCCCACGTAATGCACACAAATTCTGCCTTCTATATATACGCCATCGGATCCCTTTCTTTCTGCATCATTTCCGCCCTAATTCTCTGCAATTCAATCTCAATCTCTCAATTCTCCCACACCTACAAATCGGCGATGGCGGCGGATTCCAAAACCAAAGGTATTCAAGAAACCTTCTACATCTCCCATGGATCGCCGACTCTCTCCATCGACGATTCCCTCCCGGCCCGCCACTTTCTCAAATCATTCCGCCAGAAATGCTTCTCGGAGAAACCCAAAGCGATCCTCATCATTTCCGGCCATTGGGAGACCTCCGAACCCACGGTCAACGCCGTTTCCGGCCCAAGTGGAACGATCTACGATTTCTATGGTTTCCCGGATCAGATGTACCGCCTCAAGTACCCGGCGCCCGGGTCGCCCGAGTTAGCGAACCGGGTCAAGCAGCTGCTGCTCAAATCGGGGTTCGAGACGGTTCACGTGGATAAGAAGCGGGGGCTGGACCACGGCGCGTGGGTGCCGCTCATGCTGATGTACCCGGAGGCCGACATCCCGGTGGTCCAGCTGTCGGTCCAGACCAACAAGGACGCGGCGCACCACTACCGCCTCGGGGAGGCGCTGCGGCCGTTGAAGGACGACGGCGTCCTCATAGTCGGATCGGGCGCCGCCACGCACAATCTGAGGAAGATGAACCGCGACGGCAGCAACTCGGTGGCGAAGTGGGCCCACGACTTCGATACTTGGATCAAGGATGCGCTGGCGGAAGGTAGGTACGATGATGTGAACAAGTACGAGGAGAAGGCGCCCAACGCCAAGGTGGCGCATCCGTGGCCGGACCATTTCTACCCGCTGCACGTGGCGATGGGCGCCGCCGGCGAAGACACGAGGGGCGAACTCATCCACCATAGCTGGACGCACGGGACGCTGTCTTACGCCTCCTATAGGTTCGCCGGCAAGGCTAATTAGTATTCCAGACACACCACTTGCTCGATGAAATGTCTGACACATGATGTTGTAATTTTTTTATCATTTAACTCGTTGTATTTCTCTTTTTTCGTTACATTTGTTTATAATTCGAATGCTATGATCTGGATGTGAATCGAATTAATCTATTAAATAGTGTTAGTTATTTGTAACTCTCGAGAATTTGATCATAGCTTTAGTTTTTCATTTTTGAACTTAGCTTATTGAACTAATAAGTTTGGGAATGTTTTTTTCCTTATCATTAAAGATTTATTCACTTTTATCTTTTAAACAAAGAAAATATATAATATTCCACAACACAAACTTTCATCAAAATTAACATTTTCAACTTAATAATTAAGTAACTTGTATTAATTTAGTTTTCTATTATAAATTATTTATATTAAATACAATTGTATATATAACTTAAAATTTAATTAATAACATCATATTGAATATTTAAAGTTTATGTAACCAATAAATATCAATAAAAAATATATATATATATACAAAAAAACTCATGTGAAACCATCTTTTAGTTTTTAGTGATGCACTTAATTCATACGATGGATTTACTTAATTTTAATGATGCATTTCACTGTCTTACACAATAAGATTTATAAAATAATTTTATACAAGACCATTCAACACATAATTGGACCAATTAGATTAATCCATCAAATTTTGGATTCAATCTTATCGAGCAATAGTTATCTCCAAACTATTCGAGTTTTTTAATGTAAAATATCTTAATCATAACCTACCATTTAACTCGATTTATTTAGTTTCCAATTATATTTTTAAAAAATCTTCTATGACATTATCATTTAACTCGATTTATAGAGTCAACGGCACAAATGTATTTTCAATATTTTAAAGTTTTCAGGCACATTTGCCACCTAGAAAACATAAATTAAAAGTAAAAATAAATAAAATATGAATGTCGGAAAATTAGGTGGCAGTATGCAAATGACCAAGTAACGCGTGTTACAGGGCAGCATGTCCAGCCCTGAAATCCGCCTCTTTTCATCCGTCAGATCCAACCTCATCCTACGGCCCAAACTGAAACCCTAATCCTACTCTTTCTTCAGTATAAATATATATATCTCGTTTCGCAATTAATTATTCCTGCATCACTTTCAAAACATACACGGCGAAGAACCGAGAAAGTTCTGTTCTTCACTAATTTTCTCTCGAAGGTCACCCATCTATCCGTTTCTCCAATCTCTGTAAATCTTTGAGTGCGTCTTGTTTGGATTATTATTACTATGCAATTCTGTTTATCTATGGATGTATCAAGCAATTGTTTGTTTCTTTTGCGTGTTTGTTTAAGGTGTGAGGTTCTGTAATGGATTTTAAGATAGATCTGCATGTGATGGTTACTTTCCGTTGATGAATTTCGGCTTGCATGCTTACTTAGATGTATCTATGGATAAATATATTTGATGAATTTAGTGAGTTTCTAATTTAGGCAGTTTCCTGCATGGCAATAATTTTATAGCCTTTTATAGTTATGAATACGTGATTTTTTTTGAAGATGTAAATGCTTGAATTTTGAAGATAGAAAGTATTTTATATTTGGTTTATTGGAGTTAACGCTATATATTTGGTTCTTAATTCTGAAATCTAGTGTTTAATGATTTTCTGTTATAGTTGTTGGCTTAGTTGATCATGGGAAAAGAGAAAGCTCACATAAACATTGTGGTCATTGGCCATGTCGACCACCACTGGTCACTTGATCTACAAATTGGGAGGTATCGACAAGCGTGTGATTGAAAGGTTTGAGAAGGATGCTGCTGAGATGAACAAGAGGTCATTCAAGTATGCCTGGGTGCTCGACAAGCTCAAGGCTGAGCGCGAGCGTGGTATTACCATTGATATTGCCCTGTGGAAATTTGAGACCACCAAGTACTACTGCACTGTGATTGATGCCCCTGGACATCGCGACTTCATCAAGAACATGATTACGGGAACCTCGCAGGCTGACTGTGCTGTCCTCATCATAGACTCCACCACTGGTGGTTTTGAGGCTGGTATCTCAAAGGATGGCCAGACCCGTGAGCATGCATTGCTTGCTTTCACAAGCAGATGATTTGCTGCTGCAATAAGGTTAGGGGATGTATTTGCTTTAGTTATTGTGTAACTGCTGTATTTATTGGCTTGGCTTGCAACTCATAAACCTATTGATATTGTGCAGATGGATGCCACCACACCAAAATACTCCAAAGCTAGGTATGATGAAATCATCAAGGAAGTGGCATCCTACCTAAAGAAAGTTGGATACAATCCTGACAAGATCCCGTTTGTCCCCATTTCTGGATTCGAGGGAGACAACATGATTGAGAGGTCCACCAACCTTGACTGGTACAAGGGCCCAACCCTCCTCGAGGCTCTCGACCAGATTCTTGAGCCCAAGAGGCCGTCAGACAAGCCCCTCCGTCTCCCACTTCAGGATGTGTACAAGATTGGTGGTATTGGAACTGTTCCTGTAGGTCGTGTTGAGACTGGTGTCCTCAAGCCCGGCATGGTTGTCACTTTTGCTCCGTCTGGTTTGACCACCGAAGTCAAGTCTGTGGAGATGCACCATGAAGCCTTGCAAGAGGCTCTTCCCGGGGACAACGTTGGGTTCAACGTGATCTGAAGCGGGGTTATGTTGCCTCCAACTCTAAAGATGATCCTGCAAAGGAAGCTGCCAACTTCACCTCCCAGGTCATCATCATGAACCACCCAGGTCAGATTGGTAATGGATACGCCCCGGTGCTCGACTGCCACACTTGTCACATTGCGGTGAAGTTTGCTGAAATCTTGACAAAGATCGACAGGCGATCTGGTAAGGAACTCGAGAAGGAACCCAAGTTCCTGAAGAATGGTGACGCAGGTATGATCAAGATGATTCCAACCAAGCCCATGGTTGTGGAAACCTTCTCCGAGTACCCGCCTCTGGGTCGGTTTGCTGTCCGTGACATGAGACAGACTGTGGCTGTTGGTGTGATCAAGAGCGTGGAGAAGAAGGACCCAACTGGTGCCAAGGTTACCAAGGCTGCTGCCAAGAAGGGAGCCAAGTGAAGTCGCGCGGTGGGAACATGTTTCATGTCGTCATCGAATTTAGTTTGGGTTGTATCCTGTAGTGACCCGATTTTCGCGGTATTTTGTTTTATTTGTCGTGGTCTAGCCTCGTTTAAGAGGAAACTGGATTGCTGAGTCGTATGGTCAGGTCATCTATCCCTTAAAGTAAGGCATTGTTGTCTGCTTCAGTTCTCGAATTGTAGGCCTCTGTTGAACATTTTATAGTTTAGACATGTCCATTTTCTTTTTCAAGTATTGTGATCATCTCTTTACCTTTTCATGTTTAATTCTTTTTTTCGCAGTCACTTTTCTTGGTGTGATCTTTAGCTTTCGTTTACTCTTATAATATTAATATTTAATTTATTTACAAGTTTATTTATTGAATTACTTTGAATTATAAATTAGCAATTTTCTCAAAAATAGATGTTTGCTTTTATACTTAATATTTGTGAGAAATAATGAATTTGATTAAATATGCTATTTTTATCATTTATCTTTAAATTAAAGTGTCGGATAATTAAATAAAATTCTATATTACAGAAATTTGTTTAGACACTACAGCAATGCTTGAATTAAATATAAACAGAGTACTACCCAATTTAGTCCGATTCGATTGACAAATCCACACTTTTTAGCTAATTTTGAGTGAGTATAGCAATTAGCATACCCTATTTGTTGATTAAAATTTACATTAATCCATTCCGTTGAGTTGAAATCTCTTGGGAAATTTTCTAACAGAAAACCAGCTCCATTCTTCATCAATACTATTCCCTGCCCAGTGCTCAATTATATTCGCGTATCAATTGCAGCATCCAATTCCTATTTTATTTCACAATCAATTGTTATTGTATTACACCAACTTAACTACCTTTTTAGAGCGGTGAATGTCATGGCACAAGTATCAGCTCAACCTATCTATCTATAAGTAAACTATCAATTGACCCAACTTCCCCATGAATCTTTCAAAATAATTTAAAGAATTGCTTTTATTAGTAGAACACACTAAATGCAAAATCTGAACTAATTTCTGCTTAAAACAAAATTTTGCCCAAAAAACTGATATAAAAAATGGTCTTACAGGCAAACTAATTCTGAGCGATGTGAGTCTGATTGAATAACATGTGTTGAAACAAAAGTAAAGAGTATTGCTGTTGTAGATCCCCAAGATGAGTAGCTAGGGACATATGCGTGCAGGTAAACGCATTTACCTGCACGAGTGAATACATATATCCTGAAAGAACATAATATAAACTCGTGGCAGCAGAACATTCCATTAGTAGCAGAAAATAAATGGAAGCCCGTGTTTACCTGAGAGATAAGTTATAACTCAGCATCATCTTCAAGTTGTGATTTTGAAGCTGCCTTTTCTGTTTCTTGCAGAACAAATGCTTTGAGTGATTCAACATCCCTAGTTCCTGTGGCATTCAGGTTTGCTAGTATTCAGTAATTATGAAGCTGTAGACTCATGTTTGCATTCAAAGACATGCACATCACATTCCATCCCGCATATTTACAGTGAGAATATCGGAAGCCAAGGAACAACATAATTTGATGAATGAGTGCACAATCTTTAACATCCAAGAACAGTTAACAATCCAAACATGGAGTGTTCTCGAGAATGGATTGAGGAAAGCACAGGAGCAAATAGCCCGTGATAGAATTTGTCACTCTTAACTTAAAAATAGTGACAAAACAGTAGGGCTAAGCTAATATTGTTAAAGAGAAAAGGAATCTAAAGAAGACATAAAAAATGCAAGCACAAATTTCCATTAAAAAAGGATATTCATACCTTGGTACTTGGCAACTTCCTCTCCATTATAAAACAACTTGAAAGTAGGATATGAATGGATATCCACCTTAGAACACACTGGTTTATCTGTGGCACAATTAACTTCTCCAATCTCTATTTCATCTTCACCTTCTATCTCCTTCCCCAAATCCTCCCACAATGTTCCCAAGTTCTTGCTGAAAGCAAATTTCAAATATTACCAAGCTAGCAATAACTTGTGATCTGGTCTCAAGATATCACATTTAAACAGAGATGAAGCCACAAACAACTAAATAAAATTACCAGTGCTTGCACCAAGGGACACAGAACTTAACGAACCACGCAGTATCTTTCTCCTGCACCTGAAAACCATATATCGACTTAAAAAGGATTGAAGAACACAAAATAAAAAGTAACAATATTCGGCCAGCCTATTTTGTGGTCATACAAATTTCAAATTATTTGGGGTAAATAACGATAATTCTAGCGAGCATAAAATTGGCAGAAGGTATAACTTAACTAATTGCTATAAAATCGAGAACTCCAATAATAATTAAGTATCAGAACCAAATGTCTTGCTATTGCAGCAGATATTCAACTGAAACTCCACCGTTTCAACACAAACAAGCGCAGATGAATACAAGACTACAAAACCTAATTGAAACCTTGGTGGGCGTGATCTACGACTGAATCACAAAATGGGTTAAACTCTATGAGGTGAAGTGCACGTTATTTTACCTTGTCATTAAAAATCTCCGAATTTAGGGTTATGACTTCAGCATTTACAGACCGATTGCAGATCGAGCTCAGGGTGATAATAGAGGAGCAAAATAACAATAAGACAGAGATTGATGGATTGAGCGAGCGACGCCACATAGCGATTGAACTGCAATCGAGTATCTGATCGCCGGTAAGAGCAGTGACAACAGAGGATCTAGCGGAGAACTCTAAATTCTCGCTCGGTGTTGATTCAGAGTCGAATGAATAATGCGACTTATTTGCTCTTTTCTTTTTCAGAACTAAACCAAATTTATATAATATATGAAATGAAAATAATCTATAATAATTGTTCCTCCAAATCTTTTTCATATTAATTATAGATTATTTTTATACTATTATTTATTATATTTTACATAATATGCAATAACCAATAATAAAAATATGAAAGAAATTATATTTGTCATTTTTTTTAAATATCTCATTTCAACAATTCATTATATTTATTATTTTTTAAATAATACAAATATAATATTTTTTATAGAATAATATTTAAACAAACATAATAAGCTTTACGTTTAATATAATTCTTTTTTTTTATTTTATTTGCATATATATTTCATGTATATTATTACATTAAGCATTAGAGGAAAAGAAAAAAAAATGTATCGTAATAAAATTTCAGATAAAATATTATAAATATGTAATAAACAATAACAAAAATATAAAACTTATATTTTTCATTTTTCTATAAAATATTTCATTTCACCAATTTATTGTATTTATTATATTTAAAAAATAATACAAGTATAATATTTTTCATGGAATAATATTTAACCCAAATTTCATAGATTTTATGTTTGATATAATTTTTTTTTAATTTTATTAAATTTGTATATATGTTTAATGTATAATACTATTATATTGAAGTACAAGAACAATAAGATTCTATTGTATTTCTAAAAATAAGATTGTATTATATTAAATTTCATATAAAATAAGAACTCAAGAATTACTTATGTTATAATTTGATTTTATTTTTATATAATAATCAATAAAATTTTAAATATGCAAATTTGAAGAATATGCACGACTTTAAAAGAGACATTTTAGTTTTTTAGAAGACTTTAGTTAACCATAACCACTAAATAAATTGATAATTTATTATTTGGTAATATCTTTTTTCACTCAATTTGAATTATAATTTGACATTGTTTCTTTATATATCCATGTCACGAGCCACACTATTTTTATTTATTAGAATGTGTATATTTTTTTTCAGTTACATACTTTTATTTATTAATATTTAAACTTATTAATACTTCTTATGAATTCAATTTGTTTGAAAAAAATTATATGAATATTTGTCTATATTATATTTGTGAGGTGACAAAGGTGAAAGGTTACATTCTATAAACTTATAAAAATTTATATTTACTTAATTTTACATTAAATATAAATAAGATGACTAAGTAGAATATGAATTTATATTTAGAATTACTTAAAATTTTGAAAATGTTTTTAATTTGAGATGTAAGTGATTAAAGTATTTTGTCTATTTCAAATAAATTATTAAATTGATATACAATTAAATTAAAACATCTGGATAAATTAAAATTTATTAAATAAATATAATTAAAAATAAATAAAAAATTTTCGTGCAACGCACGGGTGAAAATCTAATTTATAATGAAAAGATTAAATCCGAGTCTCCATCTCAAAGCATTTTAATTCTAGTAAAATTTATAATGTCGAAAAAAAAAAAGATATGGTTGAATATGATAAATGCAATATAGCTCTAAATAATTCAGATTAATTTATTATAAATTTTTAAATGATAATTTATATTTAATTAATTATTTCGAGTACATTGTGATTGGGGATGTAAGTTTAGCCATATTGTCTAATTTTAGGTTAGTCCTGTTGAGGATATTTGTTCTGAGTTATTTGGTGTAAAAAAAATTCATGCTAAAAGATTTTGATCTTAATCTTAAAATTTCAATTTTTTGGTACGAATTATTTTCCATATTAGAAAAGCCTACTAAGAGGACTAGGCTCTGGAAGCAGCCCGACCAAAGAAGAGCCACCTAGGAGGAAGTTAAAAGAAAGGGATTTGCTTAACAGAAGATTAGTTTGACAGAGGGTGAGTTGTATTTAGAGTAGGTCGACCAACACAGAGGTATCCTTATCGAGTTGCTTAACGGTAAAAATGAATTTGGATAAGAACGCGGTTGTTTCAGAAGAGGCAAACGGCATGGACGTTGCAACATCTACTGAAAATCCGACGAACTGCCCGAAACGACTCTAAGACGTGCTTAGAAAAAAACCTTATAGATTCCACCGACCCTATAAATAGGCGTATTGTAAGCCGAAAAAAAAACATCTATATAACACTCTAGCTATATACATATTAGTCTTAATTTTGATCACTGTATTATGTTCCTATGCTTGCATTAGGTTTTAATCATTGCAGCAAAGTGTTGAATTTCGTTATCTGAATTTCGTTATCTCTTCCTGATATCTCTCGATTGTATCTTGCGCCACACGCATGTAGATATGCATGGATATTGTTAGCATATTTTTAGATTAGAAAACCTAGAATATCTAGGTTTAGTTTCCACGCCTCTGTATCTATTTACATAGCAGCATTCACGACTGCTCTTTTTGAATGAGAATGAAATTATACTCCTAAATTTATCATGGTACCAGAGCAGTGTTCGCTCCATTAAAACCTAGCTTCCGCACATCGACTACCCAACTCCATGGCCGCGAAGGATGGCGACAAGCTCGGCATCGTCAACGACGTCATGTCGCCGTACTACATAAGCCCGTCGGACAACCCGAGTCACGTCTACGTAACGGACGTACTCAATGACAGGAATTACGGAGATTGTCTCGAGGAGATGGGGAATTGTTTATTGGCGAAAAACAAATATGGGTTTGTCGACGGTTCAATGCCAATGCCCGACGACAAATCCGGCGATCTTCTTCTCTGGAAACGGTGCAACGCAATGATGAAAGGCTGGTTGATTGTTGCTATGGATAAAGAAATCAGGAACAGCGTGAAACACACCAAGACGGCAGCGAAATCTGGAAAGACCTTGGAGAAAGGTTCGGAAAGGAGAGCGCGCCAAAGACATACGAACTAAAGAGGACGCTCACCTTCACCCGACAGGAAAAGTTATCTGTTTCAGCATACTACACAAAATTGAAGGCGATATGGGACGAAATCGATGCCGTCTCAACCACTCCCAAGTGCACGTGTGGTCTGTGCACCTGCAACATGGCAAAACTCGTCAAGGAGAAGGTTGAAAGAGAACGTATCTATGAGCTTCTCATGGGACTTGAGGACACCTTCAACACTATAAGGAGTCAAGTCCTTAGCATGATGCCGTCACCTAGCCTAGGCGTCGCATATCACCTCGTTGTGGAGGATGAAAGACAACGCTTCATCACGAATTCCCGAGCCCCCACAGTTGATGGCGCTACTTTTCAGGTCCAAAGACACGGCGGAAGCACAGATCGTCGTGAAGGAATAAGAGACAAGGCGCCACCGCAATGTGAAAATTGCGGGAAATTATGGCACACCATCGAGACTTGTTATGAGATTGTTGGATATCCGGAAAGCAGGAAGGCAAAAGGAAAGAGGGATGGAACAAAGTACATTAAAAGATCGCCGCAGCCACACAGGGCCGCCCACGTTGAAACTGCGTCGAGTCATGAGGCGAGCGCAGCCCAAAATTTCACAGTGGAACAACTGAATCAGATCAGAGAATTCTTGAACAATGATGGGACAGGAACCGCGTCCAAGCCATCGGTGAATATGGCTGGTAAGTGTACTTTCATATCTTCTTGGATCATAGACACAGGAGCTACAGAACATATTTGTTGTGAAGAAAATTATTTGAGAAGCTGAATAGGAAATCCAATAATGTGTCGGTGAAGGTGCCAAATGGGGAATACGCCAGTGTAGTTGGGATCGGCGACATCAGATTGAAGGGTGGTCTGATGTTACATCAAGTATTATGTGTCCCTAGTTTTCAGTGCAACCTCATCTCGGCAAGCAGACTTTCCAAATATTTAAATTGCAGACTGACCTTTTATGTTAATCATTGTATCATACAGGACTTAGTATCCAAGAGCCGGATTGGAGTGACTAAACAGCAAGGGGGGCTGTACCATTTGGAGCCGGTCGGCGATGCTAGGTGTGCCTTCGGTGCTGTAATCGATGGGGAGACATGTCATAAACGGCTGGGACACGCCTCGAGGGTGAAGCTCCAAGGGATTTGTGAGATGTCCGACATTGTTTGCGACTCTTGTATACGAGCTAAGCAAACTAGATTGCCTTTTTATTCCAGTACAATAAAAACAAATGATTGTTTTGAGTTGATTCACTGTGACATTTGGGGTGGCTATAAAATTCCGTCATTTTCTGGTGCTTATTACTTCATCACCATAGTCGATGATTTCAGTAGAGGATTATGGATTTATCTTATGAAGTTTAAGTCAAAAGTAGGCAAGTACATTAAACTGTTTTGCAACATGGTAAAAACGCAGTTTGGAAAAGAAGTTAAACGAATTAGAACGGACAACGGAGGTGAATTTCGGTCCGTAGACATGTCGAACTACTATGTTGATAAAGGGATTATTCTGGAGACATCTTGCGTGTACACGCCACAACAAAACGGCGTTGTAGAACATAGACACAGATACATACTTGAAATCGCTAGAGCCTTGAGGTTCCAAGCAAGTCTGCCGGTCGATTTTTGGGGAGAATGTGTCTTGATGGCGGCATATATAATCAATCGACTCCCTTCGAAGATCTTGCAAGGGAAGACACCATATGAAATTATTTTTGGGAAAGCTCCAGAATACGACCATTTACGAGTGTTTGGGTGTATGGTTTACACTAAGAGTACGGACAGGGCTCATGATAAACTCGCAGAAAGGAGCAGGGCTTGTGTGTTTGTCGGATATCCTTTTGGGCAGAAGAGATATAAGGTCTTCGACCTCAAAAGCAGGAGGATTTTTGTGTCACGTGACGTGAAATTTGTTGAGCATGTTTTTCCTTATGCAGGTCACGACAGCAAAATTGACGTAAGCAGCACTAATACACTCGCCTATCATGGAGGTGATGAACTCATGTACGAGGTACAACCAGTGAACGAAAAAAGTGGTGATGCTGATGATGCGGGCATTGCGGTGAGCGACAAGGCAACCAATCAGCGAAACGTTCGCGTGAGTGAGAGAACCAGGCGACTGCCAGCTCACCTCAAAGATTATGAACTGGAGTTACCTGGAGTTTTATCCGATCACCACACAGCTGATGAGGCTTCGACTGCGCACCCCATTGCAAATTATGTTGACTATAGCAGGTTTTCTGATGCTCATAGATGCTACCTCACGGCCTTAGATGCAAAAACCGAACCAATCTATTTCGCTCAAGCGGCAAAATCACACGAATGGAGAGAGGCCATGAGGAAAGAAATGGAAGCACTAGAGTCGAACGACACTTAGGAATTGGTCGACTTACCAGAAGGGAAGAAGGTAGTTGATTCAAAGTGGGTCTACAAGATAAAATATAAACCGACTGGGGAGGTTGAGAGATACAAAGCACGGTTTGTGGCGAAGGGATTCACGCAGGTGCCGGGGGTAGATTTCCATGAAACTTTTGCACCCGTTTCCAAACTTGTCACGATGAGATGTCTTCTTACCATTGGAGTAAAGAAGAACTGGATAATTCATCAATTGGACATAAACAACGCATTTCTACATGGGGACCTGCAAGAGGATGTTTATATGAAGATTCCTCAAGGCTATGCAAACGAGAATGAAAATTGAGTTTGCAAGCTGCGAAAGTCCTTATATGGACTGCGACAAGCCTCACGAAATTGGTATCACAAGTTTACTGGGACTCTCTTGCGCATTGGATTCAGACAGTCGAACGCCGACCACTCCTTGTTCATCTTCCAGAGGGATCACTCGTTTGTTGTCGCACTCATTTACGTGGACGACGTCATCCTCACTGGAGATGATGAAAAGAAAATACAAGAAGTAAAAGGGGTACTTGATCATGAGTTTAGCATCAAAGATTTGGGACTCTGAAATATTTTCTTGGTATAGAGGTTGCAAGATTTGGCAAGGGGATGGTGCTCACGTAGCGGAAGTACTCGCTAGACATCTTGCGAGACAGTGGAATGGAAGGGTGTCGACCAAGCTGCATACCTATGGAGCAAAACGTGAAGTTGGATGATGATGATGACAACCCATTAGTCGACGCACAAGCCTATCGACGCTTAATTGGAAGATTGCTATATTTAACAGTTACCCGGCCAGATATACAGTATGTGACGAACATACTCAGTCAGTTCCTATCCAAACCGCAACAGGTCCATCATGAAGCCGCATTACGAGTCATCCGGTACATCAAAGGCACCGTGGGACAAGGAATTCTACTACCTGCTGATGGAGATCTTGACCTTGTAGCATTTTGTGACTCGGATTGGGGAGGCTGCCCACTTACTCGTCGATCTCGCAGTGGGTATGTCGTCCAACTTGGAGGGGCGCCAGTATCGTGACGATCTCACTTTCTCGATCGTCGGCAGAAGCGGAATACCGAGCCATGGCCGGCACGGTTAGTGAGATCATATGGTTGCGTTGGTTACTTGATGATTTGGGAGTTCAGCAGGCCAAACCTACAAGAATTTACTGTGACAACCAAGCCGCGAGACACATAGCTCGTAACCCGGTTTTCCACGAGCGGACGAAACATGTCGAGATGGATTGCTACTTCGTCCGTGAACGGGTTGAGTCGAAAGAGATTGAACCATGCGAGATCAACACCACTGAGCAAGTCGCTGATATGTTCACGAAGGCACTCGGCTCGGATCAACTTCGACATCTTAGCTGCAAGTTGGGGGTTCTCGATCTTCACCTGCCAACTTGAGGGGGGGTGTTGAATTTCGTTATCTCTTCCTGATATCTCTCGATTGTATCTTGCGCCACACGCATGTAGATATGCATGGATATTGTTAGCATATTTTTAGATTAGAAAACCTAGAATATATAGGTTTAGTTTCCACGCCTCTGTATCTATTTACATAGCAGCATTCACGACTGCTCTTTTCGAATGAGAATGAAATTATACTCCTAAATTTATCACAAAGCTCCATCCGGTTTTCTTTGTTTTAAACAACTATCTTGATTTGTTTATTCTAACTCGAAATCGTTGTTTGCTAGCATTGTTATTGCTTTTAATCTTATTTACTAATACTCATTATTGTTTCATCTCTGCTTTGATTTTTTATTTCCTGCAATTTTACGTGGATGTTATTACTTAGTTCATAGGGTAAGTATTAGCGCAAATCAAATCTCAACAATATTTGTAGAAGTTGGTCTCCTGAGAGATGGTCTCACTATTTTTTTTATTGTGAGACGGATCTTAATACATCATTTCAATAAGTTAAATACATCATTTCATTTTTGAGAATTACATTATTTGGAACAAAGAAATACATTATTTGCAATAAAGAAATACATCATTTCATTAAACTCATATCACAATAAAACTGGTGAAACATCATTTACAATAAAGAAATACATCATTTCATTTAATTCATCTCACAATAAAAATGATGAGACCGTCTCATCTGAGACTTTGCCTATTTGTAATACTTTTTATGTCATTAAACGTTTTCTAATCTCTTTTAATTGAGTTGGTCTCCTGAGAGACGGTCTCACTATTTTTTTATTGTGAGACGTACCTTAATACATCATTTCAATAAGTTAAATACATCATTTCATTTTTAAGAATTACATTATTTGCAACAAAGAAATACATCATTTGCAATAAAGAAATACATCATTTCATTAAACTCATATCACAATAAAAATGGTGAAACATCATTTACAATAAAGAAATACATCATTTCATTAAATTCGTCTCACAATAAAAATGATGAGACCGTCTCATCTGAGACTTTGCCTATTTGTAATACTTTTTATGTCATTAAACGTTTTCTAATCTCTTTTAGTTGAGTTGGTCTCCTGAGAGACGGTCTCACTATTTTTTTTATTGTGAGACGGACCTTAATACATCATTTCAATAAGTTAAATACATCATTTTATTTTTAAGAATTACATTATTTGCAACAAAGAAATACATCATTTGCAATAAAGAAATACATCATTTCATTAAACTCATATTACAATAAAAATGGTGAAAGATCATTTGCAATAAAGAAATACATCATTTCATTAAATTCGTCTCACAATAAAAATGATGAGACCGTCTCATCTGAGGCTTTGCCCTTTTAATTTTGCTATTAAAGAAAAGGAGGATTCTAAATGCAGCCATGTTTTTTCTAAACATAGTCACTTTAAAAAATAAAAAATTTAAATTATATATAATATTACAATTTTATCCTTATAAACACAATTCAAAATTCACATGGCCTCATTTTGATCTATACGTATGAGTTTTAACCACATTATTTGTCTTAACTTTCACTACAAATAATGCAGTGTGTCATTTGTCTCTCTCATGAGTGACGATGCATTCTCCTTAATTTAAACTTCATGCCCCAATAGAGATAGAATCTCCTCAAGAACACGAGTTTCCATTGAATCAAATCTTCTGCAATGATTAAAAGATGTTTGATCCCAACAAAAAAGAATTACCACAATCCAAGTACAAATTGAACAGACGGTCAATCAACAGCCCCTCCGTGGCGGAGGAATCTTACCCCATGCCGAGAAAGAGAACGGGGAATTTGGGAGATCACAGAATATTTACTATACGTCCACCAAACGGCGGAAAACAAAACACAAACCAAACACACGAGGGAGTGGTTTTTTTTTTTTCCTTTATATTTCTTTCTTGAGGAGATTCTATCTCCATATGGGATATATATGAACTCAAAATTATGGAGAAAGTTAGAGAAAAGTACTGCAAAATTTATAGGGAAGTTAGGGCAAATAATGTGGTTAAAATATTGAAATTAAAATATGTAGCCCATCTTTATATATGTTTTTAGGTTTTATTTTACGTAAATGAATTTGGGGGCTACGTATGTTTATTTTGATTTTTATTAAGTTAATTAAAATTTTGAATTGGGGCTTAGGGATAAATTTGTAATATTGTATTATAATTTAAATTTTTATTTTTTAAATGGGCTATGTTTAGCAATAATGTGGCTGCATTTAGAATCACCCTAAAGAAAAATATATGAAATATTTCGTCTCTCTAAAAAAAAATCTAAAGAGCACCACAACTTTATACATTCATAATTTAAATAATAAAAACAATTATTTTTTAAATCATGATTAAGTACTTTTTAAAAACTTAATTATCTAATTGAGACTATCTTAACTAAATATAATTATATAATTTTAAAAATATGATCTCAAACATTAATTTATAATATATTTTGATAATATAAATATGTTAAAAATATTAATAAAAGATTTTACGGAATTAATCAAACCAACCCATCATATCTCAAATTCAATCGTAGTGACCTCGACTATTTAGTCCCGAGATATTGAAATATTTGAATCTTTAATTCATCTTTTTACTCAGTTTAATCGAATCCATCCGCTATTATTGGACTAAAACAACATCAATAATATAATTTATTAATATATTAAAAGAGAATAATCACTTACGTAAAAATAAGCGGGAATAGGAATAATAACATTTTTTTAACAATTATAGCAACATTTATTTATTTTTATCAATTTCTTATAAAATATTTAAATATTAAATTTTTGGTAATTAATAATTCAGCCATTTATATAATTTGATAGTTACAACCATAATTAATGAATTCAATAATTTTAATGAGATTTTGTATAGATTATATAAATTAGTATAATTACATCTAAAATTTGGGTATTTATGTAATTACCAAATTATGATTATAATTATATACAGAATATATAAAATTATAATCGTAAAAACTATTTACATACAAGATTTTGAGATTTATATAATCGAATCACTATAAATTTTATACATATAATTATACCCATAATATAATTTTTTATAATAATATGTAAAAGATTTGAGTTTTTATGATATCATATCTTTATGATCATATTTTTATATAAAAAAAACATAAATATTATTAAAATTTTGAATTGAACACTTTTGTTCAACGCACAGTGATTCTAAATGCAGCCAAATTTTTACTAAACATAGTCTCTTTAAAAAATAAAATTTTAAATTATAATATAATATTACAATTTTAACCCTACAGCCCCCAATTTTAGATTTAATTAAAATCAAAACGTAGTCCATCTACATTTAAACTAAAATCCCAAAATAAACACTACCAAATTTTTTCTTAACATAGCCCCTCTATTAAAAAAATTAAATTATTATCGAATATTGTTATTTTACTCTTATAATCTCAAATTAAAACCCTAATTAAAAAATTACAGTGGATTGTATAGCCCCCATAAAAAATTTTAACCTTTCGAAGGTATAGTTCGATGAAGAAAATAAGATAACATTCATCTTCTAGTTATGAACTTTCATCCACGAGCATCAACAAAAATAAAAATATATTTTTCTCAAAATCATATACAGGCCTTCGTTGCATCCAATTCTGGATTTTTTTATTTTTTTTTTAATACTCTACTGCAACATGTTGATATATCATATAGTTGTTGTCTTTTGTTTTTTCAAATTTTTCTTCTGCTATTTCTTCCCAATGACGAGTGAATATTGAAGAAAAACAAATGAAAGTCTGATTTTTCATGAAACGACGCATTGAGAAATTCTTTATTGTTGTAGTTGAAGGAGTGAGAAGATGTTGATGGGGATATGATAATCAATGAAGTAGATTAATAGAACACGAGTATTAACTAATTTTTTTGTGGGTTATACTTTGAAAGTTTGTTTTTTCATAGGGCTATACACTTCGCTCTAATGTTTTCTAATTTTTAAATTAAGATTTTAAATGGTGGTTGTAAGTATAAATTAGCAATATTATATAATAATTTATTTATTTTTGAAATATGGAGGCTGTATTGAGAAAAATTGTGGTTGCTTTTAGAATTATCCATAAAATAAGGGCAAAGTCTCAGATGAGACGGTCTCATCATTTTTATTGTGAGACGAATTTAATGAAATGATGTATTTCTTTATTGCAAATGATATTTCACCATTTTTATTGTGATATGAGTTTAATGAAATGATCTATTTCTTTATTGCAAATTATGTATTCCTTTGTTGCAAATAATGTAATTCTTAAAAATGAAATGATGTATTTAACTTATTGAAATAATGTATTAAGATCTGTCTCATAATAAAAAAATAGTGAGACCATCTCTCAAGAGACCTACTCTAAAATAAATAATTGTAGTACTTTAAAAGACAAAACCAAAAATGCAAAAAAGTGATAGCAAAACACAAGAACCACGTATATAATCGAAAAAAACCCAAAATCCTGCTAAAATCTAAACCCTCATCATTGGGCAACAATCATAGTGTTTGCGTGAATCCAATTCCGAATCGCGAGGGTAAAAATGGCGCAGAGGGAGAGACCTAGCATACTTATCACTGGAACGTCGGGGACGGGTAAAACGACGACATCAACTGCTCTGGTGGAGGCCGCCAATCTCCGCCACATCAACATCGGTGATTTGGTGAAGGAAAAAAGTCTCCACGACGGCTGGGACGATGAGTTCGATTGTTATATCATCAACGAACCTCGTAAGCATATACTTATTTCTCTGCCTGGAAAAAAGAGTGGTAATTGAGTGTTGCTTGTTCATAGATTTATAAGCATTTCCCCATCTCCTGTGTGGTTATATAAAGAGCATATTTTTTGGAATGTGCATTGATTAGAGTTAATAGGATGTGAAAATAGTTTTCTTCCTTGTTGAAATATTGTTCGAGTTTACTGTTGAAGCTTAGCAACAAAATCAATGGCAGTAGGTGCATAGTATAGTAAAATTCTGAAGGTTGTGTTTCGTGGCTTGGTAACGAAACTTGCTAGTGGAAATTTGAATTTACAAATCCAGAACACATCTACTGTGAAGATTATGGTTCAATGGGCATTTTGTTTTTAAGTATTCAAGCTATGATCTTTGCAAGAAATGTATGAGTTTTTAATGTTTCAGAAGATTTTCCGCTCATTAGTACGCCCCCATTCCGCAATTACTGTTGGAAATTAGAAGGGTTGATGGTGGAGAAGTATTTAGGAATTAGGGAGGGAATATGAGAAGTTTAGGAAAGGAAGGTGTTGGAAAGTAGGCCCAAAGATTTTATCTCCCAGCCTTTTCTTTG
>JAPKLW010000001.1:1558063-1606642 GCA_026898455.1 Plectranthus barbatus
GGTAATCAGGGTCTTGTAACGTCGGTGAGGGTGAATGCACCCAACAGAAGGCTACTTTATATTTGGAGAATATTTTTTATTTTGATTGATTATAAACTTTACATACAAACCTTATTTATAGTAATTTACAACCGTTAGGATTTTGCCATGTCAGCTTTAATCTAATGACTATTAATAATCTTCTAGAGAGCTCTATATAAATATGCTATTCTAGATATTTCTAATAGAAAATATAGGTGACTTTTAGAATTGACCACTTAATAGATCTATTCTTTGGACCTAAACTAAATAAATTATTTAATTTCTAATAAGGCCCAAATGAAGTTTATATTTCAACAATTACATGTGAGAAATGCTTAAGTTCTTTTTTGAATTGGTGAAAATGTGATTTCCATGTGATACGATCTTAACCTGTATCAAAGGTTAGAGACACTTTGAGTGGTCTCAGACTCCACACAAAAGAGCTTGTCGAGTAGCTCACACTCCAAGGGGAAGAAGAAGATAGAACAAGAGTTAATTCATTTCGTAGATAATTCTCTCCATACAAATGCATACAATACATAATAATGCAGATAATAGAATACCTAATGAGCTATTCTTGAGTTTAATATATTTGGACTGACCCATATTCTAGTTATATTGCTAGACTAGAAGCCCAATGAATGTATCATCATGTTTGTTATTTCGCGGTTAATTCTTTAGTGAAATTATTGTATGAACATAAGATCTGTCTATTCATTTTATTTGCCAAAGTATTACACTGTTGAAAAAGCCCTTGGAGAGATGGAATGGAATGTTGAATGCTGGGATTCATTCTGCTATTTTTCATTAGTCTATTAGTGGCGTCTTCTGTAAAAATCTTGCTGGCCTCAGTGGAAAGAGTCACATATTAATGATTAAAATCATGTTTTGGCAGGTATGTGATGAGCTTGAAGATTTGATGGAGCAAGGTGGAAACATTGTGGATCACCATGGTTGCAACTTCTTTCCTGAACGTTGGTTTGATCACGAAGTGGTGATGCAAACCGATAATTCTGTGTTGTATGATAGGCTAACAAAGAGGTAACTTTCTTCATTGTCTTAACTATGTAGGTGCAGTAATGATTTGCTAACTCTTTGTTGGGTATGGTAGGGGCTATACGGGGAAAAAGCTCTCAAACAACGTGGAGTGCGAGATCTTTCAGGTCCTACTGGAGGAGGCCAAAGAGAGTTATTCAGAAGAAATTGTGGTGGCACTAAGAAGTGACTGCATTGGTGATATAGATAGAAATGTTTCTGCCTTAGTTGATTGGGTTAGAAATTGGAGCTCTTCGCCTTGATTTTTTGCTCTGCTATGCGGGTATTGAAGTTGTGTGTCTGAGTAAGAATAACATATTCAAATTTGGAATTGGATGTCTGAGTAAGAATAGCATATCGAAATGAGGTAGAAATGAGATTAAATAGGGTAGGAATGGAGTAAGAACGAGGCCAGAATCGAGTTAAAATTCAGACCCGACCCGATTCAAACCTGGTTCTTACGGCATTTTACCACATTCCTACCTCATTTATTATTTATAGTTCAAACCAACAAATTTTAAAATTTTTTTATTGCTCTTATTAATATTTTATTTCAAAAAATATTAAAAATACATGTTTGGTAATGATATTATCATCATAATACCAATAATTGAATCGGTTTCTACTTAAAACAAATCCTCATTTTAAATTTTGTACTTTTAGATATTTTTGTAATGTATTATAAGAAGTGGGTATTTTCAAAATATATTTTATAAAATTGAGTATTTTAAAATATTTTCACTAAATAAAAAGTTCAGCAATTAAACTAAATTTGCATAATACCTAAAAGTTGTGTTAACTAAATCATGTAGTTAAAAGTTGGGGTAATTAAATTAAACATGCTTCAAAAGCTGTGTGAATTTTTAATACGTGATTCTTAAATCATATAATTAAATTAGATTTACGTATTTATATATACTAAATCGTGAATCAAATATACCATTATAAAATTTAATTAACAAAGTTGTATATATATCTTAAATTTTTTTAGCATATCTTTTATATATTCATTATTAAACTTAATATTATATAATATAAATTATTTTCTATTTGATTTAAATATTAACCCATGAAAGATGTATTATTTTAAAAAATGATAAATATAATTTTGTTATATTTTTATTATAATTTATTGTATGTTTATGTTATAATAGAATAAAAATAAATAAAAATAATCCTAAAAGAGTTTATGGGATCAATGGAACCAACCAATCAAATTTCAAATTCAATCATATTGACCTCGGCTTTTTAATCCCGAGCTATCTATATACTATATTAAAAGAAAATAGTCTCTATTAACTGTTCCCGCCAAAATCACATTAATCAGTTTTTATTTTTATTTTTAAAATTATATTATAATATAGATATATAATAAACAATAATAAAAATATAACAAAACTATATTTTTGACTTTTTCTTAAAAATATTTGATCTTATTAATTTATTGTATTTATTATGTTTTTAAATAATATAAATATAATATCATTTATGAGATCATATTAAAATCAAATCGTATAAATTTTATTTTTATTAAATTCATATATATAGTTTTGACGTATAATATAGTTGAATAAAATTTAAATATATATAAAATAAATTTCTAAAATATTCTAATATATATATTTGATTGTGCAAATTTAGTATATTTAAAAATAAAAATACATTATTTAAAATATCTAAACCCTAATATCAACGACACTAGACATTTTCTCTCTCAAACAAAGATTTGCCGCCGCTCGTGCTGCCACCCATCACCCACCGCCGCCCTGCGTTTTCGCTTCGCCCCTCCGTCGGCTAGCGGCTCGTCTCTGTGGCTGTGCTGCCACCGCCGACTACTACTCGCACACAGCCAGTCAGCCACCCCTCCGCTGTTGTGAGCCCTTACTCAGGCACCCGGTAAAGGTGATTCCATAAAAATGAAATATTTTTACACCTTTACTCATTCTGGTAAATATTTGGCCGTGTATTGAATGTTTAGTTTCTAAAAGAAAACTTGAGAAATTCTCTTGCCAATGATGTGTGATCCGATCATCTATCATTTGATTAAATTTGTGTTGAAACTTATCTCAATCTTTTCATGACGAAGCTTGCTATTAATGTCAGATATACATTCAATTCAATTTAGGATCTTGCTTATGTTTTCAAAATTCTTTATGGTTATTGCCCCAATTAATCTGATTCCCTTTTTCTGGATTTTTTATTTTAATTTTTTCATTTAGTTCGGCAACTACTTTGTCATTCGTTCAATATTTGACATTGAGGCTTATGTGCATTGTCAGGTTGTTGCTGGCAATTGTGGGCAATTTCTTGACATTGTTTTACATATGTAATAACCCTTTTCCCTTTTTATAACACAGAACAAATAGGATATTAGTATGTATTCATTGTTCCATTGCTTTACTTATTCTCATTTTTTCTTTTTTCTGCACACTTGAATTTCACTCAACTCCGCTTAATACAGTAAAGGAGCTGCACCCAGCTGAGCCGCCCTGCGCCTGCCACCGTCCCTGCTGCACGCACCCAGCCACCGCCCACCGTCACTACTGCGTTTGTCGTTCGCACTCCGGGAAACTTGTGTGAGGTAAGAATGTTATAGGCTTTATTTGTTGTTCTCTATAGAATAGGACTAAACTCCCTCTGCTGACTGCTGACTGATCTCAAACTTGAAACTGTATGCAAGAAATTTGGTATCAAACGCTATCCTTTGTTGCTTAAAAATCGGGTCAAACCCGACCCATCCGACCGAATTTTGGGTCGGGTGAGAGGGGATGTCGTGCGTGTATCGGGTCATGTTTGTCCCGACCTGACCCGATGCACACCCCTAGATTCATAGTTGAAAATCATAAATCTTTATCCAAATTTCAATTAATTATCATATTTATCTCTTTTTTTAAATATTGTATAATTTAGAATCTAATCTTTTTCATGTAAATCATAAACTTTAGTTTGACTAATAATTTTTAACTATAATTATTAATATTTTTTGCTTTAGAAATTTAAGCAAAAATTTGTAATAGTCCTCTTTGTAGAATTAAGTTCTACAAAAATCTATAGAACTTTCTAAAAAATCAGATAATATAGAATTAGATAGATATAGAATTATAAAGATTATTCTAAAAATTAGGGTGGTTAAATCCCAACCATTCATTACTATATAAATAGAGGTTGTATTATCACATTTGTATCAAGAAAAAAAAAAACATTCACCAAATAAATATCCTTCTTATCTTAAATATTTTATTATCTAAATTCTAAATGTTTCTCCACCATAAAATCTTATTTTTTCTAATAATTTAAATCTAAAAAAAACATATAATATCATAATAAATTTGTTTTAATTATATTTATTGAATTCAATAATATCTACACAATAACTTTATAATATAAGTTTATTAATAAAAATGAACATAAAATATATTTTTGGATAATTAATAAAAATACCTATAAATATATATAATTTCTTGAACTATATTTAATTATCAAAAAATGAGATATCATTGAATATAATTCGTGCAATGCACGGGTGTAATCTAGTTAAGATACTATTTCTTATTCATCCTTTTACCCGGTTTAATGGAACCAACTCGCTATTTTCGGACTAAAACGACATCGGTAATATATTTGTGATACTTCAAAAACGCAAACGAAAGCGATTTTGAAAATCGCTAATGATAGCAAATATACGATAACCATATATAGATATATAAAGCGAAAAATCCCCAAATACTGTTAAAATCTAAACCCTCATCATCGTCAACAACGCAGGTTTGCTTGAATCCAATTCCGAATCGCCAAGGTAAAAATGACGCAGAATGGCGGCGAAAGGAAGAAGAGGGAGAGGCCTAACATACTTATCACTGGAACGCCGGGGACGGGTAAAACAACGACATCTGCTGCTCTGGCGGAGGCCGCCAATCTCCGCCACATCAACGTCGGTGATTTGGTGAAGGAGAAAAGTCTCCACGACGGCTGGGACGATGAGTTCGATTGTTATATCATCAACGAAGACCTCGTAAGCATATACTTATTTCTCTACTTGGAAAAATAGTGGTAATTCTTGGTAAAGAAAATTGCTAGTGGAAATTGGAATTTATAAATCTAGAAAATATCTACTGTCAAGATTATGGTTGAATGAGCATTATGCTATGATGTTTGTGTTTGTATGAGTTTTTTTTAATGTTTCAGAAAATTTCCCGCTCATGAGGACTCCCTCATTCCGCAATTACATGTGAGAAATGCTTAAGTTCTTTTCTGAATTGGTGAAAATGTGATTTCCATGTTTGTTATTTCGTGGCTAATTCTGAAGTGAAATTATTGTATGAACATAAGATCTGTCTATTCATTTAATTTGCCGAAGTATTACACTGTTGGAAAATCCCTCGGAGAGATGGACTGTTGAATGCTGGAATTCAGTCTGCTATTTTACACTAGTCTATTATTAGTCGTGTCTTCTGTAAAAATCTTGCTGGCCTCGGTGGAAAGAGTATTGTTTGAATCACACAAATATTAAAGATTAAAATCATGCTTTGGCAGGTATGTGATGAACTTGAAGATTTGATGGAGCAAGGTGGAAACATTGTGGATCACCATGGTTGCGACTTCTTTCCTGAACGTTGGTTTGATCACGTAGTGGTGATGCAAACCGATAATTCTGTGTTGTATGATAGGCTAACAAAGAGGTAACTTTCTTCATTGTAACTATGTAGGTGCAGTAATGATTTGCTAACTCTTTGTTGGGTATGGTAGGGGCTATACGGGGAAAAAGCTCTCAAACAACGTGGAGTGCGAGATCTTTCAGGTTTTACTGGAGGAGGCGAAAGAGAGTTATTCAGAAGATATTGTGGTGGCACTAAGAAGTGACTGCATTGACGATATTGATAGAAATGTTTCTACTTTAGTTGATTGGGTTAGAAATTGGATCCCTTCGCCTTGATTTTTGCTCTGCTATGCTATTGCACTTTGTATTGAAGTTTGTCTGTCTGAGTAAGAATAACATATCCAAATTTGGAAGTGGATGTCTACTATGTGATTTGAAGTTTGAATCTGATATTTTGTTTGATGCTTAGTTGCTTCTATTGTGTTGAGGTATGAACAGGAGACTACCAAGCCGTCTCAAGGGGTTTCCTTTTACTAGGGCAAGGTATTTGCTTCTTTAGCTGGCCATTCTTTTTTTTTTTTTTTTGGCATTGGCATATGAGCTAAGAGTATTTTGGGTGCAAGGGAACCGAACTAAACCGAGTAGTGTTATATGTAAGTTTGATTTGTTTATTATCAAGTTGATATTTAAGTTTTAGGAGTTTATCGATCTAGGATCGATTATTAAATATTTTAATATTCATAAATTTAATCGAGCTTTCAAGTTGAATCTTAAGTTTTATTATTGAGTATTTTAATATTCACAAATTTAATTGAGTTTTGTTGAGCTTATAAGGAATTTTTAAATTTAAAATTATGTTTAAATATATCTATATCTATATGTATATAATTTAAATTGAAAAATAAATTAATTTATAAACAAAAATTACCATACTCAATTTTTTTTTTTAATTAATAAAGGCAATCAAAGACTCTTTCATATGATGCCCAAGTTCAATTTATTCAGCAGTGTTTCTGTTTTTCCACGATCTCTGCATAATTGAGTTCACTTACCACTCGCGATTGCAGATTCACATTTGTCATGTAGAAATAACAAATCATTAAAAAAAAATTAAAAAATTCAAATATATCCCAAACTATTCATAATTTTTTAAAACTTATTCTAAATTATTATAGTATTTCAAATTTATCCAAAACAATTCAAAATTAAGCAAATATATCTGAACTATTTTTTCATCAATAAAAAAATTGATTTTAGTGTCGGAAATTCAAAAGAGCAAATTAAATGTTCAGTATTTTTTTGAATAAGTTTACAATAATATTAAAAACACATCCACCCACTCACACCCAGATATCCCCTGGAAACTTGAACATGTAACCTTTCAGCCAAAAGCAATGTACTTTAACCACTACAACCCGAACAAAAGAAAAAAATGTTTAGATTTGAATGTTATATATGTTACCTCATTAGATATAACTTGAATTTCCAACATAGCAATTTACTGTTCATTGATTGGAAAAAACAGGATATATTTGCATAATGTTAAATAAATGCTTTATAAAGTTTAAAAAAAATTGAAAAAATATGCATAATTCAAGATATATTTAAATCTTTTGCCAAAAAAAAATTGTGATATTTTTTTTCCCGAAAAAAATGTGATGAATAAACTGCTTGTGGCCATTCTTAGTTGAGCTTCTTTTAAAAGTACTAGGTGAGGAATACCGAATACCCGACCAAAAAGAAAAAAGAATTGATTAACAATGGGATACAACTCAGAAGTGACGAAATTCAGATGAATAATCAATTCGAACAAAGAGTGGCATAACAGGAAAATAGAAAGAGCAGATAATCACAGAATGCACATAACAAGGAAATGGTTTTTAATGTTGGATTCTAAGATGATATCTCATGATAGGAAATGAGATGCAACACATTTTCACCATCATCAATGGAAACAGAACAAAGCACCACAGGGTTAAGATTCTATGGACTGGAGAAATAAATTGACATCATCATCATAGTCCTCTTTATTTCTGAAATGGAGATAAACTCAACATGATCACCTCAAAATGGGTCTCAAATAGCTCTTACATTTAAATCAAAGCTAATAGCCCCAGTAATCATTCCGGATCTCATCATCAAATTTCTTTCTGAGTTCGGGGTGCTTTTCAAAGTATTCGTCGGCTGTCATGGTGCTTAGCCGTTTCTGTTTAACCAAAGGAAAGGAAAGGAAAGGTATGAGAAACCCCACCCACACATTCGCATCTATCTATGTGTGTGAGAGAGAATGACAAGAGGAAATAAATGAGTCTTCATCCTACCTTTAACTCTTGGACCTCTGCAACCTCTTTTTCTAACCTTTCAGACTCCTTAAGTGACTGCTGCTCAGCTTCTTTCAATTCTACCAGCTGCAACTCGAAAATTCCTGAGTAAGAATCTCTATCTTCCTATTGTTTAGTAGATACTCTGGATGAAATGCTCTCATTTATGCTATGGATTATAGGCACCGTGCTTCCTAGTATTTAACCTTTTAAATGCTCACAAAGCCAGCATTCGATTAGCATTCTAGTTTCTAACCCAAAGCTATATATTAAAATTAAATTCTTCCACTTATTCGGCAACAGAAACTACAGAAAGATAATGGCATACTTCAATTCTTCAAAAAAAAGTAGAGTAATAAAATCAAGAATTTAAGAGTTTCTCACCAGAGCATCAAACTTAGGCTTGTACTGAGGAGTGACATTGTCAACATACTGTGGAATCTTAACTTCTGCATGCAAAAGACAAAATAAAACCAGGAAGTTGAACTTCAAGAGAGAAGAGAAAAATTATGAATAGCTTGAATAACATCACAGATATACGCTGCATTTGTGCGAATGGTTTTTAAAAATTGCATTTTTATGGAACTATTAGCATAATGGAATTAACTTGGACAGATCATGTTGTTGATAACAAGGTCACAAAAACATAATCTCATGCTAAAGAGTATGGAGGTTTGAGTCCTCTTCAAGACATAATATTGAGAATTGAGATGATATATGACCATCTCTCTAGCATATGGGAAAAAACAAGTTTCTTAGGAATATAAAGCTTAATAGTACGTAGCTTCAGATGTTTAACATGAGCAATATGAATCGATAGCATTAAGTAGAAGCATTCGAAATACAGCATTGAACAGGGAATGTATCATCATAATGATTTGGTGCTGTCACTAAAATAATTTAATCTAGAAATGAAGGGGAAATAAGAGTAGAAATTAAAAGAAAAAGGATGCGAACCATCATAGGCTTGCTTGTACATATCAACCAAGCGCGATCCAATCCCTTTTCTGTAGTACTCCCAATCAATGGGTTGTGGTTCCTGCACATTTTTACAGAAATATAGTAAGACCTTCACCTGGAAAAAGCATTTATCTTGCAAGTTTTAAAAAGAATATGGCAGCTGCAAATACTACAGCTAGTAGAAGCGGAATAATCAGTGTTCAACATTACACGCTGCTAATTTTCAGATTCCGGATTGTGTATACGAGTATATCACGATTCAGCAACCATAAATGAGAGAAAAACTGCAGTTGCATGGCAAGGCATGACGCCAAATCTACTAATTATAAATGATTGAACCTACATTTGACAAAAATACAAGCTTTGCAAGAAGAATGTAGGCTTCAGTCTAACTAACCACCTCCTCAATCCCATCTGACATTTAGGATTAGAAAAGGAACAGAATAACAAATGGGACGAAGAATAGGAGAATTGCGACGAAAATTCCAACAGCACCATTCAACGGCGATCCCACTAAGTTGAAATAAGCGAATACAGAAAAAACAAACCCAATCACTCGATGAATGCAAATCATCTTCATTTTGTTTCCTTTCGCAATCGTCAAATATAAGAAACCAAATATCAACAAGGCAACTCATACGCACACAAAATGATAAATGAAATCAGAAGAGATAAATCAATAGATCTAACCCACTACCCGAACAGATAAACAAAAATAAAGCTCAATCGCTACGAAACTGAATCGTAAAAACAACCATAAATTGAGGAATAAATCAAAAAAAAAAACAATGGACCTGGCTGAATTTGGTCTGGAGCTGGGTGTTGACCTCGTCGAAGGCGCGGCGGAGGGTGGCGAACTCACGGCGAGCCTCATCGGAGACCAGCAGCTTGGCCATTCCTTCCCAATCGATAGTCTTCCCAGCCTTGAATGCTACGTCGGCGACCTTCTTTCCCGCCCCGCTCATTTTTCCGGCACGATTTGATCGGTAAGTCGATCGATAAACAGAGTGTGAAGGGGTAGCGTGCGTGCGAATCGATAAATATGGTGCTTTGTGAGTTTGAGGGTTTGATTTTGTCTTTTGCTTTTCACCCCTCTCAACCACGACATTTCATACTTTTACCTCGTAAATCTTGGTTATTCTCACATTTCGCCCCCTAAACTTCACTAAATCTCGTAGCTGGCACGTTTTATTTTTCGCGACTATCTTTAAATAAAACTCAAATAATATAATATTAAAAATAAAAAGTCACGATTAGCCCCTAGGTAAATCTTCTGATTCATTTAAAGACTACAACATGTCTATAGATATAAAGTGATCCCAACATCTAATCATGTCACATTTGTTGAAATGAAAAACGAAAACACCCTGTTTATAATTCACTAATCGGCAAAAATACACTTGGAAAATGAAGACAAAAATAATAATAATAATAATGAAAGAACCATACCAACTAGAGTCTACGGGCTCATTTTCCACATGATGACTGAACCTTCAATATATTTAATTATTGTAAGAAAAGTAACCATACAAAAAAATTTGGTTAGAGATCCACCGAAGTGGATAGCCTTAACCGGATGTGTGGTAACAGGTAAAGCCCGAAGGCTGTTCCCGTCCCTGTCGGGGGAGATGCCAACCATCTCTCCTTTCTACGAACACAAAATTTATAATTCTTCTTTTGCATTATAAGGAGCTTAGAATACTATTATATCATCGATGTGGGATGAATGCTATCATACTCAAAACCATTTAAAAGTCAATAAAATAGGAATATTTGTACTTATTTTATATTTGCTGAGACGATATAAATTATATTTCTCTAGATCATGAAGGGTAGTTTAGAATGTACTATTTATTTTACTCAATATACGTGCTGCCTCCTACCTCTTCTGTCATGTACCCGACTTTCATGAGCGCCTCTCGCTCTGCAGCTTCTAACTTGGACATGGCTTCATTTCTCTCCTTCATCTCCAACTTCAATGTTTGGTTTTCCTCTGATATGATCTTGCAAACGGGCTTTCGTGTTCTTGATTTCTGTCTTCAGTCCATGGAGCTCCTTCTCCACCTCATGCTCTCTGTGACCTGACAGCGTGTCTTCTAGCTGCATTGCAAGGCTGTCATTCTCCTCAAAGATGCTCTGTAGTTCAGTCTCCTTATCCATCATGTTTGATTTCAACTCCTCAATCTCGTAGCTCGATTTTCGCAGCTCGGCCTCTAACTAAGCCTTCTCGCTGACCTGATGCAGATTTGATCTGTTCCACCATCTCACGAGCGTGCTTCATTTGCTCCGCGCTTCGTGCTTGTTCTTCATTCTCTCTCATCTCAGCAACTGCTAGAGCAGATCTCAACTGTTCAACTTCGAGTTTAACAGCGGCCAAATCTGCTTCAGTTGATTGCACTGCCTTCTTCTCTTCTACTTCAGATTTGAGTTTGCTTACAAGCTCTTCAAGAAATCCAACACAAGGCAATATTGAATCGAGAGAATCATCAGCAGTTTCCATAATGAAAGGAGCGGATCTTGAAGAGTTTCTTCATATAAACAGAAGCATGTGATATGAAACCTCAAGTGTGCAAAAATTGCTTCATTCTAAACCGGTTGCAACCCCTCTTGCACCCGGAGCTACATTACTACAAATGGACCAGCATTTGAAGATGTCACTCTCTACAGATCCCTAGTTGGTGCACTACAGTATTTAACCATCACTCTACCTGACTTGGCTTATGCTGTCAATACTGTGAGTCAATTTCAACAAAGGCCGACAAAGATTCACTTCCAATCTGTAAAACAAATTATGCCGCATGCCAAAGGAACACTTGGATTTGGTTTAACATTCACTCCTAGGAAGCTCACTTTACTTGGCTACTCTCATGCCGACTGCGCGATGTACAGACAGATGTAGATCTATCTACTGTTAGGCCATATTCCTGGCTTCAAAACATTGTTTCATGGAGTGCTAAGAAGCAGCCAACGGTATCTTGTTCAAGCTGTGAATCAGAATATCACACAGTTGTTTATACGGCTTCTGAACTCAAATCGGTTACTCGTCTTCTTCGAGATCTTCATGTCCTTCTTTAAGAGCCGCCGGCCTTTCTAAGTGAGAATTGTAGTGCTCTATTCTTGACACAAAATCCAATTTCGCACAAACGTGTAAAACACTTGATATAGATTGTCATTTTGTCCGAGAGCTAGTGGAATCTCACCATCTAGTCACTGATTTTTTTTCCTTCCGACTTGCAACTGGCCGATGTCATTCACTAAAAGCTTGCCGAAGTCGAACTTTGCTATGTTACGTTCCAAGCTATGCGTCTTTTGGCTCCGACGCTTAGCTTGCAGGGGGTGTCTAAGATATGGAAAATATTGTTTAGAATATTTTTGTTGATATTTTATTTCCTTATTCTTGGTTTCCTTTGTACATTATATATAAGTAATCTCTTCATGCGATCAATGTTGCGGCGCGCGAGGGCACCGCTCTAGTACACTTAGTTATTTCACACCATAAATGTCATGGTTTATATATTCATCATTACAAGTGTAATTATTCTATGTGAGGCAGCATTAATTATATATGTAATAACAGAAGCTCACACACCATTACATTTGTGACTGGGTCAACTTCTCAGATTCATTTCTCACTTATTGAGATTCAGATTTAAGAACACAAATATGTTATGACGATCTACTCGCATTGTAAATTAATTTTGTAATATTTAGCAACTACAAAATTTAATATTTAACATGAAGAATTACACAAAATAACCTAAAATTCCAACAACGACAACCTCTTTATATTTGTATATAAATGAAGTAACCCAAAATCTAATCATATCACATTTGTTGAAATGAAAAAAAAAAGAAATTAAAGCACCCTATATATATTCACTACTTCTCCATGAGCACTGCAATATCACTCTCTCTTCACTACTAAACATCCCAAAAGGCAAAAACACTTGAAAATGAAGCAAAAAAAAAAAAAAAAAAAAAATCAAACTACAGACTCATTTTCCACATGACTGAACCTTCATCATATATATCAGTGACTCCAGTTGGGCTTCACCTTCTCCATCCTCGTCTCTCCCTGCGGCTCGTCGTTGTCGATCTGTTTGTTGCGCCTGAAGGCGGCACAGGCGACGAAATAGACGATGAGGAGGAGGATGAGGATGACGACGTTGATGGCAGAGGCTTTCCTCCAGCTCTTCTTCAAGCTGGCCAACACTCCTGCCTTGCACGAGTCACAGCTGTAGCACAGCTGCCTCTGATCATTGCTGTTCCACATCAAACAATCGGGATCAGTTCCGACCACCCCGGCTCCTCCGGCCACCCAATACGTCTCGTTCACGTATTCGTAGCCGCATGATGTCGGGGGCTTGCAACATCCGGACTGCATAACAGCCACACAAATCAGCAGATAAAGCAAATAGTGTTCTTGCATGATAGAAGAAGCGTCGAGGCAAATGAAATCATATTCAATGACATGTTTCAGCAAGGCAAAAAGGCATTCATAAATTAACAACAAATCTATGTAAAATCCTAGACATATGTGCAAGATCCCTAGATTAATATTGGATAGATCATGGCTAAATCTATGTGAGCTCCTAGATAAGATCACAAATCCCTTTTTTATGATGGGAGGATATTCTAATTCCACTAGAATAAGGATAGCTTAATATTCATGTTTGAATAGGCTGGCCTCTATGGATTCTCTATTATGCATTAGAATATAATCCCTCGGTCCCGACTGAATTGTCCCGGGTTGACCGGACACAATAACAAGGAGTGTGAGTGTAAACTGTAAAGTAAGTTGAGTGGAATTAATATTTTATTGTTGAGTGTGAAAATGTTGTCTTTTTAAGTAATGAGACAATTGAGGTGGGATAGACGAAAAAGGAAAGTGGGACAATTGAGGTAGGACGGAGGGAATATTTAGTATGATCCAACAATCAAGCTTTGTTAAAAGGATTCATCCTCAATTTTCTATCAATAAGAATTCCATCTCTCTTCTTTGCTGACCATAAATCAATTATGTGTGTCATAGAACTAAGAAAGTGGTACAATTGATGATGCAAGAAATCTCCAAGAACTACAACTCATCAGCAAGGTTTTCTTAAATATCCAATAGTGACAACATATTTTGTTATGTGTTACATCAAAGATAAGCATATAGAAATTTATTTATACAATAACACCAAACCATTTAGAAAAAAAAAAAAAATTAAATAATTGATACTCATTTAAGATTAAAACATATGATGAATCTCAAAGTCCCCAAAGAAAAATCTTTTTCGAAACTATGTTCTAAGATGGAGTCAAGTAAAGGTACCCCAACTACTACATTTAAGAGGAATAATATTTATAGTATTAAATTAATAAAAATAATAGTTATTATATCAAATAATTAAAGGTCCCATCTTATTCATATTTATAATATTCAGACCATGTGAAAAGGATGCAGCACGTCATTTTGAAAAATACCAATCATGTGAAAACTTCCCCTTCGAAAATAAGTGGGAAAAAAATCTTAAAGTTAAGACAATAGACTTTTTAAAAAAAAACAATTTACATTAATATAAGTGGAACACACATGCACCCATATTTCCATGAATGCTCAAATCCATAATTTCTTAATCATAATTATAAGTAGAGAATTTTCAATACTGAACCCTAAGAGATATGCAAGATTTTTGAGAACTCTAAACAACATAGGATTGGAAAAAGGAATCACAAAGGGATCGGAGTTTTTTTTTTTTTTTTTTTAAGGTAAGAAAAGAGTCTTAATACATCGATAAATTAGAAGAATAATTAAAACAGGAATAGAAAAAAAATACAAGAGTAGTTAAAGTCAAAGTGTAAATTCACCCACTTTTTACAAAAGCTCATCACTTATATCACTCATATGAAATCAATTTATTAGAAGATGGACACGTCACTGTTATAAAATGATTCATAATAATTTAATCTATCAAACAGTGAATTCCAAGGAATATCTCTTCGTTTCAATTATTGAACAAGAAAATGTGGATATGGATAATTGGTTATGTCGTCTCATCCTATTACAATACTAAAAATTAAAATTAAAATAAATAAATAAATAGAAATTACCCATCATTTCTTTACATCAATTATTTATTTATTTTGATTTATTGACAAAATTTATCTTTCTCTAATCAGGTTAAGATTCCAAATTCATCCATAAACTACAAGAATTCAAAACACAACACAATCAAACTCAAAGACCTAAGATAAAAGACCATTTCTTCAATTCTGCAGCTGCTATATCTACATTTCATGAACAGTGAATATAAATATATATTCCAAGAAAAAATCAAACCCTTTTCACCAAATTGTCAAAATGGCAATGAAACAAAACTTATATAGATTTAAAATAATAGGAAAAAAAAAAAAAAGATCAAAACTTTTTCTGTTATTACCTGAATGGGATTGAGTTTTCTGAGGTAAAACATTTCAGCAGTTTCAGGGACGCCATTGACAGTTATAGCCATCTTCCTACACACGTGAGAGTCTCTGATGCAAGAACTGATCTTGGGCCAGTAGCTGTCGCTGGCGACCCGGTCGGCGAGCCAGGTGCCGGAGTAGTCGGCGAGCGAGTAGTCGAGGTAGGCCCGGTCTATGACGGGGCGGCCGGAGCCCTTGGAGGTGACGGCGTAGGCGAAGATGACGAAGCCGAGGAGGGCGGCGATGATGAAGAACATGGCCCACAGGTAGAGGTACATCAGGAAGTTGTTGCGGTAGCACGCGCCGGCGATTCCGGCGAGTGAGACCACCATGATGGCGACGCCGATGATGATGATGGGCCACTGGAGGAACCTCATGCACTCGGTGTTGTTGGCGCGGCTGCTCAGCCATATCCCGCCGCCGAGGATGGGGATGGAGAGGAGGAAAGTTAGGAAGTTGAGGAGCCCGATTAGGTGGTTGCTCGCGCTCATCGCGGCGGAGAAAGAATTTGAAGTTTTGAAGAGAGGGAGTTGAGCTGAGCTGATTGCACTTTCTGTTTCGGGAAGAAACGACCCAACTTTGGGAAGTTGTAGAAAATTAGTAAATTGTAAACTGGTATTTATTCGATTGACTAAACTGCCCTTTATTTTTATTTTAAATAAAAATATATTGGCAAAAATGATGTATATCTTTTTGTAAATAATGTAATTTTTTACTGTTAAAAAAATCTATATAATATACTGAAAGAGTTTCACGATTTTCCCTCCAAATCTTTTGAGAAACGTGTCCATATAAAAATATTAAATAAATTCATTATTGTTTTATAATTATTACTTTATTTATTGTAAAATAATCACATTTTCAATCACCAAATTTTTTATTTATTGTGTTCATCCACCTATGTTCTAGATTTTAAAAATAAACTATAAATTTTTTTTACATGCAAATTCAAATTTTAAATATTATAAAGTTTTGAGTTTATAAACTTTCATTAAAAGTGTTCATTTTGGACAATATAGAATATATCTAAGCTAACAATATTCTAAAATTACATTAATTAATATGTGCAAAAAAATATCAAATCATGCAATTAACATATAAGGGATTTAATATATTAATATATGTTATTAATGCAATCTAGAATATATTATCTTTTACTAGATGATTTTAGATAAATGCAATCTAAATATAAGTATATCTTTATTGAGTATTATTTATATATTTTTTAAAAATATTAAAGTACTTTCTTAATATATGTAAAATAGATATAATGCTAAGTGTATTTGAATAAAAGACAAATTTTCAAAAATAATTATATTCTATTATATTAAAATTTAAATATAAATATAAAATAATATTTCCGTGCAACGCACGGGTGTAATTCTAGTAATATACTCCCTCTGTCCCGTCTAAGTAGTTTCATTTTTCTTTTTGGTCTATCCCATCTAATTGTCTCATTCCTAAAATAGCAAATTTTTTAACACTTGCCAATAAAATATTAATTTCATTACACTCACAAATATTGGTAACTGTGTCAAAAGCAAATGAAACTACTTAGCCGTCACGGATGGAGTATTAAAAAATGAAATGATGTATTAATGAGACTGTCTCTCAAGAAACCAACTCAAATACATTTATTTAAACTCATGTGATGTCACGTGCCTAGATATTTCAGAAAATCTCAAATCCATAATTTATTTGTCACAAAGTTTGCTTTCACTGCTGCGCCTCGAGTAGGAACAAGAACAACTAGGGTTGCAAATGAATCAAATCGTTCGTAAGTTACTCGGATCTCAACTCGATTAAAATTCATTTGAGTTCGTTTATTAAATAAATCAAACTTGTGCTTCGTAGTATTCAACTCATGAACTATTGAGTAAGCTCGTTAGCTAAAATTAGTAATAAATGTAAAATAATTAATTTTACATTAAAAATATTTTAATTATTTAAGAGTAACAATAATGATATAAAAAAAACTTTCAATTGAGCATGAATATAATATTAATTTTTTATAAGGTACTGAAAATTTTTAGTATAATAAAGTATGAACATTATAATATTTAAGGTATACTAGCACATACCGTACTAAAAATATTATATTTTTTTACTCTTATTTTATTTTGAAATGATAAAATTAAAATATATTAAGTCTTAATAATATTAATATATATAAATAGATTTTTCTAAATAAGTTTCACAAGAAATAAGTAAAAATTTTAGTATATCAAATTTTTTTGATACAGTAACTATATAACAAAAGAAATAAGGCAAAAACTTGCATTAGGAAGGCCTAAACGGTTTAGGCGGGTTTTATCCTACCCAAATGAGTTGACTCATTCCAATTAGGGTTTATTAACCCCAATTAGGGTATATTATATGAGTTTGGGCTTGGGTTAATGGATAAAACCCGCCTAAATCGTTTAGGTCTGTCTAACCCAAGACCTTTCCAAGAAATAATGGTGTATTGTGCCATACCAAAAAATCTAGTACTCCCTCCGTCCCGGTTTATTAGGTCCTTTTCTTTTTGGCACGGAAATTAAAAGTTGTGAGTGTAGAATGAATTAGTGGAATGAATATTTTATTGTTGAGTGTGAAAAAATTGCCATTTTTTAAAAGGGATCAATTTAGTTGGGACGTCCGATTTGGTAAGAGGGTCTATTCTGCTGGGAAGGAGGGAGTATATTTTACTACGATAAACGTAAAAATTTAGTAAAATAACAATATAAATTTTTCTTTGACCGTAAATTTTAATAAAATATACATTATAATAAAAAAAAATATCTGAAGTACTTCATTGAACCATCCGTATATTTTCTTTTCACTAAATGATGTTTGATTTTTTTATTTTTATTTTTTGAGAAAAAGTAAAGAAATTTATAATTTTTTCACACATCTTAAAACAACAAAAAGACAAAACTGATCATTCAACAATTATTAACGAACACTGTGAACTACAATAATTGTAAAAACTAATGATAATAAAACTGTCAACCTTAGTTGTAATTGACAATTAAATACTAAAAAACACAAAACTGTTTATAAATTACAATAATGAGGCAATTAACCCAAACCCAAACTAGTAATTATTAATCATAAATAAAATCTAAGACTTTTTTTTTAAAACTTAAAAGGAGAAAACTGAAAAGTATCAAATTGTCTTTAGCATTTGAAATTTGGAAACACATATTTTTTTCAATTAATTTTTGTAAATTCAATTATATATAATTTTTTAGTTGTAAAACCCGTTAGCACTAATTGGGCCTTCGAGTAAGACGCGGAGCCTAGACCGTAATCTTATTATTTTTTTATATTTTAAATAAATAAATATTATTAAATAAAAAGTAAAATTATATAAAATATGATTTAAAAATATTAATCTTATGTGTAGGCCGTCTAGTTCAACTAGTCAACCGTCTAAACAACACTTAGCCTACTTAATTGCCGCCTAACCCAAATATAACATGAATGGTTTTAGAATTTTTAAAGGAAACAAGGAATTTTATCTAGTTTTCGGGAAGGTCTCAGGTTAGGCACGCTTAAACGGTTTAGGCGGATTTTATACATTAACTCAAGTCAAACTCATTTAATATACCCTAATTGGGAATTAATAAACCCTATTTGGGATGGGTGAACCCATTTGGGTATGGATAAAACCCGCCTAAACCATTTAGGCGTGCCTAACGCAAGTTTTTACCAAAGTCTTCACTCCTCGAAATTTTATCCAAAATTTTATCTGTTAGGGAATTTTATCCAAAATAATTTTCTGTTTGGGAATTTTATCCAAAGTTTTATTTGTTAGTGAATTTTACGTTTGGAAATTTTATCCCAACTCAACTGAAGGAATTTTTGAACGATGAACCACCCGTGAAATTTTACATAATTTCCAATTTATTAATAATTCACGTAGATGTTAGTTGGACACGAGGTGGACATTATGTGGGATTTCACGTGTGATTCATCATTAAAAAAATCAATGTCAACTAAATTGAATAAAATTCCCAAACATAAAATTATTTTGCATAAAATCCACTAACAGATAAATTTTGGATAAAATTTTGAGAAGTAAAAATTTTTTAGATAAAATTCCATATTTCCCCATTTTTAAATTGGGTAAGAACTATCTAACGGTTAGGCTGCCGAGTTTTTCAACAATAATCTTCTAGTTAAAAGCCTGCCCCATTGGTTGAAGTTTCGATTTATTTTATTGAAAAAGACATTTTCGTTATCTTTTTCTGCGTGTTTAATGGAATTTATAAAATTTAGACTTTTTTATTGCTGACAGAAAATTGCTCAGTATCAGATTTTACTTGATTAAAATTAAGATAAAATAGTTGCATAAACAGACAAATCTCCTTATAAATTTGTCAAGTTGGCCGGTGGTTAAGGCAGTGGTCCAACAAATAGTTAATACTCCCTTAGTCTCGGTTGAATTATCCCGGGTTGACCGGGCACAATAACTAAGGAGTGTAAGTGTAAAGTAAGTTGAGTGGAATTAATATTTTATTGTTGAGTGTGAAAAAGTTTCCTTTTTAAGTAATGGGACAATTAAGGTGGGACGGACGAAAAAGGAAAGTGAGACAATTGAGGTGGGACGGAGGGAGTAATAATAATTCTCCTTCCGTCCGGTAATATTAGACACGAAAGGAGTTGATACAATAACCAAAATAAAAATTTGAAATGAAATTTAAAGATATATTAGTACATAAATTATATATTGTTAAAATACACATTAATAAGAATTAAAAAAATCAAATAATTAAAAAATCAGTTTACAAATCCACGAATGCTTAAATCTAACTTTGGAGCCAAATCTTCAAACTTAAAACAACTTCAATACAAATTTCCCCTAATCAACTCCTATATATACACTTGGTTGTTCATCTAAAAAACAGAAATTAATTGTTCAATACAAAATGGGGAAGAATTCAGACATTTTAGATTTAACAAAAAAAAATTGTTATTTTCTTGCTGAAGAATTCAACAAACAACAAGACACATAGGAGTTCTCAATTATTATTATTATCATTATTATTATTTTATATGCGTGTCTTTCAAAATATTTAACATAATTATCGAGATTTCATGTGTAAATGTTTCTTAAATATTATAATATAGGATTAATATTCCCTTCTTCATCCTCTACTAAAAATATTTTAATTTCTTAGGTAGGTACATGCAGTCAACAATAAATAATCTCAAAATTGAGATTTGTAAATTTATTTAAATCATCAATTTTAAGTTACAGATATTTATATTTGTATAGTAACAAATATGAATGAATAATACTCCCTCTGTCCCAAACTAATAGGTACTTTTTATTTCGGCACATGAATTTCGAAGCTAGTGTTTAGTAGCTAATTGTGATCGGTAATAAAATTGGCAATCATAATTAAATTCTGTAAGACTTAAACAAGTTAATAACGATTGCCCATTTCATTAACGACCACAATTAGTTACTAAACACTAGCTCCGAAATTTATGTGCCGAAATGAAAAGTACCTATTGATTTGGGACGGAGGGAGTATAAATTATATAATATCAGCCTATGTTGTCATAATCTCATGAGATATATTATAATTTAGAAAAACGATGGAAAATAATTATATAATGTAAATATAAAAACTAAAATTCGATGACTTGCATTTATCAAATTCATAAGCTGAAAATAAATAAGCATCAAATTTATTTATTGAAGTAAAATCCTTTTTCAAATGCAGCGTATATTGACATATTGTTTTACGCTTTATCACAAAAAGAGATAAGATACATCTAAAAATAATACATTTGTTAAAATTTATTGATCATTATATGTGAATTGTAGATTCAGTACTCAAAAGATAGTTTAATTATCGATTTAGGACCCAAAAGATGATTTCTCAATCAATAAGTTAAAAGATCAAACAATTCTTAATCCAGGACGTGATATTGAAGTTCTGGATTGAAAATTGTATGATATTTCGGACCCTAAATTAAAAAAAATTATAATTTTTCAGGTCCTGAATTGATAATTAAAATATCATTTGGATCCTAAATTGATAACACTCTATTTTTAACTAGTCTCCTGCCGTGAACAACACATATCGGGCCCGTGAGAGCCCAATAAATATCGTATTGGGCCTCTTTGTGACTTAACTGTCATAATAATAAGATTTATCATCAAAAAGGAAAACTATTAATAATATCATATTATATTGGTTAACTATAAAATATATATTATAATGTTTTGCGATCATTGAATTATTATACTTTTATATTTGATTATATCTATTAAAAATGTCGTCCATTATGAAATGTCCCAATGTTTTATCTAAGGCTGAATTACACAATAATACTTGATTATGTTAATTATGAATACCCTCCTTGCTAATGATATTAAGATTTTCATGAATCATATGTTAGATTATATGTGATCGTATGTTGTATACACATGACATAATCAAAATTTAACGGATAACTCATCATAATTATCTCAAACCACAACCAATGTTGTAAAAATTGCTAAACGTTTTCCAAACGGAAGTTAATTGGTATTCTAATTTTTTATATTTAATTTTTATAATTATATTTATCAATAAAAAGATTAAAATTACATAAATTTTAATTATTTTTTTAAAAAGCATAAAAAATAGAATGTCTGAATTAATTTTACACATAGCTTATTTAGTCAGCCATCTAAATCATTCAATGGGTGGACTAGGCAACCTAAGTGGTGCCTAGGCGCCGATTACTTACCGAATCAATTAGACGGCTTAGCTCCTAGACGTTGCTTGAGATTTTTATAACAATCATCACAAATGGTTGATTGATCTCTTTTTAATGTTGTGTTTATAACCAATTCATTCATTCTAATTAAAATTAAAATGGACTTTATTTTTGAAATAGGTTAGCACATAGCCTAGGTTGTAGGTAAGACTATCTTTAATAGTCCAACCTACTCTACACCGTCTCCTAAAACGACAACTCCTTACTATCATCATCATATGTTTGTCTTTTCATATATAAAATTAAGATTTAATTAATTGTCTTTATTCATTTCTCATAAAAAAAAACTAAATAAAACAAGTGAGAGAGTGGGGGGAAGGGGGAGCCTTTTCTTGTTCATTCCCCACATACTCAGTTTCACCCACCACTTGAAATCCAGACACATTGTGGACTAGAAAAAGAAGCAGTTGCCCTCGGAAAGCGAGCTCTTCTTTTATCTTCACTATGGCTGTTTTCTCTCTCTCTTAATCTCCACTCTTTTAATGCTGTAGCAGTGCTTTGCAACAGTGAGGTTGCTGTTTATTTTCGAGATTTCTTGGGTGAGAATGCTAGCGATCGACAAAGCGTATTGTGCTTGTGATCTTGTTTCTTTCTCTTCATTATATTCATCTTCTTGAAAATACCATACTGTTTTTTGAAGTTCTCAGCTTGCTATGCATACATTTGTTTCTTTGTTAATTGAGACATAATGTGAGGAGATGCTCTAATGGGGCATAAATGCTGCTATATTTTGTGGGTTTAGAGATAGAGAGAGCAAGTTTGAATCTTTGTGTATCTTTAGATTTCAGTCCTTGTGATTTTTTTGATGTATTTGTTGTGGATGTAAAATGTGATGATGGTATCTTTTGCAACCTCTCTCTCTCTCTGTAAGCCACTTTGCAGGCTTTGTTGAAAGGAAGAGTATGAAAGATGATATTTTTCAGTAAAAATACCTTTTTACTCCCAACTTTGTTTGTCTTGATGTCTTTTCTCATTTGGTTGCTTTCACCTTTCTTCTCCTTCCGAGATGCTACTGTTCCTCCTTTTGTTTTTATTCTCTCTCTCTCTCTCTCTCTCTCTCTCACTACCTCTTTGTGCAAAAATCCTTGGACATTTGAAAAATTTTAATCTTTTAGTTGCAGGGTTATGATTGACATCTTTCTCGTATGATTTCAACCAACTTATTGTTCTTGATTTCATCATGTGACAACATATGCTATGCTGTTTATTGTCTGTAAGTATTCCAGGCCAAGAACCATTTTGGTTGAATCTTTGCCATAAAACAATCCTTGTTTTCTCAAATGCAATAAATGATCTTAAATGCCGGACTGAAGAATTCTTGAATTTTCAGAGGGTCTACAGATTTGCAGATCCCCGTTTTGGGTACACTGAGTCATTGTAATTCTGCTTCACTATCTTCTGCCTGAATGGAACATTTAATGCCATATTTTCTGTTTGCATTTAATTTCCCCAAGTTTTTCTTGCTTCTGATATACATCTGCAGTGTTGTGTGTCAGGAAGCATTCAAGTAGGAGACAGATATTTCATATTTCCATCACCTTGAAATATGCAGACTCCTAAATCAAGGTAACTTTAGGCGGTACAACAACTTTGACACAATTTCAATAGCTTTTTATGGCAATGATTCTACCTGGTGAGAGTTTTGTTGTTCAAATGAAATCTTTTGTTGTACTGTAATTATTTTGAATGAATATGTTAGGGTGTTTAAATCTTGTCTGTTGGGACCGGAGACGCCCCATTAACGGTTTATGGATGGCTTGTGAAACCAAATAAGAACTTTTTTCAATGCAAGCTACAACTAGTGAATTCATCTGTTTTTTTTTTTTTTTAAGCTGTTGCATGAACCTAACTGCTTCACTCTTCGATGTTTTGATTGTTTGATCGATCGGCTTAGTGATGTTGAGGTTTCATATACATGCTTCTGTTTATATGCAACTTTTGTTGAAAATCTTCATGGTCTGCTGCTGATGATTCTCTCCCATTCAACATTGCCTTATGTATTGTATTTCCATTTTAGCTATTTATGGTGGCTCTAAACAAGTTGTCTGGAAACCGTCTACTTGTGTTGACGCCTACATTACTCGCTTGCAGAATCAATTCCTCAGGAGCAGCTCCGCGGATTTCTCCTCAATCTGTTTCTTCAGAGGCGTTTGGGAAGAGCTCCCCTCGAGAAGCTCCCTCTGAGGCATCCAAGAAACAGTCTCCCCGAGCTGTACGACAGCTCAAGACAAGTCCGCGTTATTCAGAGCACACCGTATCTTCTTCCAACCTAGCAACAAGAGCACCAAAGGAGAAGAGTCCTCGAGTTTCGGATCACAAGTCACCCACAAGCCCACTCTCTGAGGTAACATGAAACAAGTAGTATATTTTTGGTGCTAGAAGTGGAAAAGAATGAAAGCTGGTACTATGTAACTGTTTTCGAGTTTATTTATCTGATATTCATCGATTGCTGCATATTTGATACAGAAAAAGCGTCCGAGCAAAGTTGCTGAACTCGAGTCACAGATTTCTCAGCTCGAAAAAGATCTGAAAAATGTGAAGGATCAGTTGTGCTCATCAGAGGCATCTGAGAAGCAAGCCCGGAAAGATGCAGAGGAATGTAATCAACAGCTCCTACTCCTATCCTCGAAGCTTCAAGAATCCGAGAAGAAACTCTTGGAGCAGCTGGCCAACCAGCTAAATGCTCGCACCGTAGAGCTATCTGAGATGCCCGAGGAAAGAGATACGACGTTGCAGACTGAACTGGAGGCTCTCCGGAAGCAACAGTTGCACGAATCAGCTGCTTTGGCCTCTGCATTAGATGAGATCGAAAGGCTCAAAGCTCAGCTTGAGATGGTAGCTCAGTCTGAAGCTACTCAAGCTAGCCACTCAGAGTCTTCGCGGACTGAGCTCGAAAAACTGAAGGAGGACCTTGTTGAGATGCACTTGGTTGTGGAGGAAATGAAGAACCAGCTAAATGACTGCAAGAAATCTGAAGCTCAGGCTCATCAACTTGTTAGTGAGACGCTAATACAACTGGACGAGGCGAAAAAGATGGTGGAGATGCTTCGATCGGATGGATGCAAGGCAACAGAAGCTTATGATGCTGCTGCTAGTGAGCTGGAACAGTCGAGGGCTCGTGTTGGATTTCTTGAAGAGCTTGTAAGCAAACTCAAATCTGAAGTAGAAGAGAAGAAGGCAGTGCAATCAACTGAAGCAGATTTGGCCGCTGTTAAACTCGAAGTTGAACAGTTGAGATCTGCTCTAGCAGTTGCTGAGATAAGGGAGAATGAAGAACAAGCACGAAGCGCGGAGCAAATGAAGCACGCTCGTGAGATGGTGGAACAGATCAAATCTGCATCAGGTCAGCGAGAGGCTGAGTTAGAGGCCGAGCTGCGAAAATCGAGCTACGAGATTGAGGAGTTGAAATCAAACATGATGGATAAGGAGACTGAACTACAGAGCATCTTTGAGGAGAATGACAGCCTTGCAATGCAGCTAGAAGACACTCTGTCAGGATATAGAGAGCATGAGGTGGAGAAGGAGCTCCATGGATTGAAGACAGAAATCGAGAACATGAAAGCCCGTTTGCACGACGAGGAGATGAAGTGCCAGATCATATCAGAGGAAAACCAAACATTGAAGTTGGAGATGAAGGAGAGAAATGAAGCCATGTCCAAGTTAGAGGCTGCAAGAGCTGCAGAGCGAGAGGCGCTCATGAAAGTCGGGTACATGACAGAAGAGGTAGACAAGAGCAACAGGAAGGCAGGACGCGTGGCTGAGCAACTAGAGGCAGCACAAGCAGCGAATGCGGAGATGGAGGCTGAGCTGCGGAGGCTGAAGGTGCAGTCGGATCAGTGGAGGAAGGCGGCGGAGGTGGCTGCTTCAATGCTCTCAGTTGGAAACAACGGGCAGGCCGTGGAGAGAACCGGATCAATGGACAGCAACTACAGCCCTCGGATGAGGAGAATGAGTTCGCCTTACACAGACGAGGTTGATGATGATGATCTAATGAAGAAGAAGAATGTGAACATGCTGAGAAGGTTTGGTGTGCTGTGGAAGAAGCCACAAAAGTAATCTCTCCATTGTTGTGAGACTTATCTTTGTTCTTCAGTGTTAACTAAGGATATGCTAGGATTATTAATTTTTAGGTTTGTTTGGTTGAAGATATGAGTAAGTTGTATGGATTCAGTGTCATTTATTGCATGCAATGCTCAACAATCAGCATAGTTCTTGACCTCAATTATTACTGTGTGCTTACTAGTCTAATACATCAAGAAATCAAGAAACTACAAATTATTTAAGTACTTGTTAGCTGGTTATTATAATGAATCCAACAGAGAGATTTAATTAAATTCATGTGTTGAAGAATGTAGCCTCAATATCTTCAAGAAATAACACCTGGGTCTGTTTCTGATCACCTGCAGAAACTAAAGATCAAATCCTTAATCATACCAGAAGATATCCCTTTTCTATTGTTCTCAACAAACAAGAAGTTGTAGCCATCCATGAATATGCAATTTTCCTTAATTCCAGAGAAAGCCAAGAATTTGGAAGTAACAGTTCCGGAAAGTAGCAGAAGATGTTGTAGAGAATTCATTCCCGTTAATACAAACAAACAAACAAACAGCTGCTGAGAAGAATAGCAGATGGAAATCAAGCAGCAAACACTTTCTCTTGTGTCACACTCACACACTATATCTCTGCTACCTCAACAACTTGATTCCTACATCTACATCAACTCCTAAAACTCAAATTCTGCCTGCATTTGCAAGTGTAAATTTAAACTACAACGAGGGAATGGCACAAGGACTTGGAAGATTAATATTGTAGAGCTCATGTTTCTGCAAATTCAAAATGCTCTGGATAACTGAATCTAGTGCTCCGCTGATGGATCTTGCTGCTCGCGTCCCAGGTGATACTCCCACAAAATATCTTGTAAGAAAATACAAAGACAGGAACAGCAAGATTCGGGGAATTTATTCAACTTCAAGTTCGTCAAATATACATATAACAGTCTGACTCAGATCATGCATGCCCATAGGCCATAGCCTACTAGAACTACAACTACCTTTCTTTGCCATCAACAATCTTTAGTTTCATGCAGGGTTTGTCCCTTGCATGGCCTTCAACATTTTTTGTTTCTCGAATGTCTGTCACCGGACCATTCCCTATTTAGTTTAGCATATATTTTGAACACTCGGAAACCAATTTTAGTTTGTTTCTTAAATAATATAATCTCTGTTGATGCACCAAATTGCACGGATTACTTTAAAACTAAATATTAAAAAAAAAATGAAGACTTGTTGTAGAACTTTATAGTTGAGAATAAAGAAAAAAAAAAGTAATCCAAGGGATGTCAATTAAATTGGGACCGACGGGTTGGCCCGAATAATCCGAGCTAAATACCGAATTAGGATTGAGAAATTTTTAACTGACAAGAAACCGGGCTAAATGGGTTGCGGGTTGAACGGGCTGAATCCGATGAGCTAGTCCATTTCTTAAAAAAAGTTCAAAATATTTTAATATAATTAAATTATTAAATCTTGGAAAAATAAATATTAACTATTTTATACTATAGACTTGTTTTATATTTAGAATAAAGTGTTTAAGTAAATCTATGTCACACAAATGATATGCCTATATTTTTATTATTAAGAAATATTATTTTAAATATATAATTTAAAAGAATGTTTGAGAAAAGATTGATATTTCCTAAAATATTAATTATTATTTTAAATAAATTATATTCTTAGAGTTATTTAGAATCACAAACTTATAAAATTATTTAGTAAAATTGTAATATATTTAGTTAAATAAATACTTATTATAATTTACTTTGTCATAGCAAATTATTTAACATAATTGTGACACCTCATCAAAATTTTATAATATATAATAAATTATTATTATTATTATATATTTCAATATGATATATCATGCCATATTCTTTTGTAATTAATATTTTTTAATTTATTTAATATGATATTATTGAAGTTGTGTAATTATATAATATGATTATTTAATTTATCCAATGTCTTAGTATATAATATAATATTTTATGTTAATATTCAATTATAAAGATAGTCGTATTATATATATTATATATGTATAATTAATTTTATCGATAAAATAATAAATACTTAAGCTTAATAAAAAAATTGTAATTTTATCAGCCCGAAAACTGATGAGTTAGGTTTAGGGTTGAGAATTTTCAACCTGAGAAAAATTACGGCCCGTTTAGCTAAGATCGATTAACGAAATCCGGCGAATTGACCCGTTTGACATCCCTAATTCATCCTCCTTTACAATGAAAATGAAAGTACTTATGGAGGAAACCCTAGACATTTAAGGAATACATATTCAAATATGGTGGGACGAAAACCTCACATTCCATAAACAAGTCCTACACTATTCAACTCCACATATTGCTCTTAATTTGCGTGGTTCGAGTGCTTATTTCCTTCTGAGTTAAATTTTCCAAAAGAACGTGCTTTGACTATGGACCGACTCAAAACCATCTCGGACTGACGTGACTCGATCACTTTAATTATCAAGTAATTTGATCACTCCGTCAGGTCAGCTCAAATTGTTTGAGATAGAGGCATTTTGGAGTGGTCCGAAAAGAAGTGACCCGAGATGACCTAGGAGGCTTCCCTTAATGAAATTTGGGAGGTCTTATTGGTCGAACTTTGGACCGCTCAAGTCAAATTTAGTCATTGGACCTAGAATTATTTTATTGGACCATTTTGTCCCGCAAGTGGGCTCAAAATAGACATAACCATTTTGGGCACAACAATCTCCTATATTATTTGTGAACTATTTTCAATTATAATTATTATTATAATAGAGTATAAATACGTCAAATATCGCATTATGTTAGTAAATATTAATATTATGTTATAAATTTATTACCTCAACCTTATGTTCAGTCTCAGATTTTCGACATATGAATAGACCCTATTGACCCGAGTTATAATATGGGTTTTAAGGTTAGGGTTGATATATTTCAATTCGGAATTTTTTTTAACTGATTAATTTTTTTATTAATATATATTTATTTTAATTATATTATTAAATCTTACTTATATTATTCAACATAATATTTCTTAATTTAAGTTACATAATATGAATAGTGTATGATAGATAACTATATCCTTAAAAACTATTTAGAAATTAAAACATATATAAATATTGATAAAAATAGGAGTATGTATTTAATATTACTTAAATGTAAATTTATAAAGATTGTGATGTATTTTGAATTATATTTAGATAAAATAGATATTTTTTATATATTTTATTATTTTAAAGAATATTAAAGTGAGAAGATATTTAATAATATAAAAAATTATAAATAAAAAGAATTCGTAAATTCACAAGTCCGATGAGCTAGCCAAAAAAAAATGGATTAGAATTAGAATTAAGATTTATTAACCTGAAAAAATTTCAGCCCGATTTGGATCTGACTGAATAACATGTAACACAATCCCTTAGCCAATCACAACAATTCAAATTAAGAACAATTTTCCAAATTGGAATTCGACCGCATCAACTTGTCTGTGTGAACTGTTGATTATGTAAACTCTATGACCTTGATTCAGCAGTAGTAATGCCTACAAATTAATAATAAATAAATACCAGTAGCCTTATTTTAGCGTTTTATTCAAATTGGAAATGGCAACATGACTTACACAGCTGAAATAAATAATTAAATATATAGCCCTCATGCTCTATTACATAATAAACTACTCAAATCTAAGGTGTCTTTTATTTTTCTAAGTCCCAGCTGACAATATTAATATTGTATAGACTTTTGTTTCACGCCCAAATCTGTAGTTGGATTTGGTCTGTCGAAATTGCGGAAATCTGTTGAATTTCTATGCTCATAAACCCAAATCATAATTTAATTAATTCCTACAAAACATTCCGTTTCCATTTAATAATCCTACCTCAAAACAATAAAAAATCTTGAAATTAAAACAACATATCCACTGTAATGTAATGCAGCTTGCATATTTGTTTACCATTTTCTAGCAACCAAACACAACACTGCCAATTTCTAATTTTTTTGTCCACAGTGTTCAGACATCAGACATGCTGAACTCAACCCATGTAGCATTCCTGTCAAAATCCATTTTCTCCAAATAGGTAAGCAAAATATTCAGGAAAATCTGCATGACTTGGACAGTTTAATTCCATGAAATTAAATGAAGGCTGTGAAAAACATGAAATGAAGTTTCATTAGGTTGTCATCCAACAAAAAAAAAAAACCAATGTAGACAGCCGAGAAATCAGATACACACAAGACCCACATCATTAAAGTGAAGGGGTTTTGATTGAGTTAAGCACCAAAACTCTATATATCAAGATTCAAGAACACTCTAAGTCTATGATCCATCTCCATGCATGCCTAATAATTCTTGATTTAAACAGTTTCGATGATTCATCATGTCTGAATCACTGTAATTCTTGCAGGGGCTGTCTGAGCTTCTTTACATGAGAGGGCTGTTGAGAAGCCCCTGCCAGTTAGACAACGACGACCCGATTCCGTTCCAGTTTTGTCTGGCGGAATCGGAATCCGACACGTTGCCGTCGCCTACACTCTGCCACGGCAGACCCCACAAAATCCTGCCGTCGACCCCATCTCTACCGCCGCACGTTTCTTGCTTCACCGCCGTCGATGCGGTGGTTGAAACACCATCATAAGGGATTCCCATCTCCTGGCTCACCTCCACATTAATCCCATTCATCCCCATTGCGTAGTACATATTCTGAATCCCATTCCCACCACTCGGATTTTCAAGTAAACCACTCCTGATCGCATCAAACAGCCCGGAAGAGGAAGGGCTGCCCCCATAACTCCCAAGAACATCTCCATGATGATGTTGCTGATGGGGGGGCATGTTCTGCTGCCCCCAGATCGAAAAGTCTCCATCTTCCAACCCCAAATGGCCGGGATTTTGCTTCTGAAGCCTCGCAATGGCCATGCTAAGATCGTTGGAGTCGTAAGACAAAGGATTCATAGATGGAATGGGGCTGGGAATAGGCGTTACAATATGCTGATCTTGGATTCTCTTGTTCGAAGACGAAGACGACGACGAAGAAGAGGAAGAAGACCTCTTGTTCCTCCGGCAGCCTCCGCCGACCGGAACATTCCGGAGAGTGCCGCCTTTGGTCCAGTAACGCCTGCATGATTTGCAGAAGTATCTGGGCTGGGACAGGCTGTAGTTGTTGTAGTAGCAAAACTTGGTGTTGGAGGAGTCGCATCTAGGGCATTTCAAAGCCTGCATATCAGCTGGCCTCGGCTTCTTCTCTTGCTGTGTTTTTGTGCACGACAACATGCTTTCTAGCGTCTGCAAACCCATTTCCTGAACAATCATGACTGTCAATTTCGTCCCAAAATATTTTATTGCAGAATTAAATCCCTTTAAATAGCAATAAATCAAAAATCACGTAAATCGACGCGTGTGAAGAATTAGGTATACAGACAAGAAATAGTGGAACACTGTGGAAATGGTAAAGTGGAGCACAGTGGTAGAAAGTAGAAACCCAAATTGGATCGCACATCAGTGGAAGTAATATATATAGCATTAATCAAGAAATCTCGTCTACATACATATTTTATTCATGAACGAGATTTTAGTTGAAAAATATAAACAATAGTGATCGATCGAATCAGATTTAGCGATGAATAACGGGAAAACACAGAGGGTGCAGATTTGAAGGAAATCCCGGGGTACAAATATGGTTACTTCAAAGAAGAATCTCTCTCTAGTCTCTCAGTTTTTGCATAAAATTTCACTCTTGGAAATCATGGTAGTTAAATTTAACGAACCCTAGAAATCCGGCACTTCAAATTCATCAAGTTCAAGAGTAGTTGATTAATTCTCGTTCCACGAAACAAAAGAAATAGTCTCTCTCAAACCTAAAAAAGAAAAAAAAAAAAAAAAAAGAAAAGAAGATTCTGCAAAGTAGAGGGGTTTTGGGTACCTGATTTGCAGTAGTTGAAGAATCCATCCCTCCCACCATGCAGCAGTTGAATAACTCGTCTTTCTACAGTGTTTACACAACTCAGAGAGGAAAGATATTAATGAAGAGAAAGAAAGATGAGAGAGATAGATAGAGGGGGATGGTTGTATATGTAAGAAGAAGCTTATGGTGAAATGCAGAAGAAAATGGGAAAGAGAACTCAGACTAATATAGCAAGCTGCAGAAACCAAAACACGTATATATATTCGGGAGTAAGAGAGAAGACAAAATGGGCTGTCGATACATGTAGAGAGAGAGAGTGTGTGTAATGATTACAAGATCAGTACTGGGATATATGTGGAAGTAATATTTGGGAGTTGGCACGCAAGAGAAAAACCGAAACAAAAAAAAAAAAGAGAGGAGAAAAAAAAAAAAAAAAAAGAACAAAAAAAAGTCCATGAGGGAGGGATGGAGAGAGAGAGAGAGAGATGGAGAGAGAGAGAGAGATTAGGACAGCGGGATTTGAATTGGGATTTGAGGCCCAGTTGTATGAGGGGGGACCCAGAAGCGTGGGAAGACAACTATGCCGAGTGTGGGGCCCGCGGGCGCTGCTTCTGGGGCCAACCTACGGACATTTGCAGCGCGCATTGGCTTTCAATTTTTTCCAATTCATCGCCGAATTTACTACAAACTCGGGGGAAGTTTATAATTAAAATCGCCCCCACTTGCCGGGTGCGGGCCCCCAACCCCCTTACGACGATAATACTCCTTGAGTAGTACAATGATGTGTATCCTTGATTCTCGCAATTTTTATTCTTTGTTTTTAGTTAATTAGTTTGCCTTTTTTAAAAATATAACTATTAAAGTGGGACAGACGAAAATGGGAAACAAGACTATTAAAATGGGACGAATGGAGTATTATAGGGTGATAATTTTGACAGATGGGATTATTTGGTGTGAATTCATGTGATAATAGTAGATATGTTTATTGAATCGGTCTAATAAATAATATTGATAATTTTTATACGACACGAACTCAAACGATAATAATGAACACGAATACGACACGACCCGTTAAACTCCAAACATCTGATACGATAACGACACGGCACACATAAATTATCAACTCTGCATTTAGAGTTAAAAATTATTTATACAACACGAACCGGACGATAATAATAAACGCGAACACGACACAAACACGATATTCTTCGACAAGATAACCATTCGACCCACACGAATTTTCAATCCTGACAATAAATGAAATTATGTAACTTAAAACTTAATTAATAAATATGATATTGCATACTAGCAGTCCCTTCGCTCATTGTGTAGTGGTTAAACAACGTTGATGTGACTGAGAGGTCACAAGTTTGAGCTTCCAGAAGAACATCTGAGTGTGTGAGTGGATGTGTGTGTTTAAGATTAATATTACATACTAGCAATAGTTAGTAGATTTAGTAATATAATTATGATAAATATATTATTAACAAAATTAATCAAGTCAATCAGTTAAATTTCGAGTTCAACCCTATAAAATCTATCTCGAGCTATTGAATTAGAGTTTTTAAAATTAAGATATTTAAAATTTAATCTATTTTAACTTAGTTTAATCGAGTCGATACGAAAAGGTTAAATGGACTCTTAAAATCGATGAGTCTACTAGAAGTTGTCAATTAAATGCGTGAGAATTAGTGGAAACAATATTTTGCTTTTTGAGAAAAATGTCAATTGTGTGTATTATACATTTATAATAGCATCCAATCTCATTTAATCCGCTTTTACGAGTCATTTATTACTCCAACTATGACATTACATATCTTAGATTTTTTTATTATTATTTTTTTTAGAACAGACATTTTCGATTTTTTTATGACGGGTAGAGTAGCTAACAAAAAAGTAAATGTATTTAATTAACAGATAAATTATTTTCCTCTAACTAAAAGAAGACAGTTTACATTTGTAAAAAACAACATTAATATAAAATTAAAAATTTATAATGTCCCTAACTTTGGGCGTAGTGATGAAAAAGTTTTCCCTGTGACCTATTTATTATGGTTTCGATATTCTGAAGATATATGAACCTGAGAGAATTTATATAATATATTTATATTTTTAAAAAAATGAAGAACTCCAATTGGTTCCTAGCTTATTATTAAAAAACAAAGCATATGCAAGAAACTTTTATTATATTCTAATTAAGGGGTTGTTACTTTTGAATTTTATATTGCAAAGCTGAACAATATTCCATACGGTTATGAACATTGATATTTGATATGTCACATCTTGTCACATGCACCTAAAAAGCAGCTATGTATGAATCTTCACACCCAGATCAATTTTGTAATAACATGACCAAGGTCATTTTTACTGCACAAGATTTTAGCAAATGTGATTTTAACCATAGTGAAATGTATTATTTACTATTTTAATTTCCTTTAAATTCTTTGTTTCAGCCAAAAGATTATGTTCATTAATTTTGGAAAGGTAAAGGGGCATTGAAGCTAAGCTCACACAATGAGTTTCATATATTAAGAGAGGTTAAATTCGATGTTAAAATATAATTTAGAATGAATTAATTCTTTAAATTCATTACATCAATAATATAAATAAAACTAATTATTAAAATGTATGATTTTCAAAACATATAATATATTTTAAATAAATAACAAAAAAAAATTTAAGATTATAAATAAGTTTTTATACAGATCATTCATTAGATGTACATGAAGCATAGATGTAGATTCATTGCTATATAGTATAAATTATAATGTATTCAGCATTAAGATTTATTTTCTATAAATATTATTACTAAAATTAATATAGTATTTTTTAAGCATAATTTTTTAAAAAGAAAAGGCACAAAACATTAGAAGATTGAAATTTGAATTAATATTGATTTAATCAATCTAAAAAGCCACATTCGTTCATATATACTTTAACTTCTTTTAATATTAACTCCTGATTCATTGTCTCTGTGCATATACCAACATCATTAGCGAAAATGTTGGATGCCTATAATATTAAAATGAAAAGGAGAAAAAAAAAACCTTAATTTCTACTACTATATTATTAATGAAATCACATGTAACTAGAAAGTAGTAATATTCAAGTAATGAATGATTGGTGAATTAACTTACCCATTAAGATATCAAACAAGCAGTCCAAATTGCCAGACAATCAAAATAAAAAGAAGTGAAGCAGCTGCACTAGCTATAGCACTAGTTAGGCATATTTTTTTTATGTTTATTATTACTATTACAATTAAATTTGAAGAAACCAAGATTCTTGGAATGGTGGGAAAATCAAAGCCCCCAACATATATTCTAACACTGTTTCATCTGTCTTCTCACAGTTATCATAAGCAAACAATCATTCATTCATAACCTCTTAACATTTTCTTTGGATCCCATAAAATCCATGCCTAGCGTTTTGCTTCCCCCTACAAATGTTCAAACAAACAAAAAATATATATTTAGCTCCGGGAAGGTCTCAGTTTAGGAACGCCTAAATGGTTTAGGCAGATTTTATTCATTAACCCACGTCAAACTAATTTAATATACTCTAATTAGGGATTAATAAACCCTATTTGGAGTGATTGAACCCATTTGGATATGAATAAAACCCGCTTAAATCATTTAGGCGTGCCTGACATAAGTTTTTGTCATTACCTACATATTTGATGTTTTAAAATACTTTAGTTATTTAGTGTATGGTTAAAAGTGACATGGTTTATCGAATAACGGTGAAGCTTACTTTTTCTTTATAAATTAGTTTTATACGGATGAATTAATCATACTATATTATAAGAATCAATCTATATTATAATGATGGATGCCTTTGATAATAGTTGTCAGCTCTTTGCACTTGTCTTAATTGGCAATGACGAATCTAGAAATTTTTCTTTTTGGGGCTTCATTATATTTTTTTATAACAAAAGAATACAAAATTGAAAAAAATGTTTATCTACATTTTCAGTCCCATCATGCACTTCTATTCATATTTTCAGTCAATTCTTCTTCCTCACAATTGAAAATGAAAAGGGTTATGCATAAAAATATCAGATCAATATACTACTAAAATCGAAAAAATTTCTAGCCCCCTTATTATTATCCATGTAGATCCACCATTGCTTAACGGTGAAATTTCTCTATTATTACAAGTCAATTTTGAAAATAAATAAAGTAGTATTCATTTTGATGCCAATAATTATGATATAGCTAGATATTAGAATGGAAGAATAAAATAAACAATATACTTCTTCTGTTTTGTTATATTTATCACATTTTTTTAAATAATAAATTTTTTCAGATTTAATAATACTCCCTTGTCCCTAATTATTAGTTCCCAATTGAAATGACACGATAATTAATATTTGTGAGTATAATAAAATTAATATTTTATTGATGAGTGTAGAAAAATTTATTATTTAAAGAAATATGATTAATAAATAAATAAAAAAAAGGATGGGAGTAAAATATTAAATTCATTGTACTTATAATATTGATTATGCCAGTGAATAATTTAGGGGGAGGGGAGGAGTATAAAATAGGGTTTTGGAAGAAGGTATGAATGGACTTTGGGATAAAGGATGATTAAGAATGCGGTGGAGCAGGCGTAGATGGACCAATGTAGGGGCAATGCCTATAATGAGCAATCAGCATCAGTCAAATCAAAAAATGGTCAAGAATTTGAATAAAAATTAAGATAAAATAAGATAGTGGAGTGGCAAAGTGAAAGCTGAGTTGGGAAACTGTGCCCTTTAAACTTCTTATTCTTATTTAATATATTTTGATTGATTTGATTGGGAAAATAAATAAGCCTTCTTCTATCTTTTCCACTTTACGGAAAATTAAATTCCACCAAACATATACTCCCTCCGCCCCGGTCAAATTATCCACATTTGATCGAGCACAGTGATCAATATATGTGAGTGATAGTGGAATGAATATTTTATTAATGAGTGTGGAAAATTTATTATTTTAGGAAAGTAGACTACTATTGTGGGACAGACGAAAAAGGAAATGTGGATAATTTACTTGGACGGAGGGAGTATCTTGTATTTTCTTCTAGTTTATTTTATTGAGCTTTTAATTAAAGATAGAAGTCTAAATTTATAATTAAGCGATGATCAAAGGTGGGGGATAAGCTAAATTATGCCGGGCTTCAATTTTATAGACTTGAATCTATTAGGATTGAGCCTACAGTCGGTTTAGTATAATATGGTTTGATGATTAAGCTGAAATAATTATTTAATTATTTTAATATGTAGAATCTCAAATCACACCTATTATATAAAAGATAGGGTAGCAATTCTTAACACAATAACATAATTCAATATGATTTGTCACGATAATAATGTATATGAATTAAGACTTATTGGATAAATCGATGCGATGAACAAAAACTTTGAATTGAATTCGGGTTAAATCCAAATTATATTGGATAATCAGTTAATCATATCAATTAAAATATCCATTAATAAATTAATATTTAAATATTATAATTTATTCTTTAAATTTTAACACATTAGTTTAGGGTTTTTATTCAAAGAAATAAATTACTTAATTCTTATTCATATTTTATAAATTCTTATTATATTATCTTGCTAAATTTGTATTGGAATCAGATTCAAATTTAAGCTCAACCAATATTTGAATACAAATTAAGATTTTTTTAAAATGAATAGAATACGAACTAATCCTTCGTGAAACAAATAGATCATGAATCAACACAATAAAATTTGGATCTATACAATTTAGCAACGTAATAATAGGTGCCCCACTCCTGGATTCGAACACGGAGGCTCACTAAGACTACACCCATTGGTAGCCTGGGAAGGTAGGTCAAACATTTTAAAATATTAAAAATTAAATTTAAAAAAAAAAGAAAAATTGTGAAAGTTGTTTGACTTTGGCGTGCAGGCAAACCCCTTACAACCCAGAATTTTTCCTCCTCTCTCATTTAAGAAAGCCACGTGGCACGCATTGAGTTGTGCAATTAGTTTTATAAAATATTTTTTATATTATATTTTAATTAAAAAAATTAAGTTAGATTGGATTACGAATGAGAAAAATAATAATATTGAGTTATAGATTGTGTGGTAGATAAAAGACAAATAAACATGATATTAAAGGGTTGGGAGCGGGGCCCACGGTGGGTGGTGGTGGTCCCACCGTTCAATCGGCCGACGTACACGTGGCGCGCGATCCGCGGCTAGATCGACGAACGACTCAGTTTTTTACGAGGAAGATGAAAACTGTCCGTATCAATCGGTCGCAATCATCGCTTCCTCAGTGCGTAGACCCCACTTTTGTTTTTTCCTCCCATCCCAAGTAAGGAATCGTCGCCCGCCCCCCCGGTGTCCGCCTCATATGCTTTACCGTGCGACCGCCCGCATCTGATCCCCCCCCCCCGACTGCTCGCTTCAAAAATCTATGTGCTGGTCTGCGGCGTGCACCCGGATGTAGAGGATCAGAGCTCTTGCGAGTGAGAAACTAGGGCCACGCTTACGCCACGTCATAACTATCTTGGCTTATTATGTCTCTTTTTTGTCTTTATTTGATCACATTAAGGAAAGCTCCATCTTGTCACCACCGTATTATCTCTAGCATAAAATTGACTCTACTGTCACATTAGCTACAATCTTAGCGGCAAATTCAAGAATTATTTTTATGAAATCGTAGAATTAGATTTATATAATAAAAAATTTGTTAAATTAAATAATATTTTTGCCTGCTCTTCATTTTTAGATCTTCCGCACGGACCGCACCAATCCTCCTTCCTTATTTTTAGACATCTTTTTTCACTTTTTATTTTAATAATATTTAATTAATTTAAACTTACATACTCATATATTTTTAGAAAAGTTTGAATCATAACTTTTTGGTCACAAACAAATGCTTTCATCACTATATTCCAAACACAACTTGATGGTAAAATAATATATTTTATAAAAATATTGAATCATTACACTATTTATTGGTGATCAAAATAATTAGACCAATAATGAATATCCCAGGTCCGGACTATTGATGAAGTCCTAGAAAAATGGATTTGGTTAAAATAAAAATATATTCAAAGAAGACGTATTTAAGAGATAATTAGGAAAAGGCAGACTTAGATATAGGATATTTATCTTATTCTCCTTATTTTTAGATTTATTTTTCTATATCTAATTTTAGATACAAAGAATAATTTATATCTTATTCTCCTTAATTTTAGATTTATTTTTCTCTATCTGATTTTAGATACAAAGAATAATTTATAAATGATCCCTTATATCTATAATTTAATAATCTATAAATTGTGTATTATTCAATACTCATAATAATACAATAATAAAATAGTATTGTAAAATTAATATAGAGTGCAAACTCAAACCACCTAGTGATCTTTATATTCTATTTTACTTTTTATAAGGGACGGTAATCTTCAACCCGACACAACAATTCGACACAAACCTAACACAAAAAAAGATGGGTTGGTGCAACCTATTTAATTTTTTGGTCAGTTTCGAGTCATACCCACCAACCCATTTAATTTTCGTGTCGGGTTCGGGTCAATCTCGGGTTGACCCGCAAACCCATTTGACCCACCAATATAAATAATAATAATAATTATTATTATTATTTATGAAATATAATGATATAAAAATTTAATAAATAAATAATAGCCTAAAACCTAATTTTTAAAATAATTAACACAATTTTTAATTTTTAAAATAAGTAACACATTTTTTTTTAATTTTGAAATAATTAAACAGATAATTTCGGGTCAACGCGAAAATAAACGTGTCAGGTTCGGGTTGAGATTTCTGACCCGCAAAAATATACAAGTCGAATTTTGGTTGACATATTACTTGTTATTAACTGACCCGCCAACCTGAACTCGACCCATTTAACACCCTACTTTTTATCCACAACGCTATTAAAATACAATGGTTTTTTTGTTAGAGGGTCCGGAGCCCCACTTGTCATCACATAAATCCCGCTAGTAGTGAGAGGGGGTAATAGGTCTACTGTAGATTATTTAATTTGATTTGATTTTGAACAAAAAGCTTTTAGGTCAAAAGTTCTAATCTTAACTCTAAATTTTATATTTTTTGGTAGATGATTTTTTTTTTGGTTTTTTATATTTGAAATTTAAAATATTTCTTCATGCCAACAAACATTTTCCTCATACGAATCATAAAGAAATATAAGATTTATTTTGTCACTTCCAAAAAAAACTAAACACATCATAATTATATTAGTTATGTATTTTTCAATTAAAATAATTGACACATATAATATTTTTATCATCAATATTTGAATATGATTCAACTTTATAATTAAATTAAATCTTGAGGACATCTTTTTAAAGAAGAATTAACTATGCAGTACGATACATAAAAGAATATTTGCAGTACAATATAATTATATAATTTAAAGCTCGGTTAAAAAATACGATATTCAATATTAAAAGTACATTTTGAAATATAATAATGATAAAAAATGCTAATCAAAATATTAGTCTTGAGTCAACCCATTGATTTGGGTGCACCCAATTAGACCTTAGGCTATGGCCTATGAGTTAACAAATTTTTACACCTATCCTAATTTAATTATTCTCTCCGTTCCGATTATATAGTCCGGGTTACTATTTTAGGGTGTTTCAATTATATAGTCCAGTTTCTATATTTGGTATTGTTTTTATATGGTCATTTACCATTACATCCCTCAATAATCTTGGAAAATGAGAATATTAAATGTAATATTATGACAATGAGAGATTCATTAATGTTTTAAATAAGGATAATGTTGGAAGTTTGTTTAAATATTAAATATTTTTTTGCAAACGTGCAATATCAAAGTGAACTATATAATCGGAACGGAGGGAGTACTTTGATTTGGTTGACTTGAACCACCCTCTAAATTTTGGATCGCATTTACATCGTAGTAAATTTTATGCTACAACTTGGGGGATTAATCCATGCCATGATTGGTAGAAAACTTGTAATTAATATATTATCTTTTATATATATATATATATATATATATATATATAGGAAGGATCATGTAAAAAAAAAATCTCCATGTGAGAAAAAAGAATGAATCATGTTCATCAGATCTAAAAAAATCAATGGTTGATATTGAATCAAGCAACAACTAAAATGCAATCAAGCAACAAAATAATCAAGCAACAACTAAAGCACAATCAAGCAACAACCTGAATACAATCAAGTAATGCCGTGAATGCAATTAAGCATCTTTCTTACTTTCTCACATTAAGAGTTTTTTCACTGGATCCGCTCTCTATATATATATATATATATGAAGATTGTAGCTATAATTTTACTAGTAAAATTCAATCATCAATCAAGATCATTTGTGATGAAAAATAATGATGACGTGGAAAACGTGTGCTCTAATTATGGATGCATTAAAAAATGATAGTTAGTTGAGTAATAGTAATGAATGAGATGAGATGAAATGAGATGAAATGACATAAAGCTTATTTATTAAATTATTATTGTTTATTGGCCACATGGGGAGAATGATGGTGGACACTACATGTGATGAATGTTGAGGTGATTTTTAATTTACACACACACTTATGATGATTTGTAACACTTTTGTTCACACAACCGAATATGGCCTAAATATTTAATTTTTTTTAAAATAATATGCATCAATTTAAATTCCATCATATATTAAATTTATAATTTATTAGATAAAAGATAAAATCTTTTAACTACTTGCACCCCGATAATTCAACTCTGTTAACCATTGCCGCAAATAAGGGTGTAATCGAACGAGTCGAGTCGAATAGTGTCGTGCTCAAGTTTGATTTGCTTAGTTTCGAGTTGAGCTTCGTGCTTTTTTATCGAATATTTTAATGTTCTTGAACTTTATCGAGCCTAAATGAACTTTCTAAATTTAGAATGTATTTAAAATTTTCATTTTTATTTTGAAGAAAAAAGTTATTTATTCCAAAATTAATATCATATTCATGCTCAAATTTTTAAAATTTTAATCATTAGAAAGATTTATTATTATCATTACTCTTAAATCATGAAGATATTATTTTTATAAAATTAAGTAATTATTTTATATTTCTTACTAATTTTAGCTAACGAGCTTGCTCACGAGTCGAATACTATAATGCTCAAATTTGGTTCGTTTAATAAATGAGCTTTACTAAACGAACTCGAACAAACTTTTATCGAGTCGAGATCCGATTAACTCATGAATAGTTTGATTCATTTACACCCTTAGGCCAACAACTCCAGTTTGGGATGTGTTAGTGGTCGATATTTTTTATTTCAAGATTTTAGGATTAATTTTTTTTTAAAAAAAAATCATCGAATAACATTAATGTGCATGATGTGATTTTTTATTTGGGCTGAGCATAGGCCCGCTTGAGAGTGGTTTTCAACAAGCATAATTAAGTTAATGGGCAGTGCTATTTATTACTCAGAATTGGGCTGGATCTTCATTTATTATTACAATGGTACAATGGTAAAAATATTTTATGATCAACAAAAGTTCGAATTTTTTGAGGATATGTGAGGTGTGTGGGTTTAAATTAATTTAAAATTTTAAAAAAAATGCCGAGCCAAAGATATATTTAGAAGCAAATATATAACAAGAAGTTTCAAAAGAATAAAAAGGATAAAACTTGTGATGGTTATTTTTAGAGATGGATCTAGATTTATCCATATATTTTAATGAATTTTGCAGTAAATGATGTGTTTTTATTTAATCAATGATACAGTGTTCTTCAATAAATGTAATTATTTTTTGTTGACTAAATGTATATTTTTTTTAGATATATGTGGAGTACAAAATAATATACTGTATTTATTTGTTCTGTAAATTGTGTATTTGGTATTTGTTGATAAAATACATTATTTTCAGTTGTAATTGTGATTCATAATATATAATTATTATATATTATTTATCGTAAATGATGTAATTCATTATTTTGTTCTAAATAATTTGTTAAGATTTAAAAAATGATATTTCTTTTCCAGATTATGAATTTAGAATCCAATGATTAAATGCATTGTTTTTCAGTTAAATTTTTATTTTAAAATGATCAAATATATCATTTTCACTTATCAGGGTGTATATATAATAAAAAATTAAATCAAATCAACACGCAAAACACAACGATGTAATGTGGTTTGATCAATTGATCTACATCCACGGAAGGTAACACTCGGACTTTATTAAGATGTTGAGTTACATACTGCAGCTCTCGCAAAATCACAAAAAACGAACCCAGAAAATTTATATCTCTGCCCATAAAAATAGTTTCAGTCGAACAAAGAAGAAGGAAGAAGAAAACTGTTCCAACGGCTATATTCAGTCAGCCAGTCACCACACTCCACGTCAGCCAAGTTGTTATGACTCCAACTAATAAAATCGTAACAATCAAAACACGATTTTTTCACTCCTTTTGCAATCTGAATTTTCCTCTTTATACTTAGCCGGTTTTCTGTTTTGTTTCCTCAGCACATATATCTTGAGATGTCATACTCCAACAAATCTCCCTCTTGACATCTTAACTGCAACACCCCTCAACATCTAAACTCAAGCATTCCCTTCAATTAGTTCCATTGTAGAAGATAATAGTTGATCAAAATGATCTGTACAGTCCCAACTTCTTTAAACAATATCCAAACTTCTAGACGGGATGGCCTTTGTTAAAGCATCAGTTGGATTATCATCTGTATGTATTTTTAACATCTTCACATACCCTTTGTCCACAATATCTCACACGAAGTGGAACTCAACATCAATATATTTTGATCTCTCATGGAAAACCTGGTGCTTTGTTAAGTAGAGAGCATTTTGGCTGTCACATTGGATATGAACTTGTTTCTGCTCGATCCCAAGTTCATTCAATATTCCCCTGAGCCATAAACCTTCATTGATGGCTTCTATGATTGCCATAAATTCTGCCTCGGTGGTTGACAAGGTCACCATTGATTGTAGCTTAGATTTCCACACAATTGTTGTACCAAAAAGAGTAAACACATATGACACATACCCTGTTTGTGACTTTCTAGTAACCTGGCTGGCAGCAAAATATGAGTCCACAAAACCTTCCAATGGATCTGTTTGTGGATCTTCTTCCCTTCCAAATACAAGACCAAGGCTAATAGAACCCTTCAGATACCTTAGTATGCCCAGTAAAGCTTGCCAATGAGGTTTTCCTGATTCATACATGAACTGGCTAGTCACACTTACTGAATAGGCTATGCCAGGCCTGGAACAAACCATAAGGTACATTAAGGTGCCCACTAAGCTTGCATAAGGCAGCTTCTCCATCTCCTGATATTCTTCCTCACCTGAACGCTTTTGAGACTCTGAAAGTTTGATGTTCATTCCTATAAGAATCGCCAGTGACCTGTTTTGAATTGCATTAAACGTCCTTAAAAATTTAGTAAGAAATGCTGACTGATGCAACTTTTAACTTGTGGTTTGCTCTGTCTCTCTCAATACCCATTCCAAGAATCTTTCTTGCCCTTCCAAGATCCTTCATGTCAAATGCTTTCCTCAGATCATCCTTAACTCTTTCTATATCAGACAAGAGATTGGCAGCCAATAACATATCATCAACATATAGTAGTAATAAAATCAATCATGTAACTGAACCTGGCTTAACATAGACACAACTATCAAAACTTGACCTCTTGAAGCCAATTGACTTCATGTGCGAATCAAATCGTTTGTTCCACTGCCTTGGACTTTGCTTAAGTCCATAAATCGATTTCTTGAGAAGGCATACCATATTTTCTTTTCCAAGAGGTACAAAACCTGGTGGCTGCAACATATGTAGTACTTCTTCAAGCTCCCCATGCAAAAAAGTTGTTTAAACATCAAGTTGATGTAGCTCCATGTCAAACTGAACCAAAATGGCTAATAATATCCTAATAGAGTTGTGCTTGACGACTGGGGAAAAGATTTTTGTAAAATCAATCCCCTCCTTTTGAGAATAGTCCTTAGCAACTAGTCTTGCTTTGTATCTTAGTTGCTCAGGTTTGTCATTCTCAATCTTCTTCTTGAAAATCTATTTACAGCCTATACATGACTGTCTCTTCTCTTTGTCAACCAATATCCAAGTCCTATTCTTCTATAGGGATTCAATCTCCTCCTTCATAGCATTCAACCATAACTCACCTTCTTTCCCTGAAACAGCTTCCTCAAAGCTTTTGGGTTCTTGAACTTCCAGTTTCTCAACAACATTTAGGCTGAGAAATAACACATCAACTTCTGTAAATCTCTTAGGGGGATGTATCTCCCTCCTAACTCTGTCTCTGGCTAACCAATAGTTAGTTAGATCAGTTTCTGGAGCCACTTGATCCTCTGTATCACTTTCTGGATTATGATATCCTTCTTTCCTTTCCTTTTCAACACTTATTTGCTCATGGCTGACCATTTCTGAAGGTTTAGTAGCTTCTGATGCTTTAGGTTTATAATCAGAATAGCAGGGCATTTTCTCATCATTAAAAGTCACATCCCTGCTTATTATAAGCTTCTCCATTTCAGGTTCAATACACCAAAGCCTGCGCCCTTTGGTTCCATCAGGATAACCCAACATCACACTCCTAAGAGCTCTAGGCTCCAACTTATCTTGTTTGACATGAACAAATGCCAAACAACCAAAATGTTTCAAATAAGAATAGATTGGTTTTCTGCCATACCAAATCTGGTCTGGTGATTTAAAATTCAGAGCTGTTGATGGGCTTTTATTTATCAAATAAGCACATGTAGATAGTGCTTCTCCTCGAGATTTCTTCTGTAAACCTGAACCTAGAAATAGACATCTCACTCTTTCAAGAAGAGTGCGGTTCATCCTCTCCACAACTCCATTTTTTTGTGGATTATATGGAGTTGTCTTGTGCCTTTTGATCCCTTTAGCTCTACAAAATGAATCCAATTCTTCTGAAAAGAATTACAATCCATTGTCGGTTCTTAAACACTTCAATTTCAGACCCTATTCATTCTCAACCTGTATGCACCATTCCTTAAGTTTCTGGGCAGTTTCATACTTTCCTTTCAGAATTTTCACCCACACCTTCCTTGTATGATCATCTATGATAGAGAGGAAGTATTTCCACCTCCAATTGTTTCTGTTTTTGAAGGTCCCAAGATGTCTGCATGGACATATTCTAAAGGATAATAACTCCTGTATTGACTGACTTTATAGGGTAGTTTCTTGCTCTTGGATCTCAGGCATTCCTCACACCTTGATACTTCTGAAACATCTCCTAGATGTATCATTCACTGTCTTCTCATCTCTTCAAGTCCACGACTGCTTAAGTGTCCCATTCTTAAATGCCACAACTTGGCATCTTCGTCTTTAACAACATCTGCTTCTCCAACTATTGTTTTGACAAACAAGTAATAAATGTTGTTTTGCCTTCTTCCTTCAAATGTAATTTTTCCTCCCTTACTAACATAATCATTCCTCCACATCCTTGCAACTCATATCCTTTGGTCTCAAGAACACCAAGAGATATGAGATTTCTATTAACTTCAGGAATGTATCTAACTTCAGTGAAAAGCTTAGGTTCACCTATGTGATTTAGGATCCTTATTGGTCATATTCCTCTCACCTTACAAGTGTTGTTAACACCACTAACCCATCCTTCACCATCTTTATATCCGCAAACCACTCCAGGTTGTGGCTCATATGGAATGAGAAACCAGAATCCAAAATCCACCCTTCATCATCCCTGCTCTTCTACAATATTAAATACTTCATCTATTGGATCAGTTCCTGACCTCACAACATTAGAACCACTGATACACTGGTTCTTTTGCTTGAGTACACCACAATCTTTGATGAGATGTCCCTGGTTCTTGCAGTAGTGATAAATTCTCGGGTCTTGTCCAGATATACTTGGCTTAGTTTCTGTAAAACTCTGCTGAAACCTGCCCTTTCCATAAGAGCTGGTGTTCTTATTCACTTGTCTGAATCCTGAATTTGACCTCTCACCAAACACAGGCCTGGGTACAAAGTTAGTCTTCTTGAAGTTGGATTTGTTTTGATTCTTTTTCACAAACAAACCTTCTGCTTGAGATCCCTTAGACTGAGAGCGGGTATCTGCTAGTTTCTCCATCTCTCTTTGCTTGATTGTTGATTGCACTTCTGCCAATGTGATGGTTCCGGACCTGCCATATATCATAGCATCTTTAATGTTTGCATATGAACGAGGAAGAGCATTCAGTATATGGATAACTTTATCTTCACCTTCCAAAGTGACCACTACATTCAGCAGGTCATCTAAAGCCTTATTATACTCATCTAATTGATCTACTATGCTCTTGTCATTCGAGAACCTGCAAGTGTATAATTTTTGCTTCGTGAATAGCCTGTTGGCCAGGGACTTGGCCATGTATAAATCTTCCAGTTTCTTCCAGACTTTGGATGGAGAATCTTCCTTGGCTACTTCCCTTAGAACCTTGTCATCAAGGCTAAGAAAGATCATGCTTCTTGCCTTTTTTATCATCTTGATCTTTTTATCAGGAGCTTCATCTTTAAAAGCTTTGTCTCATCTGAAAATACATCTTCCAACCCTTGTTGAATGAGGATGGACATACTCCAATAGAATCCTTTGCGCATTCAGACTCATTCTCCAGTCTGTCTTTAATCAGCTCCAATTACAATTCAATAGAAATAATCAAATTGAAACTAATCTAGAGACTTACTAGACCCACCAAAACAAAATAAAGCAAGGAAATTCTAACAACAAATCTCCTACCAATATATATAAAATTTTATTAATTATATTATATATTTATAAAATAAGCACAAGTATTTGACATGCTAGTGCAAAACTAGTATAACAGAAATCAAAACCGGTAATTAATATCCCTAATTTGGGGTATTAGTGTTTAATTCTCCCTCCGTCCCATAATATTAGTCTTGTTTTCCTTTTTCGTCTGTCCCAAACATTAGTCCTCTTTCCTAAAATAGAAAATTAATATACACTCACTAATAAAATATTAATTTCCTCTATCTCTACTCGCATTGGTATTTGTGCCGGATTGAAACAAGACTAACATTATGGGACGGAGGGAGTAATTTATAAAATTCAATTTAATACAAATATATAAGTAGGCTAGAATTTAAAGTAATATGTATTTTTATTTTTAAAAAAAAAATCGAACGAGTGTGTTTAATGACCCTGAACTGCAATATTTTTACTCCATTTTACCAATAACCGCTAGAGCGACCAGAAATCAACCCGTCGCAAAGGCGGTGACACCACCTTTGCTTGCTCGCTCGTAAGACTACCCCCATCGGCAGCCCCGGGCCAAAAGTCACAGCTACAAGACAAAAAAAAAAATTTGAAAAATGAATATTTGAGAGTCATCGTTGATGACTTAAGCTGAACCATGACTTCTACCTTTTTGAGGGGCATTGTTGTTTCATCCAATCATTTGCTGCCATTTGGCAGCATTTGATTGGATGATTAATTAT